>CM042876.1:16858830-17275530 GCA_023658055.1 Thaleichthys pacificus
TTTGACGTTTACTGAGACCGAAAGGACCTTGAGAAATGTGGAAGTATCTTTGCACCTGTTCTTCACATGCATGGAGAAACTGTGAGAGAGGGGACATGTCTTCCAAGATGGCGCCGATGAAGGCTGCCTCGGTCGTTAGGTGCGCTCTTTTTTGTCTCGTTTTGTCTGTTAATTCAGTGTTCTGCCAAGATTTCCGGGGTTCTCTAACAAGAGAAGTACTTTTAAACATCAGGACTACAACTCCACTTTTCTGCTTCCAGCGGCAGAATTAGTGGGAATTATAGTCAAAGCCACCCTCGGCTTTTGTCCTAGCAGCAAAGCGTGGTAGGAGAGGCAAACGGACTGTACGACAGTACTCAGAGAGACTAAAACACCAATTCTCTGCAAAACGACTCTGCTTCTGTCTGGAGAGGGCTCAGACAGATTACCAACTTCAAGCCCAGAGCCCCCCACTCCACTAACGACTCCCGCCTGGCCAACGACCTGAATGAGTTCTACTGCAGATTTGAAAGACAATTGGACAGTCCGGAACTACCCCTTCCCACCCAGGAGGCCTCCCACCTCCCCCCCTCTACAGTGACGACTCTCTCCATTCAGGAGGGTGAAGTTAACAGAATTTTCAAGAGGCAGAATCCCCGCAAAGCAGCTGGGCCGGAGTCTGTCTCTCCAGCCACCCTCAAGCACTGCGCTGACCAGCTGTCTCCGGTGTTTACCTACATCTTTAACACCTCCCTTGAGTCATGCCATGTGCCAGCCTGTCTCAAGTCCTCCACCATCATCCCTGTGCCCAAAAAGCCAAGGCCAACAGGACATAATGACTACAGACCCGTCGCCCTGACCTCTGTGGTAATGAAGTCTTTCAAGCGCCTGGTGCTGGCACACCTTAAATCTGTCACAGACCCTCTACTGGACCCCCTGCAGTTTGCCTACAGAGCCAACAGGTCTGTGGACGATGCAGTTAACATGGCCCTCCACTTCACCCTACAGCACCTGGACTCCCCAGCATCCTATGCCAGGATCCTGTTTGTGGACTTCAGCTCTGCCTTCAATACAATCATCCCCGCCCTGCTTCAGGACAAGCTCTCCCAGCTGAACGTGCCTGATTCCGTCGGCAGGTGGATCACAGACTTCCTGTCTGACAGGAAGCAGTGCGTTAAGCTGTGAACACAAGTCTCTGACTCCCGGTCCATCAGCACTGGATCACCCAGGGCTGCGTCCTTTCTCCTCTGCTCTTCTCCCTGTACACCAACAGCTGCACCTCTAGTCATCCGTCCGTCAAACTCCTGAAGTTTGCGGACGACACCACCCTCATTGGGCTCATCTCTGGTGGAGACGAGTCTGATTATAGGTGGGAAGTTATTTCTTAAATTTGTTCTTAAGAAAGTTCCTAAGAGAAATCTACGTGTGATTCATGACGTGTTCTTAAACAGCAGAATTGTTCGCAGGTGTGTTCTTAGAATGATGAATCCCAATATTTCGTAAGTTGAAAGCTTGTGCCTCGTTGCTCCTATTTAGCATAGGTAAACGCCCCGTTAATAATTTCTCTGAGTGTGCCGTGTGCACACTCAGAGAAATGTCAAAACGACGTGGTAAAGACGGTGGAGGCCTCGACAAAAGACAGAAAAACTTTAATAATTCTGAAGTGGAGGTACAGCTGCAAGAAGTTAGCGACAAACAACACATCATATTTAATAGCGTCAGCTGTGGATACAAAGCAGTAAATAAAACCGATGCATGGAATGCAATTACTCATGCAGTGAACGCTGTATCTGGAGAAGTGCACAGAACTGATGAAGTGAAATTAAATGGTTTAACTTTAATCTGAATTCTGAAGCAAAAAAAAAGCCTAGAAAAGACTATTACAAATATCCATTAGGACTGCTCTTGGTAGCCTAAAGCGTTCCAACAGGTAGACTACTCGTCGCTCTCTGCAAATAAATCGGTATGGTCAAGGAAGATGTGTTTCCTCCTCAGGGAACGATCTGCAAAATTTTGCAGCAACAATAAATACGCCATTGTACGACGGCGTATTAGGGCCAGTAGGAAAAAAAAATTGGAGCCGGAGGAGGGGGGGTAATATTCCGAGATTAAAGTAGTAAATTTGCGAGAAAAAAGTCGGAGATTCTCTGAGTTTATAAAGTCACAAATTAGCGAGAAAAAAAGTCTGAATTAGCCTATAGCCTACTTTTCAATAGGATTCAGCAATAAGGAAATAGGCTACTCCTGATTTTTGCCCAGAATCACCAGATTTGAAAAGACATTGCCGTGATTTGGGCCTATTCAGAAGGAAACATCATAGGCTACTTATTTGGATGAGGTGAAGGTGATAGCTTTGTGCATCAGGAACTACAATGCAATGGACAGATGCAAGGATATCGCTGGTTACATCCACGGGCAATTCAAATTCGATTTGTGGTTCAACATCAGGACACAATACGACAGATCCTCAAAATAGTCGATCCTCAAGGTGTGGATCAGTTTAGAAAAGAGCAGCGTCTTGGCTGTGTCCTGTTGAACCACGAACCAATTGAAAAGTATAATTTGATCAGGTCATCCATTACTGCAGGCTTTATACATGGCAAACGACGGCGTCTGTGCTGTGATGAGGTTGCCCATGCAAAGTGAAGGAATGATGTTCCTTGAGAAAAAAACGAATCCATATTTTCGACTTAATAATGTTGGAGAATCTCAGAGTTTTTTCTTGCAAAATTACTAGTTTTTGTTCTTGCAAATTTGTGACTTTATAAACTCAGAGAATCTCTTACCACTCTTACCTCTTTAACACTTTAATCTCGGAATATTACTCCGGCTCCGTTATTTTTTTTCTACACTGGCCCTAATACGCCATCGTACCATTCTGTGGTGTAGTCCTAGTGTGCGGAATAAGCCTACTTTGGGCCTATAAATACAGTATAAGTCACTTATTATTGGATGGCAACGTTCCCTGTTAACATAATTGATTTGAATTCAAGGCAAAGCAAGGCTAGTTTACAGTTTTTTTACAATCGCTATGACAATCTTTTCAATACATCTAACAAGTTTCCTTAACTCTTAATGCACCAACACACCTACCACACACATTGGCAAAACTGTTAATTTCATGCTCAAAATCACACATTGTAAACTAAACTCAAACGCTCATTTTCATAACACAAAAATACACTAAACAATACACCATGTCTACCAAAACACATGTTCTCTTTCAACAGGAACATTTAATCAATCATAGCACATGTCATAAAAAAAACACTAACATCACATGAAATTACAGAAACTGCATTCTATTATACAGTATATGCAGGGCTCTCAAGTTTTGAAGACAGGCGAGAGTGACATTCTCACCCCCCCCCCCCCCCGTGAGGGCTTCAAAATTAATTAATTGCTTTTTACCTGACATCTTTGAAAGGCAGCAATGATTAATTCATCCATGGCCAGGATATAATTATAAAATATGACATTATTTTAAAAGTGCAAAACACTTAAATGTATTTAGTGCTAATAAAATTATTACGCCTATTTGGAATGAGATGTTTATAATGTGACAATATGTCAGTCATCGTGTGATAACGAAAATATGACTAGGCCAATTTTATGTAACAGACGTGGTATTGCAAACTCCGTCAGAGGTATCGGGCCTATGTTCGTCCCGCACTGGGTACGAACCTGCCACCTCTGACATCCCAAGTGCCCCCACTACCAACTACGCCAACAAAAAGCTAGTAATCCGTCGACGCGGGTGCCTGTTACATACCTGAGGAGTGAGTTTCACCGATACACAACAGCTACATCTATGAACTATTTGTTCTGAGCAGGTGTTGTCAGTGAACAGGCTGTAAAACTGTTGGTTAAGTTACAGACACTCATGAAAAACTGATGCTAATTATCTGGGAAACATTTTCTAACAGCAGTCAAGTTGTCATTGTTTGTGTCAAACAAGTTGTGAATTTGTTGTAACATTAAAACAGGAGATCATGACTTAGCCTACTCTGCTCGAGCTCCAGTGGTTTGCTCTGTAGGTGAACAAAACTTTCGGAAGACGTAGCAGAATCACGTGAAAAATGACAGGATGTTTTTTTTCCATTGGTTGTTGCATTAAATCTTACCCAGATACAATGGTGCTATTTTCTGATTGGCTATTGTGTAGACCCTTTCTTTTTTTTGATTGTCTGATAAGTGGCAGGCTCGACTAAGAACTCCAGGGGAGACGCTTGATTCCTGCCGGTTCCATAGTGAGAGTAGCGCGGCCAGAGGAATTTTGGTTGGGTGCTGCGGCATATTAAATATATTATAAATATTTTTTTTCTGCCTGAGAAATACAATGTGTGGCGGGAGAGCGTGACAAAAGACCGAAATGAGTGACTGTCACGCTCAATGCGTGACACTTGAGAGCCCTGTATATGTGTCAGGTCTCACTGTATATGGATCATAGATTGTGTTTTGCAATGCAGTTTCTTTTGAAGCCTCTTTACATTTTAGTTTTGTTGGGTTTAGTAAATGCATGCATTTTGTTTTTCTTGTTGCAGAAATTCAGAACAAAAAATTAATGACCCATCTCAGAGTAGCTTTATAGAATGTACGGTTACTGTATTGAAAAAAAGACAGAAAGACAGAAACATAATTGCTACAGTAAAGGCTTCAGTTTCAACAGGATATTACTGCAAGAAATATGCAATATAGCTGCCATTTACAATATTTCATCAGTTACCCTAGCTCTGGCCCTTCTCTGAGCACCACCACACATTCTAACTCCTCTCCCTCTCCCTTGCCCCACTCCTCTCCCTTGTCCTGGTACTTGTCTTCCTCTCCCTCATGCAGGCATTACATATTCTTTCTTTCTTCGTGTTTCTCTGTATTGTTCTTTTTCCACATAAGATCAGCCCAAAGAGGTCCTCTTACTGTATACACCTGAGTGTTTCCGAGTTGGGAATCAGCTGTGATTTACAGTATTTGCATAACTTCAACCAGCTGTTTCTCAGTAGCAATGGAATAAAATACAGGGGATATGTTTGTATTTCAATTTACAATATGAACAGCTGTTCACTTTGACTTTAGCCAATAAGTTAGAACATGATGTTATCTGTTCCGACATACAGTGTGAAAGCATTGGTAAATTGGGCAGTAAAAATCGATTGTTTTGGTCTTGGTTGAGCTTGTGTGTAAAAGAAGTTCAGGCATTTAACATTTGTGTTTATTCTATGCATTTTGTGTCAAAGCAACAAGAAATGTGTTAACGGCCTAGCCAATACAGACGGATGTTGTGCTAACTGTGTCAAGAGTTTAGGAAACTTAACAGCACAACTCATACACAATGGAAATTCAAAGTGCTTTACAAATGAGCAGAAGTGTAAGTGTAGTGTGTATTTATTAAAACAAACAAAAAGAATATGTGTAAAATAATGAAGATTATTAGTTGGAAAATTATAAAGGAGAGAAATATTCAATTTTAAATTAGAACGGACGATAACTACTTATTTTGCGCCAACATGTCAGCTCTCAATTGCGCGTAAGAGTGCTCTTGGGTGTGCGTAAATTCTGTTCTTACCTAAGAACAAATCCCAAATAAGAAAACATTGGTGACTGCCAGAATCTTCGTGAAAACTGCGTAAGTGGGGTTTGAGAACAAATTTGTTCGTAAGAACATTTGGTGAATGAGGCCCAATGCTCTTAAGACAGTGGAGATGGTTGTGGACTTCAGGAATAATACAGCCCCACTCACCCCCATCACCCTGTGTGACTCCCCAGTCAACACTGTGGAGTCCTTCCTCTTCCTGGGCACTATCCTCTCCCAGGACCTCAAGTGGGAACTGAACATCAGCTCCCTCACCGAGAAAGCACAACAGAGGATGTACTTCCTACGGCAGCTGAAGAAATTCAACCTGCCAAAGACAATGATGGTGCACTTCTACACAGCCATCATTGAGTCCATCCTCACCTCCTCCATCATCATCTGGTACGCTGCTGCCACTGCCAAGGACAAGAGCAGGCTGCAGCGTATCATCCGCACTGCTGAGAAGGTGATTGGCTGCAATCTGCCTACCCTCGAGGACCTGCACACCTCGAGGACCCTGAGGCGAGCGAGGAAGATTGTGGCCGACTCCTCCCACCCTGGTCACTCCCCGTTTCAGTCACTTCCCTCCGGCAGAAGGCTGCGGTCCATCAGGACCAATACCACACGCCACAAAAACAGTTTCTTCCCTTCCGCTGTTGGCCTCTTCAACAAGGCCAAGGGTTCACACTGACTTCATGACTTAATGCCCTTAAAACAACACTGCTTTTTGCACTGGACAATACAATCCTGTACCATTTGTATTTTTGGTAATATTTGTATTTTTATATTGTAAATTACTGCAACTTATATTTTATTTTATATTTTATTGTATAGTTTATTTTAATCTAATTCCATTGCTAGTTATGTACCCTTAGTTTGCTAGTTATGTACCCTTAGTATAGTTAGTCCTCATATTTAAATTTTTGATTCCTATATGTTTAATGTTTGCACCTTCCTGCCAAAGCAAATTCCTTGTCTGTGCAAAATTTCATGGCGAATAAAACCCATTCTGATTCTGGTCTTCTCCGTCTCTTTATTTTCTCTAGTATCTTCAGGTAAAGAACTCAAACGTATATTGAGAAAAGTGTAGAAATATGACAACACACATAACATACAATGAGTAACAGGGTACTTGGGGAGTAAGCTGGGTGAAAGATGTTATTTTTTGAGTTAAGTTTTCCTTTGGTTTATAATATCCAGCTTATGCAGTCGGTGATTGAATGGATATAAATGGCTCAATGTATTGTTATGTTAATCGTAGCAAGTTAACATATTTGATTTTAATGAACAAAGCATTTACTTGCTAATGTTCAAGAAGTTTAGTGAAGTATACAAGGCTCACTAACTGCATTTGGCGCACTTGGTAAATGAGGGTGTTAAACAAGTTTATTTAACATTGGAAGCTGTTGTAACACATCTGTTAAAAATAAGGAATGTGAGAAATATTTTGTTACTATTGATGGAAATTAACTTTGTTAAAAATCTTTCGATTTTTCGCAGTGAAGTTAGATACGTTGGGCACCTAATGTCGGCTGAGAGTGTAGGTTGAGCCTAAGGACCTGGAGGCTGTCCGGTCTCTAACATGCAGGACTCCCCAGATGGTGGAAGACGTAAGGAGACTTCTGGGGTTCCTCTGCTAGCACCGCGCCTTCATCCAGGACTTCTCCAGGGTCGCAAAACCATTGTACAAGGTGCTGCAAACAAAGTCTGGGACAGCACTGGACTCACATAGTGGGAGAAAATGTAAAGGACCATAAGTTCTCTTGTCAGAAAAGTTGAAGATGTAACCCTTTATCCTGTATAAGAATTATACTTTGTTTAACAGTCCATGTGTGCAGAGAGAAGCTACCCCTAAGTTAACTCTAGGCTTACATAAACATACTGGACCCTTATCTCGACCTGGGGGAAGGTTGAGCATTTGTTACAGACTAAGGCTGAGAGGATGTTTGGGGGTTTGTGTGTTTAAAGGAGGAGGAGCTTTAACGACACCAGAACCAGAGATTCAACCACGGTTGGTGACGCACACACGCAAACACGCACGCAAGGTCTATGCAAGGGAGCCAATGAAAGGAGAGCCATTTGACAGTTGTATGAACCAATAACGGTGAAGAGCAGTTTTGTTTAAAAGGTTAGCTAGCACAACATGCTAGCAGACAAACTTTGTATCACCATGGCGTGTGAAGTTTTGTCTCTTTGTGGCCGGCCGCAAGCAATAAAGCTTTCTTAACTTCTTCACCGACTGACTGTGCAATACTTGATAAAGATGAATATTTCTTACATCTCTCCAGGACTCCAGTGGAATGGACCAGGGAACACTAACGATAGTAGATAGTAGACATGTTAATTAGTCCACTGGATACTGCCCCTTTTATCTGTTGTACGGGTGACATCCTTATCTCCCAGTAGATCGGTTTGTTGGAAACAATAGAGGAAGTCACACCAAAAGGTCAGTGGGCGAAGCAAATGGCTGAAGCGCACAAGATCGCTGAAGAACTAGTTGTCAAGCGATGTGCACAGGAAAGACACAGTATGACCGAAGAGCAAGAGCAGTAATACTAGAAGCGGAAGACCAAGTTCTCAGGGAGCGAGGATATGGTTGGGAAGAAGATGGTTTATGTGGTGGTTAAAGAACAAGTCTCTGAAAACCCAGTGTAATGCACGGTAAAGTTGACCCGTTTTCCATCAGACCAAAGGCCCCTACAATCATCTGCAATGTTTCTTGAAGTAAAACATCCAAAAATATCCAGTAGATATCATTCCATCACATGAATGTGAACTATGTGAAAGCCATACTTTTAATATGAAACACATAGTTGAAGGGCAATAAACTCACAGCACACACAATGTTTTCAAGAGGAAACTGAAAACTTTGTGATATCAATATAAAACAGCACAATCACCTGCCAGTGGTTGTGTGTGTATGTGTGTGTGTGTGTGGGGGGGGTTTAAAGCCTTACCTCATCATCCTTGTACCATGACAGTGACCTCAGCTGTGAGGACAAACCAGTCCTCCTTGGCTCCTCCCTGTCATGATTCCGATGTATTGATTGTTCAGCCAACCTTTCCTGATGACCTGGAACAGACGAGGGAAAACGAGGAGATAAATTAAAGAGACAAACACAATGCTCATAACTTGAAAAATATTTGGAATGTTTCTCTAATGCATTCATTAACACATTATATTGTGTTTAAAGCATTTTGGAGAATCATGTCTGTACTGTCCATAGTGGAAGTACTTAAAACTACATTGTGATACAGGCGGCATAAATTACATAACCTAAATCTATCATAGCAAAATATATATTGCAACATTATCTCTCTCTCAATCTCTATTTATCTCATTGTCTCTTCCATACCATATGGAACAGTGTGTGCATACTTTTGTGTACATGTGTGCATTTATTGTAAGTGTCCTGTCCTTTATTTACCTTAAACCGAATCGTTAATGGATCCTCTCTCAGCTGAGTGGGAATGTGGAGAAAATGTTATAAAGCTGTGCCACCCTGTTGAGCGCATCACAGAGTGCAAGGGGCAAGGCCATAGACCAAACACAGGGTACCAGCACGCTCCCAAGGGCACTAGAGATGGCGATAGGAAGCAATAGTGTGTCTGTGTGTGCATGTTGCATGGGAAGGGGGCAGGAATGAGTGGAATGGGGTGTGAAAGAGGCTAATATTTAGTAGCTAGATTTTTAAACCATATACACACATGCTGTGATGAGATGCTTGGTTGTTTTCTGTGTGTGTGTTGCTTAACCCTTGTGTTGCCTTCGGGTCACAATGACCCGAAGGTTCACAACGACCCATCGTTGTGTTGCGACAACTTTACCCAATACAAAACCAAATAAAAATAATTTTCTTTAACCTTCGCGCTGTTGGGAGTCTGAGACAGCCCGACGGTTAAAAGAAAATGCTTCACTTTATTTTAGTATGAGGTAAAGTTGTCGCAACAGACGGTGGGTCACAATGACTTGAAGGGGTCACAATAATAACCCGAAGATACACAAGGGTTAAGGGGTGTGTCGGAGAGAAGGGAGGAGAGAAAGTCTATTTCTTAAGCAGTTGTACTGTGGGGTTGGCCTCCGGAGGCTGTGGTAGTAAACTATGAACCCTGCCTCATCACAGCAACTGACTGTGTGGCCAAGGCCAAACAACTTTACCCTCTCCATCCATGACAAGATAGAAAGGAAAGGAACCATTGAATTACACTGAGGGTCTAACAGAAAAACTAACTGACAGAATGAAGTGAAGTGAAGAAAGTCAGAAAGAGAGGCAGGGAGTATGTCTGAAATTAAGATATAGAATTGAGGCTTAAAAATTATGGCAAAAGGTTTCCGTAATTTGCTAATTCCTTCCTTCTCTCACCTTCTCTCTCTCCACCACATTATTACTCTCTGTCTCTGAGTTTTCATTTGATAGCCTTTTCAACAACAGCTTTATCTGCAGGGGTGTCAAACTCATTTTCACCGAGGGCCACATCAGCATTATGGTTGCCCTCAAAGGGCCAGTTGAGACTACGATGTAATGTCAGTAACGATGTAAAAACATAGGGCCTCATGTACTAACGCTTTTGCGCCCACTTCAGGTGTATTTGTTTCGCAATTTGCGTGTAAAAGCATGGCGAGGTATGTGCAAACATGCCGCACTGAGGTCAAAGTGCAGACTGCCTGTCGCGGGAACTGAAAATGGCAAATTGCGCTTTTCCGTGTCATGCATATGCATTCACGGGAGGGTCAAGGGGAAAGTGGGAGTTTGCCTTAAAGAGATGGGAGGGGATGCGTAAAGTGCGCCTGATTATGTATTCCGCGGTATGTACAAAAAACGCCCGTGAAAGTGCGCCTCTATTTTGCGGTGAAAATTCTGTGCCTCTTAAAAGCAGGTGTAAACCTGGATGCACGCGGGTTCCCTCGCATATGCCTCCTGGTGAAATGACAGCAGTAATCCAAGCCAAACGAAGACATAGGCTGAGGAGACGATCTGAAAGGATTTTTGCCACAAGGATCACACTTTTTCCACAAAATCATTACGCGTTACAGATTAAGCAGCCATGCAATATTACAGTTACTGGAATTTGTAATTTCGGTCCACATTGCATTTTTTGGTATCGGTGTAGAATTCCGGCCTTGTATAATATTTTAATTTGCTGTTACCTCATGAACAAGCACATCAATTTTGTTATCACTAAATCTTTGTTTTCGCTGTTTTGACTTTGGTGGCTGATGCATGACAGAGAGAAGGAGGCCCATTCAATTGCTGTTTAAATTCTCGCAATTTACGGTATAGTGGGCGGAGAAAGGTGCTGATTACCCGATGAACTGCAGGTTTTGTAAATACGACATAAACTGAAGTATCACAGGGTGCGCAATCTGCGGGTTGGCCATGGCGCTAATAACGCTACGTTTGCAAATGTACGTACATGAGGCCCATAGTGTTTTAGTTGTAGCTTTTGTGAATATAGGGCCTATTCTGCTGCAATTGCAGTCCACCTTGGACAATCTTCTGTTTTTTTAGATAGGTACTTCCACTCTTAATGCGAGCGCGCATAGTGCGAGAGCGAAATGTTTTGCCCTTTATTTGAGCACAGAATAGTTTTTTTTAGCTTTATGTAAAATAAATAGTGCTGTCAGTTAATGTGTTATTAACGTGCTTTTTGGCCTAGCAAACTTTGTATTTTTTTCACATGCTGTTGCAACAACTAGTAACGTTAGAAAAACTACAACACTACACCGGATCTAACTAGACCGGAAACAAAACAACAGGCACACCGCACACAATTGTTTGGGCTTGCGAGCCGGCTAAAGAGTAGTAGGCTAACGTTAAGTTTTGAGTGGATGGTGAGCACGAGACGACGAAATGCCAATAACATTCTGAATGGAAAGTTTACTTTTAAAAAGTTGCCAAATGGTTCCATTGACAAGACCAAAGTGATCTGTTTTTTGTCGTTGTGAACTGAGCTATCATCGCAGCACGTCCAGTCTGAAATACCACTTGATGGCCAAGCACACAGCTGATGCAAATTCTCCGCCCCCACGTCAAAGCCAGGCGACAATGGATGACTTCAGACAGAAGAACATGGATACCAAAACTAAGAACAAACTTACTACAGCCATAGCTAAATGGGTGGCTACTGCATGTAGGCCTGTTAACGTTGTGGAGGACAAAAAATTATGGGACAAAAAGAAATCAAGGGACATTCAGAATAGATAAAAATATGCTAATATTTTTATAGTTTGACAGCACTAAAAATAAACATTGCCGTTTTCCAATTGGTAAAACCTTGTCTAGTGAAGGTGATGTCTTCAGGGTTTTTCCTGCATAGAGAAAATTTGGGCGCGCGCCTAAGCCGTTTTCCCGAGCGCCTAAGGCTAAAAAAAAGAAAAAAGAAGCTGTGTTCATCACGCGTGCAATGCATGTCAGCGAATTTGTTCTCAATAGTATGTTTCAAGTAGGCTACAGCCGAACCCTCGTTCTGTTTTGATCAATAGTAATCGAGTTGATAAGCGTGTCTTCTTGTCTGATCAATACGCAACTGTGAGGTGCGCGAATGGACAGAGTGGCCAATAAACTGTCGTTCCGCTGCGAGGGCCAGTCGTGGAAGAATACACCTGTAGGCTACAAATGCAAATGAAATTTCCACTCAAAATGCTAACAAAAGTTTGATTAACGATTTCCAACGCAGCCTCCATTGGTATTCTTAACCTGGAATGCTAATATATAGTGTAGGCACAAAGAAAATAAAAGGAAATAGCAAAACACCTGGGAATAAATACATTGATTAGAAAATATATAAAGTTCTATGTGCACGCTATAACTTCTATTGGAGCCGTCATCGCAATTAATCACTCGTGCAGTGCATGTCCGCAAATACGTTTAATAGTATTTTTCAAGTACAGCCGAAACCTCGTTCTGTTTTGATCAATAGTAATCGCGTTGATAGAAAGATCGAGTGTGTCTTCTTGTCTGATCAAGACGCAACTGTGATGTGCGCGAACAATAGCTTGCAACAAGCACCCAATTATCAACCTGCGGAATCCTGACTTCATCAGTTGGCGGTAATTGTGGTACTTTACCCAAGCCCCCACCCCTCGCCCCTCGGCTTGAAGCAACGGCCCCGGTGGATGTAGGTGGTATTGCATTTACGGTTAGGTTTCCGACTCTTCCGGTCGTTTTTATTCTATTAACTCCAGTCAACATTTACAAAACTATCTCCCCCAATAATTTTTGTTCGATTCTCGAACCTGGCTCATACTACTAGCTTTTTCATAGAATAATTTTTCCTGATTTTTGCTAAGTTTGAAACCAATCCGAAATGTGTACACTAGCACCCCATTTATTTGCCTACGTCAATAAAAGTTGCCTGGAAATGTGCTCGCGGATACTAACAGGGCACGAGCACAAAAGTTCACATTGGCCGATAGCCGATTTACATTGAGCTGAATGAGCCATAGACTTATATTGAATGAGCACAGGGAGAAATGGCTTGAGTTGCCTGCCTTGTTGTAGCAAGTTTAGCACATCGTTGTCACACATAGGCTACATGAAATGTTGTTAATATAGTTTATTCCCGTTATTTTAAAACAGATTAGATTTTTCGTAAAAACGTTCATGACATGATGGCAAATATATTATGTTAAGCGCGAGCATAGATTGTTGACATGTCTATCTGGAGCAAAGACGAAGATTAATACTTTAACTGTTAACCACAATAGGAAATTATATATATTTAAATAATATTAGTCTTGCCTTCAGAAGCTTTTGTTAAACACACCCATTATTCTTTTTTTGATCGTGTCATCAAGCCAGACTGCTTTTGTGGGACAATATGAAGGTCCTCAGTGACTATGTTTCACCCCCACTTACATCTGATGGAAACGTCTTGTAGCCTATATGGTTCTATGAATATGCCCCTTTCAAAGGCAAATGTTCAATAAAGTATATTTTAGACACACTTCTCGAGCTTTTATTTATTACATTATTAACACGTCTTGTTAGATCACGTTATATACATTAATAGACGTTTGGTTTTCTAGGTTGAACATATAAAACACAGGTCACATTTCGACACTGATGTGAAATTGAAGGCAGTGTGAATTTCGTGGCATTTCGTTTGAATATAAAGTTGACAGTAAGCTATGGTAAGTCTGCATTATGGAAGATTTCGGTTACCAAAATAACTATTAACTTTCTTTGCCTGGCGAGAACAACGACGGAGCTGTTCATGTTAACAGTTTATTTCATCCGATACAATGCGTTGGAAATCATACTACACGAAGAAAAAAAGCAACATATGTGATGAGTTCCATCTAGAATAGCCCTATATTTAGCCCTATAGCCTATTTCTAAAAAACAAGTGAAAGGAATACTATACAGTGACAGAATACATTTCCGTTAAGTTTGCATCATGTGTCTGATTCTTATCGGACTTGTACCCCATTCTGCCCATAGATTCTGCAACTGCAATGCCTTAGCTCACACGCTCGTAACCATATACATCTATGCTCGCGACTGGTTGTCGCAAAGTATGACGTGTACAGCTAGTTGCAAGCGTGCACAAGGTCTCGGAGCTAGGGAAAAAAAGAGCCACTGTTTAAAGCTAGACCGGAAGACACGGAAGTGGAAAGATGGCCGCGTCCAGTCTCGCGCTCTCGCTTGCCTCACTGCGCCACTGAGCACTTTTCATAGAAATGAATGGGGACGCCATCTTGGAAGACAAAAGTAGCTTACTCTAGTTATATTAACTCTATGACTTTACCAGGGGGTCAACAAAAAGCGGAAGGTGAAATGTTCACAAGCTGGATGTGACCTCTGCAACTGACTGCCTCCCCTTAGCTTAGTTTGTATAATAAAAATGAATAGTAATAATAGATAAACTTGAATTTCATAATTTGTGTGTTCCCTTTCTGACCACTGGTTAGTTCTAGATTCTATTGATATACATTTCAGTAGTTTGCCTATATATGTAAAGAGGTTAACCTTGATAATCTTTGAACCATACATGATAGCACCATGGGGCTTGGACTATTGTCAATCTATTAGCCTATCTATTTGAATCTAAAGTGGAAGCAAAATGATTTTCTCAAGCATAGCCTCCATTATTTATGAAATTGTAAAAACATTGTCGACAAGGGAAGCAGAAACATGCTAGTTTGGCTGAGTACTCTAACCAAGTTGGAGAGCGATACCAACTTGGGTTGAATGCCGGGGACCTTGGCTGAAAATGCGCATGGGGTACGTTTGCAGAACCGGCTGCATTGGAGTGCTGTCATTCAAACCATGCTCGCCTTCACCCAGTTAATCTTTGCGTTTAACATTGTTGTGTATACACTGCTTTCTAGAGGTGAGATGTTGTCACTTTGCCGTAACATAATCAAAATGCATTGTGAGAGATGTTGTTTATGGTGAATGCACGCTGTAAAGCAGCGTAGACTTATTTCAATACACCAGGGTTCCCCAATTAGATTTCCAAAAGGGATTTTTTTTCCTTCTCTACAGGTATACTCTTGCACTCTTGTGGGGAGTTTCATGTTGTTCAATTGTAACTTGTTTAACTGCATGTTCTTATAAATTCTTCCCTTTAGCACTTATTTGGTTTTCCACAATGTATGCTTCATGTTTTGGCTGCTTGCAATGTTTGGGGCTATCTCGTTGTTATGATCAGTGACCTATGCTCTTTTGTAAAGCTCTCTCTTGGAAGTCGTTTTGGATAAAAGCGTCTGCTAAATGCATACATGTAAATGTAAAAGGGCCAAATTTACATTTACATTTATGCATTTAGCAGACGCTTTTAGGAATGCCAAGCCAAGGGCCAACATGTTGTTTTTTTGACGACAGTTTTATGTGCGGATGTTACTTCTATTATGATTTTATAATTATTAGTAGTGGTGTTGGGTGTCACACAAGAGAAACATTTACTCTTGAAACAAAATTTGTCCAAAACCAACTATTTAATTATGAAATGCCACTGGAGCATATTCTGTGCACAGTCAGCAAACAAAAATTCCAGCAAACACAACAGACCATCCATGTCGGTTCGGTCACAGGAAGTCTTTTGCTAGTGAGAATGCTTCTGTTTTCCTCAAATCGGTTAGCCTGACGTTGTCATACTCATAATTCTAGTCAGAATATGAGTCTGAGAACTCTCCATTGGGCTGTGACTATGGGGCGTGTTTCAACCGAACCCGGAAAACAAATGCCTCTTCGCTCAATTGGATAGACCTACAACCAATCAGAGCAACGTAGTATGTTGTTTGTTGAAAACGAATTTAACCAAAGCGCTCTTTGGTGACGTGGTTGATTACGTTACTGTTGATCATCTGTCCATCATCGTATAAAGCCCGCCCTGACAATTTCATTGGTCCGAACAGCTCCTGTTCGGACATAGTTGTTCCCCAACCGAGCCCCCCCCAGACCCAACTTCCCAACCAAATTTTTTTGTGGGCGGGGATAAGTTGGGCTGGCAGCCAGGCTACAAATCGGTGAGTAGACTGGAAAAACACTCCTCCGCTAAAACTTTGACTCTTCTGGTTGCCGTGTTAGCCGACAGCGGAACTTGCAGCGGAACAGCTCAACAACTTTTTTTTTCTTTTTTCTCTTGGTTTAAAACTTAGGCAGCCATGTCGATTGCACATTGTTTAATTAACTAGGCATCGGCAAATAGCTTCTTAGCTCTTGCAAGCTTCCAAGAAACGTGTAACGAGGCAGCTGTTGCGCTCTTTTGTGCCAATGTTGTTTTACACATAGTTAAACCCAAGTGCTTGTATAATGTTAACATGCTTGCAATTTTTTGTTTGCGCTGGTCAGATTTTCTGGATGGTTTGCATTAAAACTGGCAGCATGAATAGAGTTAAAGCTGTCAGCGTGGGCCAGACATTTGGCTCTTGCGGGCTGGATCTGGCCCGTGGGCCGCTAATTGGGGATGGCTGCAATACACTATTTAAGCTTCTGGGTCTCGAGTTTGACACGTGATATAAAGCATGTGTCTATTTACCAAGAAACCAGGTGTAAGATATCCAATGATGTACTTCTGTACTAGATGTACTATCCAATAATGTACTAGATCTTCTTTATATAATTGGGTGTGCTTGCCTTCGGCAAGGGCACAACCTTTGTTCTCTCACATATATCTTCTTCTTATTATTATTGGGTGTGCTTTGCCTTCGGCAAGGGCACAACCTTTGTTCTCTCACATATATCTTCTTATTGGGTGTGCTTTGCCTTCGGCAAGGGCACAACCTTTGTTCTCTCACATATATATTATTATTTTTATTATTTTTATTTATTTTCCCACCCCTAAGGATCAGTCAATATTTGGACTACATAGACAACGTAGGTGTCAAAAGTTTCGTCTTGCTAGCGATTGAGTTGCTTGTATATTTATTTACGTTCCGTTGCACAGTTTAGGAGGTTACAACGTTTTTGTGGCAAAAAGTGTCTTCTGTCAACGAAGGGTACCAGTGCTAGTCTACGTCACTACGTCAGCACACGTTAGCAACGATGCATGGATACAACGTGATAGAGACGTTCTAGCACGCAAATTGGAGCTTGGATTATGAGTGAAAAATGCCAACCCCAAAATTACCCACCATTGGGTTTTGTTGAGAAAGCAATTTCGAGTGGAACTGCCATCTCGGATTTTTTATGTAGGTCGTGAAAGTCTTTGTAATTTGAGCGAGTGTGGGTCGCCCGTGAGACTGCCTACTCTGGCGGCAGCTGTGCAAGCGTCATAGTAGTTTAGTATTTTCGTATTTTTATAGTTCGGTCAATTCTACACCTAAAAACAGAAAGAGGGAATATTATGACGATATGACTATTGTGAAGACAGCCAGGTGGTGAGATTTTAATGTAGGTTGCTGTAAAAACTTTGATTTGTTTGCTACGTGACAGCCCCGTCAGCCTCCATGGACGATTGTGGCAGCTGTTGTCGATCTGCGTCTTATGAGTATTTTCTTAATTTCGTACCAGGGTCAATTCTACATCAAAAGGGAGAGCAGTGTTTTAAAGATATGGCGATTGCGAAGACAGCCAGCGGGTCAGCATATTTTTGTGATTTGTGTAAAACTTGGAATTGGAGTGAGACCGCGTCTTGTTTTGACGTTAGCCTCAGAGTCAGACTCGCTCGCCCACTGGCAGGCTACAGCAGTGGTTCTCAAAGTGGGGGTCGCGACCGGGGTCGCGAGACAGCGAGGGGGGGTCGCGAGATGATTTCCAGAAATCAAGGAACATTTTTAAACAATTAGAAATAGCATACTTTAGCCAAAATTTTAACAAGTTAAAAATAGTAGTTAAATTAATGTATGCAAATAAAAAAGCCATCAGCCTTTTGATCACTGTAAGTATGGCAAACCATCTGACATCCAACCAGGAGGACGCATTAGTTGAACTGTTAAGCGACCGAACATTAAACGCAGCGTTCTCAGCCAAGACACTGGCTGAGTTTTGGATTTCAGTGGAGAGGGAATACCCATGGCCGCGGGAACTATGGGTGCTGAGAGTGCTGCAGCAGCACCCCCTGACAGCACGAGAATGTTAAATAATATGACTTGAAAATCCACCACCGCGGCACAGCCCCGCAGTAGCGGACTGGCCATCGGGAGCACCGGGAGAAGAATAACGATGGAAAACCAGGCTAAGAAACGTAAGGGTGGGGCTGAAGAGACAAAAATACATCACCTTCACTAGACAAGGTTTTACCAATTGAAAAACGTCTGTTTATTTTACACAAAGATCCAAAAATATTTTGCGCTCAAATAAAGGCCCCCAAAAATTTGCCTCGCGCGCTCGCATTAACTATCAAACTCCCGAACTAGCATCACATCAAACTCAGAATGTGCATGCATTAGCAGGTTAGCTGTGGTGTCGTGGCCGGTTCTGGTGGGCCGGTCTGGATCAAAGTCCAGGGACAATTTTTACTCCCAGGTATACATAAACCACCTCCGTGGATGCGGGGGGTCGCGAGTCACTGGCACCATTATTTTATGGGTCGTGGGCTGAAAAGTTTGAGAACCCCTGGGCTACAGTACTGTCTTCAATGCCACATGGCTAAACTTGATGTCAAAAGAAACGTTCTCATTTCCGGCGCTTTCAAACAATCAGTGAAGTGTGGCTAGCAACAGCAGCTAGCTTGCCTCTAGCAAACTTCTTTTGAATTAGCCATATCCCCCTAAATTAATGTCAAACTTATTTAAGTTTTGGGGGGCATATTTTCAGTTAGCAGACGGTACTGTTTGAATCGAAATTCCATCTGAAATACTGCCAGTGACAACGTTGTTACAGTAGCTTGTTTCAAAGGGGGTTCGCTTGTTTCAAAGGGGGTTCTTAATGAATTTGCAATATGAGTAGGCTAAATGCTTGAAAATATCACTAGAAGGGAAAACGGACCCACCTGCAACCGACGCAAGCAAGCACACCCTACAATTTCCCCAGAAATTGTACCCTCTCTAGTTAACATATGTATGTTATATAACAGTGGAGGGAAATACATTTTGTCTTAACTTCTGTCTGTTTTGTGTAGTCAAAGACGCATTTTTGGAGAATTATATTTAATGCGTCTTGCATGCTGTTACTTTTCCACCATGTGTGTAGATGGGAGCAGGTGTCTGGGAAAGAAGGCTGCTAAGAGGGAGAAAGAGGAGAGGAGAAAATCTAATGCCGAGACAGCAGTACCCACCAGCCTATCTACAGTAAGAAGAGGCCTTCTCCATGCACAATTGTGCACACACAGATTCATGTACACCCACATACTGGAGCAAACACACTGACTGAAAAGTCACAGACAAACTCACCAACACACACAGCTAGGAACAAACACACTTTTACACACATCTTTGAGTGTGCTATAAAAACACACATACAGAAATACACACTTGCAAGCACACACACATACTTTTACTCACCATGATCTCATCCTGCAATGGAAATTATGTAGCAAGAGAGGGTAAGCACAGACACATAGAAGTCACTTAGAAGGAGAGGAAAAAAAACTGAGAAACACAACCAACTTGTAATGAGCAATATATCTGGTAAAACAACACTTGTGAATTGGAAGAGAAAAGTCGTTATGCAGCACAACAAAACTACACAAAGTCAACCTCCCATTTCTATTAAATTGTCCTACCAGTACAAGTCCTTCTGCATGCTTATAGCATCTGTACAGGCATCTGGCCATAAAAGTACATTGCTTTTACACGGTTACCTAAAAGTATTTGGATAACTATTTAGCTGGTCGGCTCCATGACTTCGGTAAGTAGGGCACGTGAGATTGCTCACCAAAAGAACGAAGAGGAACCCACTTGTCTAGAAGATTAAGATGTTTATAGGCAGTGCTTGACATTAAAATTTTTGCTCACCAGCCACTGTGGCTAGTGGTTTTCCAAAGTTACTAGCCACTCAGTAATTTCATTAGCCACAATTTTGTTGTTGGGAAATTAAGTTTTATTTGATTAAAGTTGACTAAGGTTTGCTACAATTTACTTGAATAACTAGTTTTACAATCCTTTCACATGTAAAGGACCATTGTCAACACCCAAATCAAGATTACATAAAATGTATATGTACAAAATATATGAAGTAAACTGAAAAAAACCCACAAGCAAAACTTTGTCAACTTAAATATTTATAAACAACATCATTATTTTTGTCTAATCAATTCCGATTCCAAAATGTCCTACAAACAAATGTTTATCTTGTATTGTATGTCTGTGTATGTGTGAAAGTGAGAATGAATGTTGAAATGCGTGTCTCACGGTCAATGCGTGAGGCTTGAGAACCCTGCAATGAGTTTATTGGGTGTGCTTTGCCTTCGGCAAGGGCACAACCTTTGTTCTCTCACATATATCTTATTATTATTATTATTTTCCCACCCCTAAGGATCAGTCAATATTTGGATTACATAGACAACGGCGGTGTCAAAATGTTCGTCTTGGTCACGATTGCGTTGCTTCTATTGGAATTTACGTTCTGTTGCACGGTTTAGGTTTGAGTTAAGTTTTTGTGGCGAAAGTGAAGCTAATGGTGGCTAACTTGCTAGCCACAGTCACTAACGTCACGAAAACACGTGTGACTACCTGTAGCGGAACATTAGTTTAGCAGCTCGTTAACTTCTGGGAGATATAGCTAGGCTTTACCTAAAACGGCAGACAGCTGCAGAAACACCACAAGCAAAGAAGCTAGGCTGATAACTATTTACTATTTTAATTTGTGATGTGAAATGTAATGTACAATATGAGCTGATATAATTAAGAAGTACTGATGCGTTGGCTAGCATCATGACATTAGCCTCTGTTGCCCGCGCGACACATACGACAGCGGTCTGTGATGCATCCGTTTTCAATCGTTAAAATAAACATTCCTCACAAATACATTTTCGTTGTAGGATTTATTATGACATTAGATTACAAGTAAACTATTTTTTGGTGAAATTATCATTACCTGTGGTTTCAAACCAATGTAGCTCACTGCAACGCTGTATGCCAGACAGTCAAGTAAAAAAAACATATCGGAAGCCAAACGGCGACAGAACATGTTCGCATAACGCATTTTGCGTTGTTACTGACAATGATCGCTACAAGTGAGTTTTTTATGAATGAGCGATTTCCCCCTATCCTAACCCTAAATAAATGTCACGCTTATTTATGTTTTGGGGGGCATATTTTCAGTTAGCAGATGGTACTGTTTGAATCGGGAGTCAGGTGGCTAAGCGGTTAGGGAATCGGACTAGTAATCAGAAGGTTGCAGGTTCGATTCCCGGCCGTTCAATTGACGTTGTGTCCTTGGGCAAGGCACTTCACCCTACTTGCCTCGGGGAGAATGTCCCTGTACTTACTGTAAGTCTGCTAAATGACTAAATGTAAATCGTGATTCCATCTGTGATAGCTACTGCCGGTCACAACGTTGTTGTTAGAATAAGCTTCAAAGGGGGTTCTTTATCAATGAATGAATGCAATGAGTAGGCTAAATGCCTGAAGGAAAAACTTAAAAGGACGTTTAAATCATAGAGATTAGCACCATTTTTACACCGGTCTGCCAAATGTATTCGTTTTGATTCAAGTATGAGGCTGATAAAGCCGATCACCATTCCCTCTTGCAGGGGAAATGAGAAGACAACTATTTCATTCTACACTTCACACTTAGTATTTTGCGTTGTAAATTATCAGCAAAAGAATTCTGCTTTTAAATCTATGTAATCTTAATAAATAATAAGTATGCATTTTTATATAAAATATAGCCTACAGAAATATCAGTTGTAAAAATTGTACGCTCTCTAGTTATTTTAGATGTGTTTTGAGAAGACTAGCCTACAACAGGGTTGCCAACTTTTCAAAAAACCTTGGAGTGAGATTTGGTTGTCACAGTTACAGTGAACCCGGCTCCACCCGTGCAGGGTTTAGATCTCGGCACAAGGCAACACACAAGACTAGTAGAGGCCGACATACAAAAATATATTTTATTATTTAGTAAAAACAAGTATCTCCATCCCCGCTCAGCCTGATTAGCAACCGGTGCGTTGTAACTCTCCCTCTCCCGTTCCACCCCGCGACAGGGCCAACCAAAATTTTGCTGCGCAACCCAGCCCCGAGACGAGATTTCACGGGTGTTCCGTGTTCGCGCGTCGTGAGCTTGAGTGTTGCTTCACTCAGTGTATCTGCACCTCGTCCATTACTGGTTATAACGTTAGCAGAACTACTTGATCGTTTCCTTCTCAGCGTGAATAAAAATAGAGATATATAGAATTCCACCCGCCAAAGTGGCTAGTAAGACTGACTGCTTTACCCGCCACAGCCGAATTCTACCCGCATTTGGCGGGTGGGCGGGTGCTAATGTCATGCCCTGTTCATAGGTACCTAGCGAAAAGTAACCTCAACTTTCCTAGACTTTTAGCTATGGTACTAATGCTAAGGGCTCGCTGATATCGCTGTCTGTCTAGAACAGCGTATCTATGCGTCGTTGCTGACGTTGTGACTGTGTCTGTGAGAGAGACGCGTGAGTGACCGAGAGACGGAGGGAGAGTAGGGAAAGGAAATGCAGCTGAACGAATACGCTGCGTGTTTTAAATAGCGTAATAAAAAAATACAAAAAGAATGACGAAACGCAATATGTGGCAGCCGGTGTTGATTCTGTGGCCCACCGCCACAAATTAGTCTGTGTGGGAAACACTTTGCCAGCTCCACCAATAGGAAGAGCTCTTGGGGTGTGTCATTATTCTCATTTGGTTATTGTAATTTAGCACCATCGTGGTCATTCTTGGTATAAATATCTAGCTTTTTTGTGTTAATGTACTCAACATGACTAATTGTTTGGTTGTCATGGTAATAACAGGGTCAGAGGGTATTCTGCCATTTTAGTTTGCTATATGGAGAGTATTTATTTGGATGTAGTATGTCTCAGTTTTTTTGTCTATCAAACTGAATCTGCCTCTGTTAAGCCTAGGGACAGTTTTGCTTGTGAGTATATTAATAGATTATGTAATGACTGTTTATTTTGTGTGAGTATTGTGTTGTGAACATGTGCATATTTTGTTTTTTTCAGTTCACACTACCCAAGGATTGTGCTATGTATGTTCTGAGAGGCTAAACAAGTAAAGCTCAAAAACATACTCTCATGTCCAGGTCTGGACTGGGACTGAAAAACGGCCTGGGACTTTGAAACGCAGACCGTCCCACGACCGTGTATTATATATATATCACATTTTTATGCATTATGCCTCGGCCGTTTGACCGGCCTTTCGGGAAATCTCCCGACCCTCCCGACAGCCAGTCCAACCCTGCTCATGACTACTCATTCTTTAATTCTATGAAATGTTTAGCTATCTGTCTACGCATGTAGAGCCACACACGTAGAGGACAGACTAGGGTGGTTACATAGCAAAGCATACAAATACAGTGAGAAACAACCTAAAAGAAGGATGGGGAAAATTAGGTTGTCTTTTTGACTCATTAGGCACTAAACCCAGTCTGTAATGACTCATATGGTTTGTTAATGTTCAGTTGAATTACTTGTTGTATACTGCTTGCGTACCTGATTTCCAGGTGGTTTCTTTTTGCTCATCTGACTGCTCCTCTGCTGAGCACTGAATAAAGGAGACCTCAAAAGTTGGTATACAAATCAATACATAATCACTTGGTAAAACATTTATTTATTTTGCATATCAGTGTTTATTCATGCTATTTAACTAAATTGTAAATTGTGAGGTATGGTTGTTGTCGCTTACTTAGCAAAACCAATGAAGTCCTCGTGGTTGGTGTTCATGTAGGCTAGCTCGATGTCAATCAGTAGTATTACCTTGGGGTTTGGAAAAGTGTGATATTGGTATATGTGGTGGAACACTATATGCTTGCATTTGTATATGTGTGTGTCCAACCTGGTTCTTGGTGCGGCTTTCTCGGTCCCTGATGTGTTGGGTAACAATCCTCTCCATCTCCTCTCTCAGCATCGGGTACTGAGCCAGCTGTGGGCGCAGGGCACAGTACAACACTGGACTGTGTGGGTGAAGTTCATAAACACAAAGACACCCACAACGGCCAAACACTGACACACACTTACTATACACACAAATGACACAGGGACAGGTTACAAAGCATGAACACACTATTGTCATGCCCTCTACCTCTGCTCCCTAGCGACGGTTTTTGTTTATTTCTGTGTCTCCCTGGGGTGAGTGTAGCCATGGCCTCCAGTCCCAATAACCCATATACACTGCCTCAGTCTCCACACCTGTCTCCCATCAACTCATCAGCCCTGCACTATATCAACCCTGGTTTTCACGTCATTCCTCACCGGATTATAGTTTTGTCTAGCTTGGTAGTCAATGTTCTCGGTTGAATACTGAATACAGTCAGTTAGACGTATTTTGTTATTGTAACATTAGTTTCGCTAACTTTGTTTTACCTGTGCCTCCAGGATCACCAGCCAGCCTTGCCACCCTGCCTAATGCCTGCACAGCCAACCCTGCCTGTCCCCTCTGTTTGTCACTGCCCACTCCACTCTGCAGTAACCCAGGAATTAAACCTTTCTGGACTATACCTCACTGTTTCCTGAGTTTGTGTTGAGCGCTTGGGTCTACCACCACCACCCCCGTACAGGGCTCCAGATTAACTTTTTTTACTAGGAGCACAGTAGCCCTCCTGCTACCCCGCTTTTAGGAGCGCAAGCAGAAAATGCAGGGGCACACCTTATATTAACCTGCAATGCAATTAATAATGTAACTAGAGAGGGTACAATTCAGTGGTGATTT
The DNA here is from genome assembly GCA_023658055.1 of Thaleichthys pacificus. NCBI lineage: Eukaryota > Metazoa > Chordata > Actinopteri > Osmeriformes > Osmeridae > Thaleichthys > Thaleichthys pacificus. The sequence goes on from CM042876.1 coordinate 16,883,606, forward strand.
TAGACCCTTTTTAGGGGTGCTCAAGCACCCCTAAATTTCATCTCGGCACCCCTAAAAATAATAATTAAAAAATATATATATATTGTTTATCATTTGATGCTGGTAGTTCATGAAGAAAGTGACATCCTTAGTTTTTTCATTCATTAAATATTTTGCATAATAATACATCAATGTATTAATAGTTATCCAGTGAAATTATGGATTTTTATTAGCAAGAGGGTTTAGCACTTTTGCAAGGCACTGTATAGGGGTTATGCGGAACACACTTCCGTATTCGGTGAAACAAGTCTCATCACTTCCGGATCTGTACGCTCTATGCTGACATGGCGCTGTTTTACACAAGATGCCTCTAGTTTCCAATTTTATATCTAGGTGAATTATGCACCAAAAAGGTAGAGGAGGGCAGCCTTTAGAAGAAAAAGAGATTCCCCATTGATCTGTTGACTTGGAATTTTGATTTGGGTCTTGATAGTCTTATTTGAGTGAGAACGGCTTGCCCGGTAGACCCATAGACTTACTGTAGGCGGCAACCACGTCTCGTTCGCGTCATGTCACAAAGTAAATCATTTTACATGTCGGTCAATTTTACACCAAAAAGGTTGAGGAGGGCAGGTTTCAAGAGATATGGGAATTCTGCATTTAGCCAGGCGGTACTATTTTTGGTGTGATTTGCGTGACTTGCAATCTGAGTGAGATTCAAAGTAGGCCAAAAAGCCTACTTTTTTGAGGGTATCATGATTAAGGATTTTTTATATTGATACCATTTTCGAGACTGCTTATCGATCCAAGTGTTAATCAGGCCAGACGTGGTAAACATTCGGGGATAACCCCAAATTTAGGATGTATTCTGGGTTTGACACGTATGCTTTGACGGGTCGCTACACTACTTTTGACATTTGACATAATTGTCAGCCGACAATATAAAAATTTTGATAATGTCAGGCTACACATTTATAGACCAACTGCAGTCTAACCTGCAACTCGTGTAACGTCCTTTAAAATAAATTACATTTTGCTGAATGATTGAAGGGCAACAGACATTCAAATTAAATAATTACTGACTAACAACACGGATATGAATGACAGATTGACGAACGCATGTTCATTTTAAGACCGTGCCTTTGCTCTGTGCAACAAGCGCCATGTAGCGAATCATTACATGTCAGTAACAACGTCCCTGTCTGTAGACTTATGCGCCACTTTGACCCCTAACGTCGCTATAAGTAGGGAAAAATTGCTTGCCGCTTCTCGTGTTAAAAGGTAATCTTAGTAAATTCAGCAGTGAGAACTATAGGCTCGAACTGGACGTGGAGCATCTTAAGTTCCAGCTCATGACTCTCACTACTTCTAATGGTTTATCACGTTTGGCTCACTTCTACCTCTGTAAAACATGACTTCAAGAATACCGCCGCAAGGCTGAATGCTGTGTCTGTGCATAAATGTGACACGGTCTGGTAAAAAGGGCCGGTTGTCGGCCAAGGTAATTTCTTCGTTTTTTACAGATTGTGAAAGTGCAGATTGTAAGATTTAAAATGATGTGTCATAAACATAGAAATCAGAAAATAAATGAAGATACGCTTATCTGAATGTTGATAAACGTGGAATAATCACGCAGAGAAATCCCCTTTGAAAAATTCTAGACCTTTTCATGCCTTCAGACAGGGTAAGATGTTTTTGTGTTAATCATTAGAAGCGCCGAGCGCCGTTCATTTCACTGCAGTAAAAATGGAAAAAATGAAAACAATATTTGCACTCAATCAAATTCCAGGATCCTGCTTTCTTGACTTATTCTAGATATGTGTGTTTATCACTCAGTATTAATTTTGTTCACAATCACAACGGTAAAAGCTAAGCTTTCTGTTCAATTGCTGCCGCGTTCAGCCATTTTTTCCCTGCCTTTCAAGGCTGTGATTTGCTTTTCTATTTGCAGATGTTGCAAAGGCTCCCTTGCACAAGTATGCCATTCAGACAACGGTTGGAGCCAAGCCCAATATATATATATCTGCGGATATATTTAAAAAAACCGAGGCACACCACCAACCAAAAACTTCTAAAAATGACACTGTAGCCTAATACAATATATATAATTGGGTGTGCTCAAGCCTTCGGTGAGCACAACCATTGCTCTCTCTCATATATATTCATATATGAGGTGCCCAAAATTAAGAAAGAAACTGATGGAGACAGGGCGTTCTCATATAGAGCACCTCTTCTCTGTAACAAATTACCTGTCTCAATTAAGGAGGCTGATACTGTTTAGACATTCAAAATTAGGTTAAACACGTTCTTGTTTAGTCAATTTTATGACTGCTAAAGATAAATATGTGTGTATGTACTTTCTATGTAATCCTGGGGTGTGTGTTTGTCTGTGTGTATCACATGTAACTTTTAAATTGCAATTACAGCTTCTATATGTTCACGCTGCCCCATCTAGATTTTACAAATAAAGTAAACCTGTTACTGTATATTGTTATAGTTTCCGTTACTAGACAATGGGGGACGGGGCATTCTCACCCTTATTCTATAAATATAACTTATTTTAGAGTTATTTTCCCTGGAACAGATTTCATGTTCCAACCGAGGGGGGCTGGCGCTGTTTTAAGGCCGAATTATACTTCTCCGACTCTGTTACGGACAGACGGACGGACGGAGTCGGACGGATTGGTTGAATTTATAGTACTCCGAAGGCTGTGGGTGATGAAAACAATTCACTGCCAGAAGAGTAGGTGGCGCTGCACTGCGATGCTAGCTAGGTTATCGAAAAGTCGGAGCAAATTTACAAATGAGCCGTTTCATCAATAAAATAAGCACATTTTCAGCAACTACACTGCCCATTTCTCGTCACATTTTAATTCAGATGCTGATTTACATGTACTGTTTAGCTGAAATATGAATTGTAAAAATGTACAGCAATGGCGGTCAAAGGATTCTGTTCGTCTTGTTGGTCATGGCAACCCCGCCCCTGACGCAAGCGGTTCTTAATACGGATCAATCACAGCCAAGGGGTATCCGTAAAATGACGGACGGACAGACGAATAGTCAGGAAAATCAGGAGGTGCACGTAGACAAACATTTTGACACCGACGTTGTCTATGTAGTGCAAATATTCATGTTTTTTTAGGGGTGGGAAAATAATAATAAATATATATGAGAGAGAACAATGGTTGTGCGCGCCGAAGGCGTGCGCACACCCAATTATGAGTATTTGGTCATCCTAAACATGTTGTTTATTATATTGAGTGGCTTCTTCAAAAAAGTTTCCGGACAATACAGAATGCCTACAACAGCCCCTTTTCACTGGACCGTGTCACAAATCACCAAGTAACTCAACACCGTCTGTTCATTTGATCCTACACAGAAAAATTACACTGTTGAAACTAGAGAGGGTACAATTTCTGGGGAAATTGTAGGGTGTGCTTGCTTGCGTCGGGGGTCCGTTTTTTAATGACATTTTTACAACTGATATTTCTGTATATTTTATATAAAAATGCATAGGGCCTACTTATTATTTATAAAGATTACATAGATTTAAAAGCATCTTTTTTTTGCTGCTCATTTACAACTCAAAATACGAGTGAAGTGTAGAATGAAATATGATGTCTTCTCATTTCCCCTGCAAGAGGCAGCCTCATAGCTGAATCAAAACGAATACATTTGGCAGACCGGTGTAAAAATTGACCTAATCTCTATGATTTAAACGTCCTTTTAAGTTTTCCCTTCTCGTGATATTTTCAGGCATTTAGCCTACTCATATTGCATTCATTCATTCATTAATTAATAGATTATTCTACGACGTTACCGGCAGTAGAAGATGGAATCGCGATTCAAACAGTACCATCTGCTAACTGAAAATATGCCCCCAAAAACGTAAATAAGCTTGACATTTCTTTAGTGGAAAATCGCTCATTCATAAAAAGCTCACTGGTAGCGATCATTGTCAGTAACAACGCAACATGCGATATAGCCCTGTGTGGAGAAGCTGCCCCGGTAAATTATACTACTACAGTACAGTACTAGACTACTGCTGTGTCCGTCTTGGTAGCGATTGCGTTGGTTGGATTGGATTTAACGTTCCGTTGTACGGTTTAGGCTGAAATTAATTATTTTCATGAACAGATTGACAAAGTTTAGGCTGTGGCAATGAAGTTCAGGGGGGTGTTCCATCAACGTCGATTAAGGAAAAGCGAGACTTATTTCGCCAAGTCTCACTTACTTTAGCGAGAGTTCCGTTCCATTAGGTGGCTTATTTGAGTTCGAGCCACGTAACCAAGGTAATTTATACTTCGGAACTAGCCTGATCCGTGTCAGGCTAAAAGTCAAGCTAAACTAAAATGTGTTGCAAATAATTTCAAACAGGCGGAAACAGAATCTCAAAAGACATTTCCGTCGAGTAAATTCCTGCGCGCAAACCACTTTAGTCCGTGTTCGGAAACGTAAATTCAGACTTTTTGAAGTGCAGACATTAATGATTTAGCTACATGTTTACTTCATCTCCAAAAAATATATTAATTTAAATAAACAAGTTAAGAAATAATGTCACTTTAACTGTTTTCAAAAGCCATTGGTTAATTGACATAAAACAAGGATTATGTCAGGAAATATGAAGGGTATACCTTGCTCCAAAGCAGTACCTGAATATTATCATCAGTTTTTCAGGTAATCTTGAAACACAAAGAATCAAGGAGACTTTTTATTCAATTGTATAAAGTATTTTCATTGTTTAAAGTAGCCTATATGTTGACAAGCCTCTATATTACCTCTCCTCTGGCTTCCCCAATATTATAGGTGCAATATACTGTCCCCATGGGTGTATCCAGGCCCATTGGAAGACTCAGGGGGTGACTGCCTGGTGCCCCCATGGTTGAAAGTGTTTCTAAAATGCCCTCTAGAGTGGCAAAAATTAGACCAAGTGCCCTACTGTCTGCCATTCACATTGTGAAATATGCTTGAGTGCACAGGATGCCCATGCAATAAATGACAGTGTGCCCTCTATAAATGTAAAAACATGTCTTTATGAGTTCCTTTATAGTATAGAAAATGTGATGCAGTACCCTATAAGGTGCCCTTACAATGGCCTAAATTGGACTGTTCCCATGCCATTACTTCCAATGGAAAAAGGTGCTGTTATGAAGTGCCCTTTATGCTGCCCCTACATGACAGTGTCCCAAATGTTGCCCTTTCCAAAGAAGACAATTAGATTCTGTGCCCAACAGTCTCCGCTAATGTTCCCAGTAGGGCATGCTTTCCCAAAGTGAGGCTGTGACAACACTTGGCACAGCCACAGTCTGTCACTGTCCAAGCCCCCTCTGGATCTGTGGAGGCAGACTACGTTAATTGGAAATACTCGTAATATAATAATGATAGTCATGCTGAGCAATTTTAAATGACTGTTCTGCCAAACAAAGTGTGCAGTTTGGGTCACCTTCTGATCTAAAAAGTCAGTGCTGGATCTGTGCAATACTAGTCATTTCAGTGAATCCCCATTTAAGTCATGGTTATCTTTCCCTTTTATCTTCAAGCTCAGCATTTAGCCTATCAGTTAATAAATGTGTGTGGCAAAGTTATTTTGAAGTAATTTTTGATTTTGTTCAAGATGTGAAGACAAAAACATTATTAGCCCACATCAAGTGCAATTAACCATGGCCTTCTTCAGTGTTTTGAATTTTATCCTACAATTTTCAATTGCTGCCACGTTCTTTTTTGGGCTATTATTCTCAATCTCCTGTTGAGAATATCGGCCATAGGCTAGCCTACTGTCAGAACGGTTTGAGACAGCTCATCAAATTACGCTAATTATCAGTAGGCCTAAATGCATATATATATATGTTAAGTAGATTTCGTAGGTCTACTATTTACACATTTTAATGGTCGTAATGGTTTGACAAGTTGTCTCCCTTGCCATGTTAATTGCGGCAACATTGCCCTTTTTGGGGACAACTCCCAAAAAACTCAAAAAATCAATTTACGCTGCTGAAACAACACCCCTCTGCTGCTTTACGCTATACTCCTCTTTTCGATGATCGCCTGATCTGGGCTGCACAGTCTAAGCTTATTGAGGTCTAGCTTGAATTAGCGTTGCCTGTTAGTGGAACGGAACGTTAGTGGAACGGCTTGAGGCTTAAGTCTAAGTTGACGTTTACCCAAGTGAGACTTATTCGTGTAAGCGCGACTTGCGTTAGCGACGTTGATGGAACACCCCCCAGGTTAGTAGTCAGATAGTTTCACCTATTGAAAGACTTTTGATTTAAGTAAGGGGAGTGCCGAACATGTTCTGTCTCCGTTAGTGTGTCTCGCGTAGGCTACAGCGTTGCAGTGAGCAACACTGGTTTGAAACCACAGGTAATGATAATTTCACCCACAAATCGTTTACTTGTAATGTAATGTCATAATAAATCCTACAACGAAAATGTATTTGTGAGGAATGTTTATTTTAACGATTGAAAACAGATGCATCACAGGGCTCTACAGTGCGAGTATTTCACTCGCATTTGTGCCTAAAAATAGGCATGTGCGAACTTGAAAAATAATTTACGAGCACAGTGCGCGAGTGATGGGCTGTTGTCAAAACACGGAACAACAGCGCGATTAAGTGGAGTATTCAAGTATACCATTGATTTCACATGGAAAGCAAGTGACAGAGTCGCAACTGCACGATGTGAACATGGCATGATGACGCGCGAGCGACGATTTGCAACCAATGGGCCAGAGCCATATAAAAAGAGAGTTACGACACTCTGATCTCACCGACACGTGATCACTTGCTAGCTCTAATTAGATGTACTAACTATGCTAATAAGAGAAGACTAACTTTGTATGCCAACGAACAGCAATAACTAGAACTAATTTGACAGACTATAAACCAACGACCTTCTGGTTATGATACTCGTGCTCTCTAGCTAGCTACAGTAAAAGTGTTGCTTACGTTAGATACTAAACCTACAGTCTAGCTCTAACTGCATTTATTATCTAACAAGCTATATCTTACAATACACTTTAAGTAAAGCTGGCTATATAAAATGTGGGTGACCAGACGTCCTCTTTTACCCGGACATGTCCTCTTTTCGAGACCTAAACAATGCGTCCAGCAGGGATTCCAAAATTGTCCGGGATTTTGCCTCGTCGGATATTTGTTTTTCTCTGGGTCTTTCACAAACTATTACGCCCTTACAAGTTTTGAAAATATTATAAATACTGCAGTAATTTGATCAATTTACCAGCTAACTTGCTTCGGAACACTGAACATGAATGGGGTTGAACGTTGGAAAATACAATGTTTGGGACTATAGGTCGCAAATGACACGCTTTACTGCCGCCTTCTTCGATTACAATGGATGTCTATGGAAGTGTCGCAACTCTCTTTTTATATGGCTCTGGGTCTACCTAGCTTTGACTACCAAGCCTATTAATCCGTGGCGTGCTTACATAGTCTATAATGTCCCAGTGTTTTAAGAAAATATTATAAACTATATTCATGTTTCTTAAAGTATTTGTTCTAGTTCTATCAGAGTGAAAGTCTCTAGTTGTCTCACAACATTAACATTAAGTCAGTGGCGTTGTTAGACATAAAACTGTACTGGGGCACAGGCCCCTATTCATATCCCTTCTTCCAAACGTGTTGCGCACGATGCACTACTAGGCTATAGAAACTCCCCTTGCTTAACCCACTATGTAACAGTTCAGGGACACAAGTTTGATATCAGCTTTGGCAGGGACACCTATAGTTAATGCAAGCTACAATTGTTTTTAGCGTCATGTAATATTGTTTTTATGTTTTAGTAAAAATAAGATGATCGGTAGGCCGATCATTTAGAAACTTTCTTTAGTTTTGTAATGTTTTCTTAGCCTACCTCAATTCTGACTTGTGTGCTGAGTCCGACACCTGGACTTCTGTGTGCGTGCTGCAGTGGCTATTTGGCAAGCTCAGAAGAGCCCGCTGACATGCATCGGTTTGTGTTTTCGGTTAAACTGCTTTGATTTTACAAGCGTTGATTGAGATATTGCGTTAAAAAAAATTTAACTCAAACTTTCAAGATTTACTTGGGCGCAGCAGATTTATACTGGGCACGTGCCCCTGTAAAAAGGGTCTAACGACGCCACTGTGTTAAGTTATGTTTAATAAACAAATACAACAAAAAAAACACTGTGCTGCTAAATTTCTTTGTGTGCTCCTAAATTTTTTCATTTAGGAGCACATGTACTCCTTAGTGAAAACATTAGCGTAGAGCCCTGCATCATAGACCACTGTAGTGTGCCCGGGCAACAGAGGCGAATGAAAACAAAGAAAAGTTGTGACTCATCGGACATTTGCGAGAGCAAATTTCTAATATACGAATGCAAGTAAATGCAGCAGGAAAACGACTCCATCCACCCTCCCCACACCGCCACCTTAGTTGCTTTCATTTGAACACAAGGAAGGCGCAAACTGACCATAGAAGGCTTCAACTCAAGGAAGAAATCGTCGGCACGGACAGCAGACCACACCGGAGGAATGAGGTGTTAAGCAATTATCTATTAATGACTAAGAATAATTACAAAAGTGCAGGGCTATACGGAGTTGCAATGTTACTTTTCCTGTTGAATTGAGGTTAATAACATTAACTCGTGAATTCTTTGGGCAACAAAGCAACAACAAAGATGACTGTGGTAAAGTTAGTTTGAAGTTCGATATTCAACAGATATTCGGACGCCCAGTATTGTGTTATTTTAACCGTGTTTAGCACTGCTACGACCGGCCGCTTAGCCAATGCTTTTGGCTGCCTAAACAACGCGTACGTTTAGGGACCGTCAACAAATTACACATTTCAAAAGTCAATAGCTTTTCAACAACATGAACTAGGAGCGTCAAAATAATGTTAAACTGTTGAAGATGTATGCATTCATGCTGCAAAGCCCTTATTTTGTTCATTTTCATCTCAGGTTATTACAAAATATTTTATTCAAAATAAATCTTCAAACTTCAATAGCTTTTTGGTCATGTGACCTATAATCCTCAAATTCATTTCAGTGTTCACTGACTATGCATACATGTTGCACAGCCTTTAGTTTTTTCATTTTGATCTCACACACATTTGCCACGGGATGCCACCCCTCAAAATCTCCTGCCACCCTCTTGCCACCCCATGAATATTTTTCTAGATCCGCCCCTGCGACCAGCACAAAATTAGCTATATATTGATCCAAAAACTAAGCATGAAGAGCGAAAATTGTGGCAATGCTGGCAAACTAGAAATATTTTTTCAACGACATCCGAAGCTCCCCTCCACTCTAAGCGTTTCAGTCTGCACTCTAGGCTTTCACGTACACACCCATGTAAATCTCAGAAACGGTTTGAAAAAGTCATGAAACATAATCAGTGATATTGAAAATGAATGCTGAAGCAGCATTCCAACAATAATATGTATGTGAGAGAACAAAGGTTGTGCCCTTGACGAAGGCAAAGCACACCCAATTACATTTGTAAAGATGATTTGATGAAGATTATGTTGACTATAAAAACTGTGGTTAATGCTTTTCACTTCGTACTTCACGTGTTCATTAATTCATTTATTCAAGTAAAAAAATACAAATTTCTCTCACTCTTGTGATAAAAAATATTGCTCTGAAGCTACATTCTGAGTTAGTTCTCTAAATATTTCTGCCCCAAATATAGCTGCTTCAGATCAACCCACATCAATTTCAGACAAAACTAATGAATACATATAGGCTCCGCCCACTTCCGGTATAAGCCACGCCCATTTAAAGAAAGGATACAGATAATAGTGTACTCGCTCACCCTTATGAATTATATACTTAAATATCTGCTGTATCGTTACAGTTAGCATAGTTGCTGGTGGGTCTGAATCTTTGTACAGTTATTGACCTTTAAAATTCTATTTTTAAAGGTCAATAACTGTACAAAGATTCTCTTGATATTTACTCTATGTTAAATTGCTTCTTTTTTTTTAACATGTTTTTGTGTTGGATATCTTCAGTATTTTACGTCCATGGGTAAGATGTCATGGTGGGAATGTTGTGCCTTTATGCCGTCTCACAGTTCTGTATTACAGTTTTTCTCCATTGCTTTGGCTCAATTCTTGAAACAGAAATGACATTCTCAAAGCTCTAAGTGCATTTGGCAAAATAGCCTATATGATTCAGCACAAATACATAGATCACCTTCAAAAGGTCATATCTCACCCAAAACAGTTAACTCATGCTTCAAAACCAAATCATTTTCTCATATAAATAGTCAGTGCCCCCAAAATGAAAAGTTCCTTCTCGATTGCTTTGGCTCATCTCTCGAGAAAAAAGAGGACATTCTCAAAGCTTTAAATACATTTGCCAAAATAACCTAGATGGTTCAGCAAAACACCATGGCACAGGGTCATCTTTCTCCTAAAACAGACAACTCATCAGTCAAAACTAAATCCTTTTCTCATACAAATAGTCAGTGCCCCCAAAATGAAAAGTCCCTTTGGCATTGTGTAAACACTGCAGGTCAAAATGATTAGATGTTTTGTCAGTATGGCAGTGGACCTTAAAAATATCCCTCATGTGCACTGTGATACAGTTACTGTAGTAGATGTTTTCCTTCCAGAATACTATGTCTTCAATCTACACTCCCATGTTACCCCGCTCCTCATCTCCCTCCACTGGCTTCCCATCACGGCCCGTATCAGATTCAAGACCCTGGTACTGACCTTCCGAGCGGTGAATGGGACTGCACCCGACTACATCAAGTCTCTCCTCCAGCCTTACACCCCCACCCGCCACCTACGGTCTTCTTCTGATAACCGTCCCACCGCTCGAGAGCGCCCGCTCCCAACCCAAGCTCTTCTCCTGTCTGGACCCCCAATGGTGGAATCACCTCCCCACCTCGATCAGAGACACTGACTGTCTCCCCACCTTCAAGAAAAGGCTAAAGACGCACTTGTTCCGGGAGTACAACGGTACTTAGGATTGATTTGCTGGACCTGATGTTAGTTTCCTCCAGGAACACAATGACACTTATTGAGGGACTTGTTGCTCTTGTTGGTTAGTTGTAACTGATTTACTGTAACTTCTTGTACTCACTGTGAATTATATTACGTATTGTTGCTTGCTTTCCTACAGGTACACTCTTGCACTTGTGAGGTTCATGTTGTTTACATGTAATTGTAACTTGTTTAACTAAATGCTCCTATGTTTCTTCCTATTGGCACTTATTTGCTTTTCACAATGTATGCTTCATGTTTTGGCTACCCACAATGTTTTTGGGGCTACCTCGTTGTTTATGATCATTGACCTATGCACTTTTGTAAAGCTCTCTCTTGGAAGTCGCTTTGGATAAAAGCGTCTGCTAAATGAATGTAAATGTAAATGTGTATCAAACAGAAAAATGATTACAGTAATTCAAGAGTAGCCTACAAGGTTTCACATCACATATTGCATTCACACTGCTATGGAAATTGTTACTGTAACTGCCATACATCGTATACTGTCATACAATAAGCACATCAAAACTAACATTATGTATAACCTACACTAACACATAGTAAGAAAGTAAAGCAAAGCTGGAGTTTCACTAGTTGTTGTCCTCACTCTCCTGCTCATCCTCGCGCTCCTGTCTGTGTGGCCAAAGATTTCATCAACATCACATGTTCTCCCTTGCGATGCAACAGGGGAAGAATCGTTGTGCATGCCGCAACGATCCCCTACACTGATCTGCTGTGCATCATCACAAGCAGCATCCATTGCCTGGAGCAGGAACCTCTGGTTTTGAGCCTGATGCTCATAGACCCTCCTGTAATCAGAATCAGAATTCGGTTTATTCGCCATGTATGTTACACAAACACGGAATTTACTGTGGCAGGGAGGTGCAAAACACTAAACATATACGGATCTTAAATTAAGTAAAAGTACAAAATGGGCCGTACTGTATGGGCCAAGACTGGGAATGTGGGTGATTACACCATTCTCTGACAACATGGCAGCACACATGGTGATGTTGCCCCTGAGCTGGCCTGGGACAAGCTCTATATATTTGATGGACGCATTTATACTCCTGGATAGCTCCTGTCAGCTAACTAAACTTACTGTGTGATTGGTGAACGGATGTGTCCCCTTGTTTAGTAAAATTCTAGTTGCACCTGACAATGACTGTAAGCAAATGATCCAAGAGATCCATCTTACAGTATATACCAGGATGTTTTTCATGGTATTATGTGCCTGAAAGATTTTGACAGTGGAGTGAACTATTGTGCAGGTGATGATGTACACAAGGAAATGATGCCAATATGTTTTGCAGAGAATAACCACTTGACTGAGAAGCAACAGTCAGTTTCGACCAGCAAGATATATTCAATTGGTAATTGGCCTAACTGTAGGCAATTGTACTTAACCATTTGCAAAGATGGCAAAATCATTTGAAATTTGTGCCAACTGTAGGCGATAGTACTTGTGATTTGCAACGATGTGCTAATACAATTGCAATTTGAGTTGTGAACAAGTGCCCAGCGGTTTGGAGGTTTGCACGTGTTGTTTTGAGAATGTAATTTCTGTTTCATGAAATGAGCCAAAGCAATGGAGAAAAACTGTAAAGGTAGCGACACGGCATGTTGTAGGCCTACTGGCATTGCCCGGGACCCTGTACCACGAAGCAAGGTCAAAATGCCCGGGATAAATTCTCGTTATCTTGCTACACTAAGCCTAACAACCGCAATCGCACCAAGCAGTATCACAACGGTGGTTATCAACTCCAAGGCGATTTTGGTTGGTCAGTAGGCGGTGCTTTTATACGTGTTGATCTGTTATCCCGAACATAACCTGCTACGGAGCAGTTTAGGTGTGCAGTATGAGTTACCGTGGTGCTCTATCCTGGTAAGAAGTGAACCACCATCGTGACACTGAAAATCCTGAGTTAAACCTGAAGTTACCTCGCTAACCCTAAATCTGACTTTGTAATATTAGGGCTCTGGTGTTCTGCAATTTCTACCAGATATATCAGATTTTGGTACCATAGCACTAATAGGGCTACCCCTAACCCTAATCTTTTTGTGCACAAGTGCAGCACCTGCTGTTAGCACGTTGGATGGGTAGCCCTGATATATGGAAGCAAATCGTGACCAAAATTAAAATGCATTTCCAGAAATGCTTTTTCATTTTAAGAATGTGGCTGCATTATTTGACTCATAAATGAAATTAGTAATCAATCATCCTATTTGCATTTAAATTTTCTTCTTCAAGACTGCTCAATCTTTCACTTAATTAAAATGAAAAAGAAATACACATTTGAGATTTAATTTTCAAAATATGCCCCAGCAAATAGATACCAAAATTCAATTTGAAATGTAAAATTTGAAAATTAAAATGCATTTGCAGAAATGCTTTTTCATTTTAAGAATGTGGCTGCATTATTGGACTCATAAATGAAATTAGTAATCAATCATTCTATTTGCATTTTCTTCTTCAAGACTGCACATGTTATGCCATAATCAAAAAGAAAACAGAGCGGACATTGCTTTTTCGTTTTCGTGGTCTGCCCGCAAAGTACTTTTTCATATTTAATTAAGTGAAAGTTTGAGCACTCTTGAAGAAGAAAATCTAAATGCAAATAGGATGATTGATTACTAATTTAATTTATGAGTCAAATAATGCAGCCACATTCTTAAAATGAAAAGGTATTTCTGGAAATGCATTTTAATTTTGGTCACAATTTGCTTCCATACTGATAATGGGTCACTGACAGTGTAAGTAGTCACAGAACCAAATCGATGTCTGTGTAAAAGTAAGAACCGGCATGGCAGGACAACACACACCAGACGCCGATGTCATGCTTTTGGTCCCGGAACACAGACATACTATCATGCTACAAATGGGGCTCAGTGTAAACAAAAATGATCTGACATGAAAAGGGGTTGACTTGACAGTAATTTAGCAGGATCTCTGTTTAAAAAGGGCTACAGAGGGCCCCCTTCTCCTTCCTTCTTTCTTCCTCTTCTCCTGTCCTTGCATCACTTATTTGGCCCAGTGTCCTAGAGGGCCTCCAAAGCTAGAAGTGCCCCTAAAAATTGATGCTCGATTCTTTGTAAAATTATGAAATATTGTTGTCAGTAAAAGTATTAGAGACGAGAATGTTATTTATGCAGTAATTATGCAGTAACTTAATTTCTAAAGCAGCCACATTGAGTTAAATCTTACATTCAAAACCCCTTTTTAATCAAAGGCCATGTCAAAGCCCATCAAAGCAGCAGACATGGCTACAGTAGGCATTCCTACTCCCCCTACTGCTAACAGACAGCAAAGGGTGAAGAGGGCAAGACGGTCACAATGTGGCAGCAAGAGGATTTTATAGTGGTGGTCGAGGGGAGGGGTTGTATTAATAGTACTGTTTCTTTCAGCCATTTTACCTTCTTGGTACACTGCCTAACAGTAGTGACTAGCTCAGTAATGACCAAATCCACACATTTTGTGCACGGCTCTTTGATCTTCCCAATCTGTCTTTTCACAATGGTCTCAAAGGCCATGTCCGGAGTGAAGAGGCCCGTTCTACTCAACAGAGAGAAAAACACAAAGAAAGAGAAAAGAGGGATGAGAAGGAGAGGAGGAAAGGAGAAGGATTGGGTAGAGAGAAAAGTGTTGATTTAGCTTACAAAAGACAAGGAATGGTTCAAAGGAATCTAAAACTATAGAAACTATAGAATTGAATCTGATGCATAGATATGTCTCCTGATTTTTATTTTTACTTTATTTTCCATTAGAGAATTTTAACCTTTTCAGATGGGCATTCACACAATAACAACAGAAGGCCATTGTGGAAGGCAGATATGGCCCGGGAAAATATTAGGATACGGTTAATAAAGTTCAGTCTTCTTCCTTGCATTGGATTAGTCTAAACATAAATGTCCATTCACCACACATGAAAAGGTACCAATACATCTGCTGTTTCTCTGCTTCCAGATTACCATTTTCAAATGTATTTATACATTCATGTGTTCATCAATTGAGTGAAATAGTTTTTTCTGACATCATCAGTGTGCAACAGTGTCCTAAGTGGTGTGTGAGAGCAGAGAGTCTGGAGGTCTCTGTGATTAGGTAGGTGAGGCTGATTAGATTCAGTCTGACAAATAGAATCATCCAGACAGACAGAGGGAAGGAGATGGGGGGACAAACGTGCCTGATGCCATGGATATTTTTGATTGCGTAACTGATCTCCTTGCGAAGTTCCTTCTCATCAAACTCCATCTGAAAGGACACACACAGGACACACACCAATCTTATCTATGAAAAACAAAAACTCTATTATAAAACTTTGAAGCTTGGCAAAGCTTCAAAGTTGAAGCTTTGAAGCTTGTTATCACAGCTATCTCTTGTAAATTTAAAACAATCCTTAGCTTTCCAGATTACACAGCAGACTAAAACACACCTTAACCAGCTCAAAGGGAAAACGCTCATGAAAGATGCGGTTGATCCTAGCACCTCCTGACAGCTCATATGTGTCTATTTGATCACCTGAACCTTCAATACGCTTCTCAAAGTCCACCGAGAACTGCTGCACCATCCTGAAGAAAAAGGGAGCAGGGAATAGTTAGGTTATGTGTGCAAATACATGTGTGTGTGTGTCTCTTTCTACTTACTGCAGTAGTGCCTTTGTCTTTCGAGAGGGGTCGTCAGGTCTGAAGTTCTTGTACTCCTCTACTTCCTTTTCTATTGACAACAGTTGACCCTGCAATTTGGTCCGCAGCCCTGGCAGGGTATCCCGGATGTGATTTGTCAATTGCTGTGGGGTGAAAGGTTAAAGTGGGTTAGAACACTTGACCAAATATTCCTGAAGAAACTAGAGAGGGAACAATTTCTGGGGAAATTGTGAGGTGTGCTTGCGTCCGTTGCAGATGGTTCCGTTTTATTACTTAAATTGTACAACTAATATTTCTGTATATTTTAAATAATTAGGTGTGCTTGCCTTTGGCAAGAGCACAACCTATTGCAGGGGTTCCCAAACTTTCTTTGCTCAAGACCAGGTTTCTAAATTAACACCCGCCAAATGAGAGTTAAAATTCATTTTGGCGGGTGTTAATAAAGACTTACTAGCCAGTTTGGCCGGGGATGCATGAGGCATTACATCATGGGTTGGGAACCTATGGCTCGTGAGCCATATATGGCTCTTTTCTGGATTTTATATGGCTCTCCCAATTTTAAAATGTTGACTGAAAAGACACCCTCAAACATGATGATAAAATTATTATTTGTACTATTAGCATACTTGATTCATGTATAATTATGAATGTGTAAAATTAAATTAAATATGTTCAAAATATTTAGGTAGGAGACTCAATATGAGACTTAATATGATTGACAGCGGCGTTTGGCCTGTAGCTAGCCTATCTTTCAGAGAGCTGAATTTTTATTGGACGACGTAGTTAGGCCTGCGTCATGTCAAGGTCAAGTTAAACAACTAGCAAGCTAAATTAAAATGCAAGATGGCTAAAAGGAAAAAAGACAACGATTACAGTTCCTTCCAGCTGGAATAGACGGACCAATTAGCATTTGTGGAGAAGTCGGGGTCCTCAGTGTGTCTCATTTGCAAGGAACGTATTGCTTCGCTCAAAAAAACGTTAAGAGACATTTTGAGACGCACCATGCAGCGCTCGCCGCAAAATATCCCGATGGGGAGAAAAGCTTGCGCTGAGCTTCAGTGGAGAATGCAAACCGGACAGCAGCAGCTGCTAGCATGGACTAACAAAGGCAGGAATCTGAATTCTGCAAGCTTTGCTGGCGCTCTGGAGATTGTGCAGAGCGGCAAACCATTTACCGATGGAGAGTACATTAAGGGTTGCATGCTCAGTGTAGCTAAAGAACTGTTTAACAACCTCCCAAACAAGGATACAATTATCCAAAAAATCGAAGACATGCCTTTGTCAGCGAGAACGGTTCATGATCGTGCACTCGTGATGGCTCGCCAGATAGAGGAGATGCAGATCAACGACATCAGTTCAGGTGGTTACTTTTCTCTTTCCTTGGTTGAGTCTACCGATGTGAGTGCATTACTATCAAGTAATGCACAGAGTCGTCGGATTCAAAGAAAGTACAATAGTTTAATGCTTGCCGGTAAGGAGACAAAATCTGATTGCAATACAAAGTTTGTCTGGTTCACATGTCTTCAGGTAAGGCCATTTATTGGTGAGAAGTCTCCTCCCCTGCATATCAGCTGTCAATATAATCGATCCCAGAGACAGAGTGAGCGTGCACGTGGAAACTTACAGTCCCTGACAAAAGTCTTGTCGCTTGGGTACAAGTTGACCTCAAATATATTTGTAATCAATTACATTTTTTACAAGAAATGACTAATTTCAATCCCAACAGCTTTTGAAATAATGTTTTGGTGCCAAACGAAACTGCTGAAAAGCATTCCAACGTTCACAGCTTGGTAAAGCCCACTGAGTCAGTTTTTGCAAAGACAAAAGTCTTGTCGCCTTGTCATATGATGCACCCAATCCTAGATTACAGCCTCACCTGTGATCAATAATTGATCAATCAGTGGGTGTGTATAAAAAGAACCCCAGCACACCAGACCTTCACATCAACTGCAACTTGACCTCTGACAACATGCCTAAGATTCACCCTGAGACCAAAGCGTTGATTATCAAGAGGCCGAAGACCAGATCCACTGCTGAGGTGGCTGACACCTTCAATGTGTCTCAGCGTCAAGTACAAAGAATAAGAAAAAGATTTGAAGAGACTGGAGATGTTTTTGACAAGCCCAGGTCCGGCAGACCCCGCAAGACAACTGCTCGGGAGGACCGTTTGTTGGCTCGAAAATCCAAGGCCATCCCCTTTTTCACTGCAGCAGAGCTCCACCAGGCCTGGTCACCTCAAGTCCCTGTGTCAACCAGGACCGTTTGTAGAATTCTGTCTCAAAATGGCCTCCATGGTCGAATCAGTGCCCAGAAATCAGCACTAAACAAAAGGCAAATAAAAAAACGTATGGCATTTACCAAGGCCCAAAGCCTGCTAAAGGATGGGACGCTGGAAAAGTGGCAGAAGGTGGATTTCTCAAATGAATCTTCGGTTGAATTACACCACAACTGCCGCAAATATTGCAGGAGACCTACTGGAGCCCGCATGGATCCGAGATTCACCCAGAAAACAGTTAAGTTTGGTGGCAGAAAAATCATGGTCTGGCGTTACATCCAGTATGGGGGTGTGCAACAGATTTGCAGGGTGGAAGGCAATATCAATAGCCTAAAATATCAAGTATTAACTACCTCTTACATTCCCAACCATAAAAGGGGTCAAATTTTGCAGCAGGATGATGCTCCATCGCATACTTCCATCTCTACATCAAAGTTCCTCAAGGCGAAGAAGATCAAGGTGCTCCAGGACTGGCCAGCCCAGTCACCAGACATGAACATCATTGAGCATGTCTGGGGTAGAATGAAAGAGGAAGCATAGAAGACGCAACCAAAGAATCTTGATTAACTCTGGGAGGCATGTAAGACTGCTTTCTTTGCTATTCCTGATGACTTCATCAATAAATTGTATGAATCATTGTCGAACCGCATGGATGCAGTCCTTCAAGCTCATGGAAGTCATACAATATATTAAATATGGATCTCACAGCACCACTACTTAATTCATTGATGTTATGCAACATATTTTTGTATTTGAAGTAAATTATTTCTTCAATTTTCACATTACTCTCTGTAGGCGACAAAACTTTTGTCTTTCTTCAGTGAAGCAAATTTATTTTAGTATATTAAACATAATTTGGGAGGGTTTTAGCTTTCATATGAGCCATTTCAAAAATAAATTGATTAATTAAAAGTCAGGTTATAAGACTTTTTTCAGGGACTGTACAGAGTTCTCCGACCCTAGGCTTGACCATATGATTCACTCAACACAGATAAGGTTTATTACACTTCTAGTCCGATAATGGTCAACCTAGGTCAGTTTGTTTACGTAAGCCTAGTGTCATCTATAGGTCATGTGGGGAGAGGGCTCTCTACTGACAAGGAATGCTAAACACCAGTATTTTCAGAATATAACCTTACATTCTAAATTTCTCAGACGGTGAGCAATGTAGCACAGCTAACGGTGCGTGTCCATTTCAGCGACGCGAATCGCTTGCCTTCTAACAGTGCACCACGCTCGGGGGCGTGTCAGACAGATGGATGCAGAGTTGTAGTTCTCTAATGTCACTGTTGTAGTTCGTATAACGTCATGGCAAAGTGTGCAGATTTGGGTTTACGTACTCGCAATATCGATCAAAATACAACTTTTACACACATTAAGCAAAAATCCAATACGCTGGCTAGATGAAGCATGATGTTATCTACTGTACACACTAGTTCTGGCTGTATTTTAATCAGAGTGAAAGATTAAATGTTACAGTAATACGCGAGCGGACGCGAACGCCACAGTGTGCTATGCAGTCTCACAATATCGATGAAACAACTTTTACACACATGATGCAAGAAATCCAATAGGCTAGCTATATGTAGCATGATATTGTTTTTGTATTTTATTCAGGGTGAAAGATTAAATGTTACAGTATGCCACCAGGGACTCAGGGTAACCAGTTTTGTACTGTACCGCCGACGAGGCAGTGGCAGAATTTGTGCAAAAACCCCACCAGGAGCTAGCCTGGCTCTGCCGTCCTACGTACTTCCGCTCAAATTTATTTGCTTCTGTACATAGGTCTGGCCATGAGGTCCGTAAGTCAGATTCTGCAGGTTGATTTTCTACCTGTCCAATAAGCGAACAGAGGGAGTGGCTTTTTACATATCTGTACGAATACAGAGACTTTTCAAACAGGTTACCCACAGGCTACCCAAGATGCACCCTGCAAGTGATTCGCCTGGCTCCATTGAAAATGAATGGAAAACATGTTGTCGCTCGCATCGCGTCGCTGCAGTGGACGCGCACTGTAAGCATAGTCGGGTGGTATGTGACGGGTGATACAGTGCATGAAGAGAGTCTTGCTGTTTTGCCAATAAAAGATACAACAAGAGGCGAGGATGTGCTAAAAACTCTGATGGACTTTGCTACAGAGAAAAAGCTACCACTGAATAAACTTATATCCGTGTGTACTGATGGAGCACCCAGTATGTTAGGGAAACATAAAGGATTTGTTGCCTTTCTGTGTGAGCAAGAGAAGCGGCCCATCTTAAACTTTTATTGCATTGTGCATCAAGAGGCACTGTGTGCTCAGTCATGTGGAGAGGAACTTCGCGAAGTGATGTCATTGGTCGTTCGCATTGTGAACTTCAATGTGGCCCGAGCTTTGAATGATCACCAGTTTACGGTCTTGTTGGATGAAGTGGGGAGTAATTATCCAGGGCTGCTATTGCACAGCAATGTGCGTTGGTTATCCAGGGGGAAAGTACTCACCCGCTTTGCTGCCTGTTTAAACGAATTGGGGGCATTTCTGGAAATGAAAGGAAATGTACATCCCGAGCTCACTGACATTGAGTGGCTCCTGAAGTTTCACTACCTGGTGGATATTACATGTTATTTGAACCACCTCAATGTGAAAATGCAAGGCATTGGAAACACAATCTTGTCCCTGCCACAGGCAGTGTTTGCATTTGAAACAAAGCTAGAGCTGTTTATCAGGAACATTGAAAGTGGCCGTCTCCTGCACTTCGAAACATTGCGGGACCCCGCTCATCATTTCGACCTCAGGCAGCTTGCAGCCTTCACGTCTGATTTACTGATGTCATTTAAATCATGTTTTGCAGACTTCCGCAGACATGCCGATTTGTTCAAAGTAATAACTCATCCACACGTGTGCACCGTGGATGCACAAAACCTGAGAGTCATCCCTGGCATCTCCATCGGAGATTGAGCTGGAAGCTGCTGAACTGAAGGTGTCGGATATGTGGGTGTCAAGGTTTTTCACTTTGAATTCCGAACTGGAAAGCCTCGCTTGTCAGCGGGCAGAACTGGCAAAGCAACACAAGTGGGCAGATATGAGAACTCAAACACGAAGACAATCTCATCCTGAAAACCTGGAACGAACTTCCAGCCACTTTCAGCACAATGCATCGTGTCAGTGTTGCTGTGCTGACAATGTTTGGCAGTCCTTCTCACATCTGAACAACATCAAGACCAACCTGTGCTTAAGGTTAACGGATGAAAGTCTGAATGCATAAGCGCAGCTAGTTCAGGCAGGGCAATCGGGCAGCGCGCGTCATCCGCTCATTACCACACCTGTGTTAGCCAGCACAAGCCCATTGGGCCACGTCCGATAACACGGCATTAAAAGGCCACGCGGATACGCACACACTCAGCCCATTTCAATCAGGAGAGACCTGGGATGAGTGAAGGATGTTTATTACAGAATGATAAATGTACTACAGTGTTTGGAGCTTAGACCCCACAGGGAATTATAGATCAACGGGCGCCTGCCCAACATCCGAAGAAGAATCCCCCATGAAGTCCAGACACTGGTGGCGGTGGCGGCAGCCGACGACCAACGAGTCGAAGAGCAGAGACCAGGAACCGGATGGCGACGGGGAGGTCGAGGGTCGCGCACTTGATAGCATGGACAAACCAGAGCCATAGAAAAAGAGAGTTGCGACACGCTTTGATCTCGCCGACGCGTGATCACGTGGTTCATGTAGCTCGCTGTAGTTCCAAAAAGCCCCACTGCTGTCAACCGGTTTGAATGGTTTTCAATGAAGCTGGCCAACGGAAGTCGCTTTCTCAGGCAAAATTATGAATGAAACAGGCTCGGTAAAAGAAATCCGATATATCTTCAGCTGACTCGTGTCTACAAAAGGCAGCCCTCCCTGACGTTTTTGATGTAGAATGGAGTGAAATACAACATTGTGAACACTCACTGCCAGTGAAACACAGGAAAAAAGCTAGAGATTTTTTGTCACGTGGTTCCGGTAGCTCGCTGTAGTTAAAAAACAAAGACACTGCTGTCAACCTGTTTGAATGGTTTTCGGCGGGACAGACAGCAGCACCATCTCGATTCAAGGATATTTTCGGTATATTAACACATAATGTCAATTGGTTACTGGTGTGTTGTATCATGTATGTCTGATACTTTATTAACATTTATGTATTACATTAACTTATAATACATAACGCAATATTGTGAAGCAGGGCTAGAAATGGCTATGCTAGCTACCATACTGTACCAACTGTACTGTACCATACTGTACATACCAAACAGTAGCCTAATGAGGACTATATTGTTCAACTTAACGTTTAACCTTAGACTGTTGAAGTAAATGGGACTTGTTAAACGTTTTTTTTTATTCATCAGCCCACTTACAATTTACCACATTAACAACAATTTAATTTGTAGTACTTGATGCAAGTTGAATCTAACCATTATCGCCAGCAACTGTTCAATAGAAGAAAATAGAACAGAGTATACCAGGAAACCAATTGCAATCAATAAAACATTTTATTGTATAATATGTCCAGTGTTCTTCCACTCCTTTTGTTTGTAGTGATCCGGTGATCTAAATGTCTGCTGTTCACAAACCTCACTCAGACTAGGCACACACACAATCATTATAGTGGTTGAAATGCAGTATAAAATGTCAAATTAATGAGCTCCTGCACTTCATATGATTCTAGAAGACAAAGAGATTATGGTTGGCTGTGCAGCATTTGGATGCTCCAATCGGTCTGAGAAATAATAACTATAACACCAATAACTAGAACTAATTTGACAGACAAACCAACGAACTTCTGGTGCTCTCGAGCTAGCTACGGTAAAAATGTTGCTTAGCTCTAACCTACGTGACCTACAGTCTAGCTCTAACTGCGTTTCGAATCAAACAAGCTATAATCTTACAATACATTTTATCTAAAGCTAGCTATATGAAATACTACTAATAACAATTCGAACGAAAGCGACTTCCGTTGGCCAGCTTCATTGAAAACCATTCAAACCGGTTGAGAGCAGTGGGGCTTTTTGGAACTACAGCGAGCTACATGAACCACGTGATCACGCGTCGGCGAGATCAAAGCGTGTCGCAACTCTCTTTTTCTATGGCTCTGGGACAAACTACACAGGGAGAGAATCGTATTTAAAGGCACAGGATCATGTGACAGCGTTAATTGATAGACGGGAACGCTAATCGAACTGAACCCAGATGACAGCCCGACATAGGAACAGAGGAAAGTAGAGCATTCTTAGCGGGGGGAGTGAGTAGTGTACATTATTGAGTATGCCCGAGTGTACATTATTGAGTATGCCCGAGTGCAGGGATCGGTCTTGCCTGACTGAACTTGCGCTAAGCTTCATTTGTTGCATGATCAGTGCTGCTGCCACCCTCCACCGTCCCCTTCTCCCCCATGCTGTCTGTATGTTCTATCCATCAGGGGGATTATATCTCTATTGCAGTAGCGAACCGTGACTCTTAAACCTTGGCCCTCTGACCTAAATTACTCGTCGGGAAAAAAACACAAGATACAGCGCGCACAGCATTAAGCCTACATGAAATTGTGTTGGTCATTAAGCACTATTTGAGCCAGCCCTTTCGGCACTATTCACGTAATTGTGCACAATGACGTTGCGTTGGTACCTACAGATTGACCGGTCATTCTGCACAACACTATAGCATATAGTCAGGCTCTCAAAAGCTTTGGTTTTCTGCACAAAATTAAGTTCTGGTGTAGGTCTTCCTTTGCCGATTAACTCCAACTTCTCATTAAAAGTTAACCTAGAAAACGGCGCATAACAAATGTGAAACAATGTCCTCTTCACTAGCGGGAACGTTACTCGCAGCTTTACTTGTGAAGTGAACGAAACAGGCTAGCTAGTTTATTGGGTGTGCTTTGCCTTCGGCAAGGGCACAACCTTTGTTCTCTCACATATATCTTATTGGGTGTGCTTTGCCTTCGGCAAGGGCACAACCTTTGTTCTCTCACATATATCTTCTTCTTTTTATTATTATTTTCCCACCCCTAAAACTCAGTCAATATTTGGCCTACATAGACAACCTAGGTGTCAAAAGTTTCGTCTTGGTCTCGATTGCGTTGCTTCTATTGGGATTTACGTTCCGTTGCACGGTTTAGGCTGAGCTTAAGTTTTTGTGGCGAAAAGTGTCTTCTGTCCACGAAGGGTAGCAGTGCTAGCCTACGTCACTACGTCAGCACACGTTAGCAACGACGCATGGATACAACGTGATAGAGACGTTCTAGCACGCAAATTGGAGCTTGGATTATGAGTGAAAAATGCCAACCCCCAAAATTACCAACCATTGGGTTTTGTTGAGAAAGCAATTTCGAGTGGAACTGCCATCTCGGATTTTTTATTTAGGTTGTGAAAGTCTTTGTAATTTGAGCGAGTGCGGGTCGCCCGTGAGACTGCCTAGGCGGCAGCCATGCAAGCGTCATAGTAGTTTAGTATTTTCGTATTTTTATAGTTCGGTCAATTCTACACCACAACACAGAAGGAGGGCAATGTTATGACGATATGACTATTGTGAAGACAGCCAGAAGGTGAGATTTTAATGTAGGTTGCTGTAAAAACTTTGATTGGTTTGCTACGTGAGAGCCCCGTCAGCCTCCGTTGACGATTGCGTCAGCTGTTGTCGATCTTTGATGAGTATTTTCTTAATTTCGTACCAGGGTCAATTCTACATCAAAAATCAGAAGGAGGGCAGTGTTATAAAGATATGGCGATTGCGAAGACAGCCAGCGCGTCAGCATATTTTTGTGATTTGTGTAAAACTTGGAATTTGAGTGACACAACGGCTTGTTTTGACGTTAGCCTCAGTCAGACTCGGCTCACCCACTGGCAGTGTGTAGTACTGTCTTCAATGCCACAGCTAAACTTTATGTCAAAAGAAACGTTCTCATTTCCGGCGCTTTCAAACAATCAGTGAAATGTGGAGCAACAGCAGCTAGCTTGCCTCTAGCAAACTTATTTTGAATTCAGCCATTTCCCTCTACATTAATGTCAAACTTATTTACGTTTTGGGGGGCATATTTTCAGTTAGCAGACGGTACTGTTTGAATCGCGATTCCATACTGCCAGTGACAACGTTGTTACAGTAGCTTGTTTCAAAGGGGGTTTGCAGCTGTTTCAAAGGGTGTTCTTAATGAAATATGCAATATGAGTAGGCTAAATGCTTGAAAATATCACTAGAAGGGAAAAACTTACAACCGACGCAAGCGAGCACACCCTACAATTTCCCCAGAAATTGTACCCTCTCTAGTTAGGCTTGTGATCGCGTTTCTCCGTTCCCACAGCGGGCGGAACTTGTCATAAAGTTAGCGATAACAAGGCCCACCCATTTAGAGGGAAGATATGATTGGTCAATTTTACTGTCAATGGAAATTAGTCTTTCATTGAATTTCTATCAAGCGGCCCTCTGTAAAATTCATAGCTGGACCACCAATCACAGAGCTAGCTGCATAGCATTTTCCTCCCAACAACGGAGGCAGCAAAATTCTGATAGGGTGACAAAACAGGGATTTTTTCATTTAACTCTTCACATTACAACATAAACTGAATAGGGCAGGATTGAAGGGTTTATTTTAGAAACATTGTCAATTTATGGATTGATAAAATACAATTATAACAGATTACGTTTAAAATATATATTTTTAGAATATATTAGGCCCTCTCTGAGGGCCTAGAGGGCCCTGACGGTTCCCCACTGCTCTATTGCTCCCTGTCTCATATGTCGTGTATGTATGTGTTGCATCGAGGAGGCAGGGAGTGCTTCCCTTAGATCATCCACTCCACCAAAGTTAAATCTACATGTCCATGTCATGTAACAATAAATGCTCAAATATAATACGTGATTGTCTTGACTGAACTGCATGAAGCTGAATCTCCCCAGTTACGAACCCAACTACAAAGCACTCAGCAAAAAGATGCAGCAACCGAAATCTCATTAATGTAAGTAGGGTGTGTGAAGGAATGATAACTTTACTGCTAATCAATGCTGCTATACCAATCACTACCTTATATACACATATATTATGTAATGCTCTATACTAAAACATGTATCCAATTGTGATCAATTGATTTAATAAAGAACATATGAGATCATGCAACAGGATGCTTTCTGTGCAAGTAAGGTCGTGCTGAAATGTATCTGTGTAAAGTAAGATCATGCTAAATTGTAACTTCGGTGTGTGGGCAAGAATGCCGATGTCAGGCAAACTGTTTTGGGAGGCGAGTTTGTGATGCTAGGGCCTCTCAGCGCTTGGGAGTAAAAGTGTCAACTTGGGAGATAAGGTAATGTTGGGACAGTAACTCTTCTCTGCTTAAGGACGGGTCAGATCAGCCGGTCTGACCACCTTTGGATATACTCTGTTCTGAGAGCACATTCCCTTGGAGACCCTGCCCCACCTGCCCCACCTGCATTCCCTTGGAGACCCTGCCCCACCTGCATTCCCTTGGAGACCCCCCCCCCCCTTTCACACTGGATGATCTACCCCTTCCCCTTGGAGACCCTGCCCCACCTTCCCCCATACATCATCGACCCTGGCCTGGTCTGCCTCACCCCTTCTCCTGGAGACACGACCCCCCCCCCCCCTTTCCTTGGAGGCGCAGCTCCCATCTCCCTGCACGCCATAAGGACCTTGGGGCGATCTACTTCCTTCCCTGGAGCCCCCCTCCCTTGGATTACCTCAGACCTGTGGGTCTTGTCTGCCCCCCTCCCTGAGTAGACCTGTGGGTCTTCTCCGCCCCCTCCCTCTCCGAACATCACCAGATCCGTGGACTGCCCACCTTGTGCCACCATGAACGCCCTGGACATTTAATTGGACAACCACATTCCCACCCCACGGTCTTCTGACCAATCGCCTGTCACAGACCTCCCTCTCTAGGGGGGTACAAGACCTGTCTCCCAAGGACAGGGAGACAGAACTTGGTGTGGGCAGAACTCTCTCGGATCTCTGTCACGACCACTTTCTCAACGAAGGCCTTCGTTTGTTCTATTCTGAGACTCTGTTTCTGTGGGACTGCTGTTGCATCATTGACTGATTCATTGTACTAGACTACGAACATCTTGGTGTGTTGTTTTCCTTGTGTATCTTGTGATTGCATCATTACTTACATTAAACTACAAATAACTTGGTCCGATACTTAACCTTGTATTATTCTCCACTACCTAGTTACACTATCCTTAACAGGTGCAATGCACTTCTTGTTGTTTATGATGCCCGTTTCTCAATTTTTGTGGTGTCTTAGGAGTGCTAGAAACCAGCACTATGTCAGTGAACAAAATATAGCACATTTTATGTAGTATTGTGTGTAGTAGCCTACAGTTAGCTTGGGTGTCACTGAGTGAGAAAAAAAAAAGCGTTATTGCCACCTACTGGTGTTGTATATAACTACCAGAACTACTACCATTGCAAGTCTTATATTACTGCCGTTGTACATAAAAATTCGCAAATCTTTCTATAACACGATAAACTTTGGTGTGGCTCTTTTGAAAATGTTCCCTCAAAATGTTTGTTTGTTTGGCTTTTCTAGGTAAAAAGGTTCCCGACCCCTGCATTACATGCATGATACATAAGGCTCTGTTCTCAGTCATTTACAGTATCCCCCTGGCAGTACTTCCTACATTTCCCATGAACACTGTGCCGTAATGCTATGTGATGACATTTCATACGCCGATTGGCTGCCCGCAGTTTGCAGTGAAACCAGCGCGAGGAACCATGGAAACGTACAGAGCGCTGCCAGAAAACACAAGGAAAAAGAAGAACGAATGGAGCCAGAGCAGGAAGCATAGACTGAAAGAGGAGGGTTATCTAGTACAGTAAAAAGTTAAACTAAATGCGGCGGTGGTTGAGACAGACTTCTGGGGGCGAGAAGAGGAACGAGGCAGGGGATGAGGATATCGACAAAGAAACTAAGAAAATAAAATTTTATGCCAAATGGCCGACAGGACATGAATGCAGAGCTGGCCCAAGGCATAAGCAAACTAAGAGGCTTTTTAGGGCCCCCGTGGCCACCAGAGGGCCCCCAAAAGCACATGAAATTACATCTTAATTAAAAAATTACATTATATATATATTAGTGGTGGGCATAGATATTTTTTTTAAATCTAGATTAATCTCACTGTAATATTGGCGTTAATCTAGATTAATCTAGATTAAGATGTCTTATTTGAATTCCGCCGAAGGCATTCAGAATATGTGTGCTACCCAAATAATGACTAAAAGTAAGTCTGAGAATGGGTTTCTCAAGCCAGGTGGCGCATTAGACCAGGGGCTCATCTCCTGTTTCCAAAATCCATCACAAACTGCTTGAGAAAGCTGTTCTACTATGATAATTGGTGACAAATTATGTTTAATAAGATGTACTTGTGTTCATTAACAGTTTATTAGATTAGTTAGCTTGGCTGATAGAGCTGTGCTGACGGGCTTGCCTCGGTTGCACTCAAACATCGTAGTTTGACGACGACTCTTCCCCTGCGCTACATCAGTGCTTGGCCCGGCATTTTCCGCATTAGCTAAGGGATGCTTTGCGTTTAGGTGGTATTTGAGACTGGAAGAACTCCTACAGTAAACTAATTCTGCATAGCACAAGGTGCAAACAACCCTAGTCTTGTCGAGGTTTCCATTGGGAAGCTTCTTAGAAATACATTTTCCCTGAAGCAAGCCAGGCGGCTTCATAGCTGCATCCATGTTAGCACGTCACGTTTGATGTGATCATTTCATACACAAGGCATACACACAGATTCTAAGACTCGTTCTCGCCCCCTACAGTGCAATTCGGCTAGGTATACATCCGTGCTAAAATATCAAGGTGAAAGTCATCATAGCTTGCGTAGTATAGACCCAGCTCCCAACCCAACTTTGAGATATTCATTAACAGCGATATTTATTTTATCTGCGCTGCGTTAACGCCGATAACGGCCCACCACTAATATATATATAGCGTCCCCGAGGGCCCCCCAAATCAATTCTGCTTAAGACCCCATAAAGTCTTGGGCCGGGCTCTGCGTGAATGTCGTGTTTGATCACGAAAATGTTGTCATTTTTTCAAGATTGATGCATGTACGCGAAAGAAAAAAAACTAAACTAACAATTTAGTGGTGGGAACTAATAATTTTAAAGTTGAGGCAGTAAAGGACCATGATAATGCCCGAAGTCATCAGGAGAGCCTAAGGATTAAAACTGCCAAGACAGGTCGTATTGAAGAGAGCCTGTTGGAAAAATTGAAGATGTAACACATTTATCCTGTATAAGAATGATTCTGTGTTCAGTATTCCTTGGGTGCAAAGAGAGGCCTAACCCCAAATCTGAACTCTGGGTAAACATACAAGACCCTTATCTTGGGGCTGAGGACTTAGAAGAGGGGGTTGCGGTTGTTTTAAGATACTGTGTGACAAGGACTATAGGTGGAGACACAAGGTCTGGTGACCATTTGTTGACACCTATGTGAAGGAGTTTACAAGTTTTTTGGGAGTTGTCCCCAAAAAGGGCAATGTTGCAGCAATTAACACGGCAAGGGAGACAACTTGTCAAACCATTACGACCGTTAAAATGCGTAAATTGTAGACCTACCAAATATCCTTAACATAACTATATGCA
Source organism: Thaleichthys pacificus (assembly GCA_023658055.1). NCBI lineage: Eukaryota > Metazoa > Chordata > Actinopteri > Osmeriformes > Osmeridae > Thaleichthys > Thaleichthys pacificus. The sequence goes on from CM042876.1 coordinate 16,913,090, forward strand.
GTTAGGCCTACTGATAATTAGCGTAATTTGATGAGCTGTCTCAAACCGTTCTGAGAGTAGCCTATGGCCAATATTCTCAACAGGACATTGAGAATAATAGCCCAAAAAAGGACGTGGCAGCAATTGAAAATTGTAGGATAAAATTCAAAACACTGAAGAAGGCCATGGTTAATTGCACTTGATGTGGGCTAATAATGTTTTTGTCTTCACATCTTGAACAAAATTAATAAATTAGCCTACTTCAAAATAACTTTGCCACACACATTTATTAACTGATGGGCTAAGTGCTGAGCTTTAAGATAAACGGGAAAGATAACCATGACTAAAATGGGGATTCACTGAAATAAGGTATTATTGCACAGATCCAGCACAAACTTTCAGATCAGAAGGTGACCTAAACTGTAGCACACTTTGCTTGGCAGAACAGTCATTTAAAATTGCTCAGCATGACTAAGAATATATCATTATTATATTACACGTGTATATTTAATCCAAATCCAATTATTACTATTCTGGCTGACAGTGTATGGACAGCTGCCCCATATTTCCATATTTCCAATTAACATAGTATGCCTCCACAGATCCAGAGGGGGCTTGGACAGTGGCAGACTGTGGCTGTTTGAAGGGCAGGGGCAGAAAAATTTAAAGGGCTGCTACTGCACAACATGGGCTCTCACCAGTGTAACAATGGGAATGGGACAACACCCCAAGTGTCGTCACAGCCTCACTTTGGGAAAGCATGCCCTAGTGGGCACATTGTAGGGGAGACTGTTGTGCACAGCATCTAATCGTCTTCTTTGGAAAGGGCACCATTTTGGACACTGTCATGTAGGGGTAGCATAAAGGGCACTTCATAACAGCACCCTTTTCCATTGGAAGTAAGGGCACGGGAACATTCAAATATAGACCATTGTAAGGGCACCTTATAGGGTACTGCATCACATTTTCTCTACTATAAAGGAACTCATTAAGACATGTTTTGAAATTTATAGAGGGCACACTATCATTTATTGCGTTAAGGGGCACCCTGGGCACTCAAGCATATTTCACAATGTGAATGGCAGACAGTAGGGCACTTGGTCTCATTTTTGCCACTCTAGAGAGAATTTTAGAAACGCTTTTTCAACCATGGGGGCACCCCCTGAGTCTTCCAGTGGGCCTGGATACACCCATGGGGACAGTATATTGCACCTATAATATTGGGGAAGCCAGAAGGAGAGGTAATATAGAGCCTTGTCAACATATAGGCTACTTTAAACAATGAAAAGACTTTATACAATTGAATAAAAAGTCTGCTTTGGAGCAAGGTATACCCTTCATATTTCCTGGCATAGTTTCCCCTTCAAGAATGTCCCACATGCAAAGACATACAGAGATGCAGACAGACTGAACAGTGTCAAGGCTTGGCTACAGTGAGTTTGCTTCTTTGTGTGTGATTCCAGCAGACTACACAGTTTAGGCCTACCTACATAGACTGCAGTCTACTACATTTACATTTACATTTAGTCATTTAGCAGACGCTCTTATCCAGAGCGACTTACAGTAAGTACAGGGACATTCCCCCCGAAGCAAGTAGGGTGAAGTGCCTTGCCCAAGGACACAACATCATTTGGCACGGCTGGGAATCAAACTGGCAACCTTCAGATTACTAGCCCAACTCCCTCACCGCTCAACCATCTGACCCCCACTACCCTCCTTTCCACTATTATAGTCTACTACTCTCCTTTCTATTACTTTCTACAAAGGATGGTAGGCTGCTCTTGTGTTCATTGCCATCCTTAAGAGTTGCTAGTGTTATTTTATATATATATATATATTTATGTATTTATTTTTTTAAGAATGACAATTAAATCTATCTAGATAAACTATGCTGGGCCAGCTGAACCTATACTTCTTCCACAGATACTGGTCAGGGAAGCATTACTTCTGTCTCTGAAGACCCTTGGGGCTGGTGGGATAAACGCTCTTTGTATAATCTGAGCACCTTCATCCACCACAGGGTTGTCAAAGAATGGATACGCCAATTGATTGTAATTTGTCTAGACGCGTTGCTTCTAAGGCCTTATGTCAATAACCAATGGCTTTTAAAAACAGTTAAAGTGACATTATTTCTTAACTTGTTTATTTAAATTAATATATTTTCTGGAGATGAAGTAAACACGTAAATCATTCATGTCTGCACTTCAAAAAGTCTGAATTTACGTTTCCGAACACGGACTAAAGTGCTTTGCGCGCAGGAATTTACTCGACGGAACTGTCTTTTGAGATTCTGTTTCCGCCCGTTTGAAATTATTTGCAACACATTTTAGTTTAGCCTGACACGGATCAGGCCATAGATATATATATCTATGGATCAGGCTAGTTCCGAAGTATAAGTTACCTTGGTTACGTAGCTAGAACTAGAATAAGCCACCTTAATGGAACGGAACTCTCGCTAAAGTAAGTGAGACTTGGCGAAATAAGTCTTGCTTTTCCTTAATCGACGTTGATGGAACACCCCCCAGGACCGGAGATCCTGTTGTTGTGTTTCAATCAGGGTTGATGTCGTAAACACGCACACATGTAAACAGGCACGCACACACGCGTGCCAAGTATATGCAAGGGAGCCAATGAAGAAGAGCCATGGGACATTTGCATGCCTTTGTTTTAACAAATGACTGTCAAGAGCGGTTCTGTTTAAATAGCTAGCTAGCACTACATGCTAGCAGACAAACTTGTAGCACAATGGCGTGTGATGTTTTTGTCTCAATGTGGGCCGGCCGCAAGCAATAAAGCTTTCTTAAACGTGTTCACCGACTGACTGCAATGCTTGATAGATTAATATTCCTGACATTTTGGTCCTTTCGAAAGCCGCATTCCAACATCCTTTCCATCATCCAACAAGAACTGAAATCGTGCAGACTTGCACGACGATGGAGAACCTCGCAGCTAAACATAGCTGTTTAGAAAGAGGTCCGTTTTTTCTTTCTGGGGGATGGTGGAAAGGTGACGGAATTCTGGACTAGCTAAGAGGCACAGCTTTCGATGGACAAGGTAATAATAAATTGTATATATATAGTCGAAGAATACTTGTTTTTATTTTTATATACCGCGAGGGATGAAACCTCCGCAGTGAAGTCGTTAAAGACTAATCACTGGTTATAGTAACGTCACTGTCCAATCCCGACCGGTTTTTAGCTAACATTCTGATAAAATGCCACTTCAAATATTGATTAAAATGATCGTATCACGTTTTCAGCTGATTTACTGATTTCACGTTAAGCTTTAACTTCTTACCTTTCAAGCTAAATATTGTTAAAAATTTTAGAGTTAGCTTAGCCTTTACTAGAGATGGTAAAAAGACGCTGGCGCCGGTAAATTAGCCGTGCGCTACCCTTGACCAAACCCGACTGCACTTCTATCCTCGTAGTAAACACTCGCCGCTGCTGTTTTTACGGGGATATTCAGTCCCCCCAGGATTTCGCGGGCCTTTTTTGTGATAGTTGCGGGCTAAAATTCCTGATTTCGCAGGAGCTTTTCCAAAAAGTTGCGATGAAAGTTGCTGTGTTTTTTAGGTGTTTGTTGCGATGAAATTGCGGGAGCAAGTGAAAGTTGCGATAAAAAGTTGCGAATTTCCCTCTTTGTAATTTTAATTGAGTTATTGGTTGAAAATTAAGTAATTAACAAACATTCATCAAAGAATAAAACCATTGAGAAATGGTCTCCTAAATAACCTTACCAACATGCCAATTTTCATCATATCCCATTTTGAATCCTTATCCAACCAGGATTTACATTCGCATGCATTGAAGGGAGGAATCTCCCTTTTTTTAACAAAAAAGATTGAAATCTCTATCTGTCTGCAATACCGCTCTCGGCCTCTACGCAACTCGGTGCTCTCACGCTTGCCAGGCATAGACAGTAGAAGAAAGCATACGCAGCAATTGACTGGTTGGGCCACCCTGGATACAGGACTGTTAACGTGTGTTTTTCACCTAGAAGTCTCTAGAAATCTGGCACCTTATTGAACGAAATTAAAAAGAGTGAAAGAGTTCACAGACACCAGAATGAAGGTGTTCACAGTATCGTTCATCAGGCAGTAATACAGTACGTTCAGTTCACGTTCACCAAAATTATCAAGGAGTTCATGAACTTTCGTTCAATGAACGTGTTCAGGCGCAACACTGGATTTAACCCCTACTGGAGAGAGTTGTGGGAGACAACGATGATTGGTCAAAGTTGCGGGAAAATTGCGATGATTGGTTAAAATTGCAACGTGAATTTGCGGGGAATCGTTGAATTCGCGTGAATTGGTGCAATCGCAACATCGCGAATTCCTTGAGGGTCTGGATATTAACTTGATCCAGGGTCACCAAACTGACCATCAATGCTGTCAACATATCCGGGGACGTAGTTATGTCCTCCACAATAAGATATCATGCTTCAACATCTCCAAACTATGCGATAAAATCTCAATTTGACTGTATACCACCACCTGCTGGATGTTTTGTTGAACTCTTCTCAAAGTTTGCTAGCCCCCATCCCTTCCTCCCCTCGACTACAGATCTTTCGGCCAAAGTAACTTTCCTATATTATTTAGACATGTTTGGTATGCCTAAAATAATACTACTTACACTTTGCTGGCGATCGCAAAAGAAAATGCTGGCAAAAAGACCGGAAACTGAGTGTCCAAACACCGTTCGGGTTTGGACAATAGGAGTTTACGGCGGTCGGGATTGGACACAGTTACGTTAGTTATATTCCACAGTGTAGTCGGTAAGGATGCACTCTGGTCCTATATTGCTAAGACCCGGTGAAAATCCAGTACAGCTAATATTGGGCATCATATTTTACTGAGACCGGTATTGGTGGCGTATCAGTGAACTAAGTCATTTTGCTGAAATCTAATATTTGAAGTGAAAGTGTGTGTGCATAATATTGGTGAAGCGAAGTGTTTCGAAAACTGATGCAGGAGAAATACTGGTGACGTAAATAGGCGGTGTTATAATTACTAAGAACATGGTGACGGGAGAACCGGGTTGCAGAATTACTTATGACCTGACCGACCAGAACTGAGATTTTTGAAATATATCTGAGTTTGGTGGTAGTCAAATACCTAATCAAATGGAAAGATTTTTGCTAATTTCTGTGAGAATGCCATTGAAGTAAATATAACCTGTAAGTTCATAGCCTTATTGAGGAGGCTACAGAAAAGATTAAACTCCGTCGCAGCGTCGAAAATAATGATGAGCCAGTCCGAGGGACTGAAGTGTATACATGGGGAACCAGGTCGAGACTGAAGCGCGATTGTTGTTAAGGCCTAATTTTTATGTTGAAGTTAAAATAGTACTAATAGTTGATAGAATTGTAAATATCGAGGTTCTGTTGTAAATATAACCATAGGTAATTGTTTTACATGTTGTAAGAGGGTAGAATTGTCCCTAGAAAGAAATCCGAAGGCTGACATGATTCTAGAGAATTTGCCAGTCCGCTGTCTGTTGAACAAAGTATTTTACAAATTGCTAGGATAGCTGGGATCTGAGAGAAAAAAATCCAGGCTGTGACTTTGTTAGCCAATGGCTAATGGTGAAAACGTGACATTTGTAGCTAACAAACTTACAGACTGACTCAACAGCATTGGCGGCGGGTACAGGCTAGTAAAGGAATTGCAGCTTGACATTTGAGATCCAGGATGAGTAATCGCATGACGCATGCGCAGACGGAAATTGAGAAATTGACAAAGATGCAAATTTTGAGAAATAGATTAATTTGGAGCGAATTTTACATATTAATTTGGTTACTTTTGAAATATGTTAGGTGATGAGTATTTTGATACATTTGCTAACAAGGTTTTTGGTTGTTTGAGTACATTTTACATGAGTTTCAGAAATTCCGAGGAAAGGTGGGGGCTAAAATAGAGTCCTGTTACGTTGAGATCTTACAAAGGTGTTCCCAGAGGGTGTAGTCCTGCATAATTAGGGTTCCTCCAGTAGGAGGAAACCTATTGTTTTTGTTAGTATTCTTATTATTAGGGTTCCTCCGGTAGGAGGAAACCTATTGTTTTTGTTAGTATTCTTCTCTTCTAATAACCCTAACCATGAAAGAAGTGTACTTATGTAAATGTCCACATTGCCACAATATCTTTGTGTTAATAAATCAAGTATCATTTTGACTGATGGTTTTTCAAACCTTTGTGCCTTCAAGATGACATCATTCTGAAGTACCATACGCAATTTCACCTTGATATGTCAATATATGAGAGGGAGTCGGGCTAGTAATCTGAAGGTCGCCAGTTCGATTCCCCGGCTGTGCCAAATTACGTTGTGTCCTTGGGCAAGGCACTTCACCCTACTTGCCTCGGGGAATGTCCCTGTACTTACTGTAAGTCGCTCTGGATAAGAGCGTCTGCTAAATGACTAAATGTAAATTTGATTGAATTCAATTGAATTGCTCCATAGCGCGCGTGCTCCAAATTCTCAGACTCATCCTGCCCCTTGACACTAGGGTGACCACCTGTCGCGCTATGCGTTGTGTCGCACAGCATTATCACCCCTTGCCCCGCATGTCGCATATTGAAAATGCTGTGCGATACAGCGCAAAGCTGGACAGGTGGTCACCCTACTTGACACACCTGCGAGTTTGGCCCGAGACGCACACACATCCATTCTGGAAATTGTGTGCTGACCAAGCCCCCACCCTCGCCCCTGTTTCATTTCGCTTCCAATCACAGCTCGCCGTTACGAATATAAATTATTTTTCGGCGGCCATTGTTGTTTTCAACTAGAATCGCCTGATAGCTGTGTTGGAGGCAGCCACGTTCGGTAAGTTCTATTTTTACACATTTTAAGCTAGAATCGATGATTGGGTTCGTGAAAGTACACTACTCTTGAATTATGGTGAAGGTTTTAGCACTTTTAGACCTTTAGATCGTGAGTCTGAAGTGACGGAAAATCAAACTCGAAAAGTAGCTACTGTAGCTCTAGCTTTTTTCCTCTGTGTTTTAAATTAGTGAATCATTTTGCATCTCGGCGAATTGTTCATCAAAAGGGTCGAGGAGGGCAGCCATTAGGAGACAAAGCAATTCCCCACAGACCTGTCGGCTCAGAATTTTGATTTTGGGGCGTTAAAGTCTTCGTAATAAGCCTTATGCGCCAGGGAGACCGCATAGGCTTAGGCGGCAGCCATGTTTTGGTCGCGTCATGTTCATAAAGTTCACCATTTTAGTTAGGTCGAGGAGGGCAGCCTTTAGGAGATGTGGGAATTGTGCTTTTAGCCAGATGCTCCGATTATTTTTGTGATTTGTGGACTTGCAATTGGAGTGATACTGCGTCCCGGGGGTACATTGTTTTGACGTTAGCCTCAGAGTCAGACTCGGCTCACCCACTGGCAGTGTGTAAACAATTTTGTATTTCACTCAATTCTACTCCAAAAACGTCAGGGAGGACTGCTTTTTGTAGACAAGGGCCTGCTAAAGAAAGTCAGTATATCAGATTTTTCAAGGCCAGCCTGTTTCATTCGTCATATGCCCTGAGAAAGCGACCTACGTTAGCCAGGCTAGTTTTGCCAATTTCAGTAAGTCAGGCTATTTAAAGGTCTCTGACAGTCAGAATCACTGTTTACAGGCAAAGGTCAAGCTGGTCTTTTGACAGATGTGTATATGTTGACCAGTTTAGAGCTAAATACTCTTGCCAGAGCCTGGAATCGAACCCGTGTTTTGAGTGACTTTGCATGGGTCTCCATCAGACAAGAAACTGGCTCCATGGTATTCAGAGGAAACCCGCACTCTCAAGAGGTCCACTAGAAAGCTAGAACATAAGTGGCGTACCACTAAATTGGAGGTTTTCCGCCTGGCCTGGAAGGACAGCCAAATGGAGTACAAGCAAGTCTTCATCAGGTCCAGATCAGAATATTTCTCTAAGTTGATTAGTAAGAACAAACACAATACTAAGTTCCTATTTGATACTGTTGCAAAACTCACTAAGAAAAGTACACTCTGTGTTAGTTCAGATTTCTCTCCCAATGAGTTCTTAGATTTCTTTGACCAAAAAATCTATGCAATAAGGGACAAACTACAGACTAGTCCTGGAGGAGTGGCCATCAACACTGAATTTTCCTCTATTCCAAGCATGCTGCATGTTGAGGCTCTCACTCACTTTAACCCTATTTCTATGGAAGCGTTCATCGAGCTGATAGACTCCTCGAAACCCACTAGCTGCCTTCTCGATCCCCTCCCTGCCAAACTCTGTAGGGAACTTGTCCCTATTATTGGACCGCCCATGCTTAGTATTATTAATGAATCTATTGTAACTGGCCAAGTCCCCAACGATTTCAAACAAGCTATTATTAAGCCCCTCCTTAAAAAAACAAACCTGGATCCAGGTTGTCTTAGCAACTACAGGCCAATTTCAAATTTGCCATTTCTCTCCAAATTTTTTGAAAGGGCTGTGGCACAACAGCTCACTGAGCACCTCTCCACAAATCAGCTTTATGAACCTCTCCAGTCTGGATTTCGTCTCCACCACAGCACTGAAACTGCATTAGCCAAGGTAGTTAATGATCTACTGTTAGCCTCTGACGCGGGCTCTATCTCTGTCCTGGTTCTTCTAGACCTAAGTGCAGCTTTTGACACTGTGGATCATGAGATTCTCCTGGAACGTATTGAGAACTATGTTGGGATTTCTGGTACGTCACTTCAGTGGTTTAGATCGTATCTATCTGATAGATCACAATATGTCCACTATGATGGCTGCTCATCCAGGAGCTCCACTGTAAAATACGGAGTACCACAGGGTTCAGTTCTAGGCCCTCTGTTATTCTCGCTCTATATGCTGCCTTTAGGAAACATAATTAGAAGTTCTGGGCTAAATTTTACATTTACATTTACATTTAGTCATTTAGCAGACGCTCTTATCCAGAGCGACTTACAGTAAGCACAGGGACATTCCCCCCGAGGCAAGTAGGGTGAAGTGCCTTGCCCAAGGACACAACATCATTTGGCAGAGCCGGGAATCGATCCAGCAACCTTCTGACTACTAGCCCGCTTCCCTAACCGCTCAGCCACCTGACTCCCTAAATTTTCACTGTTATGCAGATGATACTCAGCTATATATGTCTATAAAGTCTGGAGAATTTCCACATGCTATGGAAAAATGTGTTTCCAGCGTGAGAGCTTGGATGACTGCAAATTTCCTTCTCCTTAATTCGGATAAAACCGAGGTTCAAATTTTCGGTCCTAAAAAATATAGAAATCATTTTTCCAATCTGACCTTAGACCTAGACGGCGTCAAAGTCTCTCAAAGCCAGCTGGTAAAAAATTTAGTAGTCACAATGGACCCAGACCTTTCGTTTGAGTACCATATTAAGCAAATCACCAGAACTGCATTTTTCCATCTACGTAATATTGCCAAAATACGAAGGTTCCTCTTAAAGGATGATGCTGAAAAACTAATACATGCATTTGTTACGTCCCGATTGGACTACTGCAATGTTTTATTCTCTGGCCTCCCAATTACCTACCTAAAAAATTTACAGCGGGTGCAGAATGCTGCTGCTAGACTACTGACTAGAACAAGAAAGTTTGATCACATAACATCTACTCTTGTCTCTCTACACTGGCTCCCTATCCAAGCCAGAGCTGACTTCAAAGTTCTACTACTAACCTACAAATCTCTGCATGGATGGCTCCACTGTACCTCTCCGGTCTCCTTGCACCCTATTGCCCCGCAAGGACACTTAGATCTCAAGATGCCGGCTATCTGGTGGTTCCCAAAATTAAGAAAAAAACAGCTGGAGGTAGGGCGTTCTCATATAGACCACCTCTTCTCTGGAACAAATTACCTGTCTCAATCAAGGAGTCTGATACTGTGTCGATTTAAAATTAGGTTAAAAACTTTCTTGTTTAGTCAATTCTACGATTGCTAAAGGTAAGTATGTTGGTTGGAGACAACGGGGGGCGGGTTGTTTTCATCCTTATTCGTATAAGTATAACTTATTTTAGAGTTCTCTCTCCTGGAACATATTTCATGTTCCAACCGAGGGGGGCTGTCGCTGTCTTGGTGTGTGGGGCTGCATCAAATATCCCTCTTTGCTCAGTGAAATTGCTGCACTAGTCCACACTTGACCGGTGGGGATCTCACCTCATTCTATTATGACTGTAACTGTTAGCTGCTCCTGTCATTCTCTAATCCCTGCTCTCCTCTCTGTGTGTGTGTGTGTGTCCCACCACACACATCCCTTGTGGTGTGGGGGGTTTGAGCTGTCAGCACCTGCCTGGTCGTCGGTCGGCCAACGCTGGACATGGTCGCGAGTCTCCCGGTCCTGTCCTACATCTATAAAGATTGAACAATGGATTTTTGTGTTTAAAAACCCATTGACACTGTATGACTATGTTAAGCCTGTGTTCTGCTCCTCTCTCTCACCAACCGTCTCTGGAGGAGGGGATCCCTCTCTGAATTGCTCCTCCCAAGGTTTCTTCCATTTTTTCTCCTGCTGAGAGTTTTTCTGGGAGTTTTTCCTTGTCTTCCTTGAGGGTTTAGGTTGGTTGAGGGGCAGTTCTAGGGGCGTATGTGAAGCCCTCTGTGACATGCTTGCGTGTAAAAAGGGCTATACAAATAAATTTGATTTGATCAGGTCAACACATTTGGATTCAAGTTCAAGTACTGCCACTGCATTTCACAGTCAAAACTGAAGTCTGTACCAAGTGTAGATAGGAAAAGCTTCATTTTTCACAACTGACATGGACCCTTTCTTCACTTTGACAGGTCTGGAGGGTCATGCAGAGGCCTGCTCAACAGAGTTCAACAGAGGATGCTGAGCGTAACAGAGGATGCAACAGAGGATGCTGAGATCAACACAGACCCCTTGCTGGACTACCCCTCTAGCTGGACAGCTTCTCTTCAGCCCTGACCCCAGGACAGCTTCATCCAGCTGGCCTGGCCTGCCCTGCCTGCCTGCAGGCCCTGCTTGCCCCTGCCTGCCAGCCCTCCAGAGACAGTCACCCCACAGACACCGTAGCTCTGCAGCAGGCTTTTTTGAGGACATTGATGAAAAAGGACAAACCAGCATTTTTTACTTTGATGAAAGTCTAAATGTTTAATCCTTTCCATGTCCCAGTATGCCAAGCTGCTGACTTTGAGTGTCTTAAGTGATGAAACCAGTTCAAGTGATAGACTTTTGACCTGAATCCAATGATTATTCATCTGAATAAAAAACACTCAAGAGAAGTACTGCTTCTTGGATGATTTGTGCTCCACATCAGTACATCTCACGCATTTGCCTTTGTTTCCATGGGATTCATGGAATTGCTAGTTTCTGCTCCACCATAGTGTAATAATAAATATAATTTAGGACAGCAATTACATTTGTGTTATCCTTTCACATTACACACATTTAGTCAATGTTCTTAAACTCAACCGATTATTGTCATTTTACCATACTGTTCATATTGAACAGACATCAGTGTTTACTTGGAAAGATTACTGTATATTTCCACTTTTGATTTGTATTTCCATCGTAAGTTTGGTCTTTAATTTCATTTGGAAGTGGTATTAAAAGGTCTTAAAAAGTCTTACATTTAACTTGTTTATACCTGTAGACACCCTGTGACGCCCCACCCCCCACTCCAGAGACAGTTGGTGACAGAGAGGTGCAGACATTAGGTTAAACATGCCTTAAGAGTAGAGTAACAAATAGAGACTAAATGTGTAAATGGATGTTGAAACTCAGTTCTCTGAGTTGGTGCATGTCAGTTTAGGCAAAGGTAGCCTTTTAAACCTCTAGGTTTAAAACAAATTCAGATTTGATTGGAACTCTCTTTTATACATTTATTTACATTTAGTCATTTAGCAGACGCTCTTATCCAGAGCGATTTATAGTTGGATTTGACATTTAACAGACATTTAATTCATTTAGCAAGTTGTTTAACTCAAACAACCATAACACAGTACATATGGTATACAAAGCTGCAGTCAGATTTGGCGAAATTGTTAGCTTGGATGTTATCTTTACATATAGATGGGGTCTTGATGATGATGCCCACGCAGCTTCAAGGCAGAAAGACGTGTTCAATTTCACTTTTACTGTACCTACACCTTTAATGTTCCCGCCATCCCCCCCTTTCTGAATAAAGTTCGACTGATCTGATTTGTTGATTTCTGTTGCTATGAAAACCAGTTTAGCCAAGCTAACTGACATTGTTTTTAGCTAGCTTGCATTACCATTCAATTGCTAACAAAACATTAGTAAAAATAGCTTGCTAATCGGCAGGGGCGGATCTAGAAAAATATTAATTGGGTGGCAAGAGGGTGGCAGGAGATTTTGAGGGGTGGCATCCCGTGGCAAATGTGTGTGAGATCAAAATGAAAAATTAAAGGCTGTGCAACATGTATGCATAGTCAGTGAACACTGAAATGAATTTGAGGATTATAGGTCACATGACCAAAAAGCTATTGAAGTTTGAAGATTTATTTTGAATAAAATATTTTTTAATAACCTGAGATGAAAATGAACAAAATAAAGGCTTTGCAGCATGAATGCATACATCTTCAACAGTTTAACATTATTTTGACGCTCCTAGTTCATGTTGTTGAAAAGCTATTGACTTTTGAAATGTGTAATTTGTTGACGGTCCCTAAACGTACGCGTTGTTTAGGCAGCCAAAAGCATTGGCTAAGCGGCCTGTCGTAGCAGTGCTAAACACCAGTTAAAATAACACAATACTGGGCGTCCGAATATCTGTTGAATATCGAACTTCAAACTAACTTTACCACAGTCATCTTTGTTGTTGCTTTGTTGCCCAAATAATTCACGAGTTAATGTTATTAACCTCAATTCAACAGGAAAAGTAACATTGCAACTCCGTATAGCCCTGCACTTTTGTAATTATTCTTAGTCATTAATAGATAATTGCTTAACACCTCATTCCTCCGGTGTTTGTGTGCTGTCCGTGCCGACGATTTATTCCTTGAGTTGAAGCCTTCTATGGTCAGTTTGCGCCTTCCTTGTGTTCAAATGAAAGCAACTTCGGTGGCGGTGTGGGGAGGGTGGATGGAGTCGTTTTCCTGCTGCATTTACTTGCATTCGTATATTAGAAATTTGCTCTCGCAAATGTCCGATGAGCCACAACTTTTGAACTTTACGTCATTTGACCATAACGTCCTAAGGACGTCCTTAGGACGTTATTAAAGTTCCTAAAAGGTCACAATTTAGTCAGTTATAGATATTTATTTTTAAACTTTCAGGGGACGTTCCAGGAACGTCCCTGGTTGGTTATGATACGACATTATGTAAAGAAAAATTCGGGGGACATTCGGGACGTTCCAGGAACGTCCCAGGAACGTCCCTGGTTGGTTATGATACGACATTATGTTAAAAAAATTCGGGGGACATTCGGGACGTTCCAGTAACGTCCCAGGAACGTCCCTGGTTGGTTATGATATGACATTATGTTTAAAACTTTCGGGGGGTTCCAGAACGTCATTCGTTAGTCATAAAGTAACCATCTAAATTCCGAAAGGATATTTTCGTTTGTGTGTCATTCTGTGATGTGACTTGCTCGAGCTATAGCCTACTGTCACTGTGGAAACTGTACAGTATTAAATCAATTGTTTATGTATGGTACAAATAACTTGCATTTGAGCGAAGTAATACATTAGTAATAAATAATTTGGGGATGTACCATCACTGAAACAAAACATCTAAGCTGGATCCAGCCTATCCAAGCACCAGCTGCGTCTCTAGAAATGTTCCATACTAGCCTATTACAGCACATCTCTCGTGGACGTCACCGCTCGTGACGTGAACCCTGTTGTTGAGTGAAGAAGTCGTTGAGAGACAGCAAAACTTTTTGATCCCGCATCCTTCATTTATAGCTATAATACCGTGTGATAATCAATTCGTGTAAATATATCTTCAACTTAAGTTTTAGTGTTGATAGTATAGTTCTTTGTTATTGTATTTTTAATAGTGTTTTTTGTGTAGTTGGCTAGTTTAGAGTAATTTAGCGCACTCCTGTGAAGGTGGGCCACCCGAAGGACAGAATTTGAGGTAAATATGTTTTAATACAAACTAGCTCTACTATCTATGTATTTGTATGTTTATCCAACGTGAAATAGCCATATCGAAAATAAATGTATATTAATTTCTAGCCAATTGAGTTGGCACTGGCTAAATTGAGACGTCGTACAGTATCGTCTTAATTTGTACAGTACTGTTGCTAGCTAACAATGTTATCGATAGCACTAGCTAAGCTCTAAATCGGATGCCTACACACTAGTGGTGTCGTCTCTTTAAGGATACAGAAAATACAAAACAGCTGAAGCTACTTTTGGACAGCTCTAGCTAGTCAAGTAGCGTTAGCTCTACTGTAGAGTAGCAAGCTACTTTTGGACAGTTAGCTCTACACTAGAGCTGCAATAAACCAAGACGTTTTGCAAGAAAAATATCATAATGACATGCTACGTTGCTATGTCGGACAAATGTTCACGATGAGTAGATGAAGGAAAGTTGATTAGCACTAGCTAGATGGTTGTAAATATCTGGATACTGAAGGTCAGGGAAGCTTTCCGTTTCACTTGTTACGGTCCTAAAAATAACTCCAGGATCATATGGATAAAATACACTTCCACTTAATGTTCTTTGCATTTGATCTGCTGTCTAACTGTAGCTAATTCATGTTGCAGGTGTTGATTCCGGACGAACTGGTGGAGGACGAGGAGGAGGGAGAGGATGAGGAGGGGTTGACACAATTAAAATATAAGAAAATTAATTCAGGCTTTTAAAATGCATTTGAATAAAGTGTTTGTTTATACTGTAATACTTGTTTATACTGTTTTTTCTTCTATAAGCATACCCATAATAAGTTACAATACTTAGCGGCAGCCTGTTATACTTAAAGTTGATTAAAAAAAATAAAGAAGTTAAATTACATTGTTGAGTTTAAGTGAACACATTCAGTTAAGTTTTGCACTATAGGCTAATATGCATTGTATACAATACATATCCATTATATGCATAAATGAGACTACAAATTAAGGTTGAGAAATTGATTCTGCATTTGGTATGCGAAAGTTATCAGGACATCGCAAGGGAACGTCCCCATGACGTCCCAGACAAACGTCCCCTGAACGTCCCCTAAATGTTATGAGGACGTTACATGGACGTCCCGGGGACGTTTGTCTGCGACGTCCCCGGGACTTTTAGGGGACCCTACAAAAAGACGTCATGGGGACGTTCCCTTGCGACGTCCTGATAACATTCGGGGACGTCCTGGGGACGTCATTTTGTTAGCTGGGAACCATAATTTATTATTGTGGAGGGAGTTAGCAAGATTAAGCTGATGCGGAAAGAATAAAATGGATGGGAAAAAGATGCCAGGAGGAACTGAAAAAGCCAGGTAAAAAAAATAAAGATCTGTCACTTCATAAATCTAGGTTCCTGCAAGGGTGGGAAAAATTTGGGTTGTAATTTCCCGAAAATATAACAATATGAGTACAATGTAATGTTTATATTACATAAAGCTCAAAAAACTATTTTGCACTGAAATTAATGCAAAAAATCTAGCACGCACGCTATTCGCGCTCGCATTAATGTGAAGTTCCGACTTCACCTCACATCAAAACCTTGACTAGGTTCGGGTGAAACTGCCGGTAGAGTCGTATTTCTGATCGCACAGACGTATAAAGGATATCTCTGGTTTCGGCAGAGTCTTGGGTCTCGGAAAATATCCGTATTTTTGGGATTGGACGTATAGTTTTGCGTTTAGGTTAACTTGTTTGAGGTGTGGATGCTAGGTAAATGTATGTTATTCCCTCTGCCCAGCTTGTTAGCAATCACAGCTGCGCCATCACCGTGGCAACCACACAGACACGCGCCACTCAGTCTCTCACACAGGTGATTGGTATAAGCTTATTAGTGGAGTCACAAGACGGAGCTATTCAGTCAACTCGTCTCATTAAAAGACTAAGAGCACTACTACAACTACTACTACTACTAGGGATGGGCATAATTAATCGATGATCGATTAATTGATCATTAAGAATTTGGTCGATTACATTATTTTTTCATCGATAAAACTAATGCGTGTTCTGTTGCGTAGTGTAAGTCTTGAAGGAATGCAATGGATTTCGCTATGTGGCAGCAATTAAACATTTTACCACACGAAGGCAATATTTGTAAAAAAAAAAAAAAACGCCACAGCCCTGCAAACACGTCTAGTTGGGCCCCAAATGGGCCTCACTTGGGCTAGATGGGCTTAGGCTGGGCATGGGCTCAGAGTGGGCTTTGTTGTTGGGCCCCACATGGGCAGTAGATGGGCATAAGATGGGCTAAACTACGCATGGGCATAAGTGGGTTCCAGCTGGGCTCCACTCTTAAGATATTCAAAATTGATTATGGATGCTTTTGTTATAGGCTTATTTTAACAACAGTGGCTAGTTCCACTTTTTATTCAAATTTTATCAGGCTTTTTAGCTATTTAGAAGTGTAGCCATTGCACTTTAATAGTGGTTTAAGACAAAATATGAATTTCAACAGACAATATTGTAATAAAATACATTTACTATTATTTTATTATATTATTGTACTATCTAGGTTTCCCAGTTCCATCCCATCACGGAGCAAAAAAAAAAAACGTCACTTTGCCGCCTTTCAAAAATATATTGTTTTTTGAATTTGCCGCCTAAAAAATTCCCGCCTTCAGTACCAGTACCAACGTCAGAGCGTCTTTGTCTGATAACTTCTGCAGCAGTCAGTCGCATGACGATCGGATTTCAGACACCATCAGTTTAACACGAAAAAACAGGTAAGAATCTGCCTCTATGTATACTTAAACGGGGGATGTATTTTTCACGCATGAGGTTTACTAAAAGCTTTTTTGGAGAGTGTTCGGTTAGCCAGTTTTGAACGTAAACCAATGAGGTTTCAGCCTAACTAGCTAGCAGCTTTCAGCTAGCTATGGTAATTAAACCTGGTTAAAGCATGGTGTTGAACATACAAGTCCAATTTATTAAGTTAATATCAAGCATGTTTTGAGCTTATTTTGAGTGGTTGACTTACATATATTGTTTGGAAGGATTTGGTTGTAAACTTGTTAGCAAGGCAGTCAAACAGGCCTAGTTAGCAAGTGGTTAAAACAAGCTGTAGCACAAGCTAAAATTTATCGTCTGCTTTTTCCACTTGTGCTTGTTTCTTGTCTGTTGCCTTCCCTCCGGTTTTCTCGAATTGGATGAGTATGTTGTGTAGTTGTTTTGAAGAGAAGGGACGATTTGGTTCTTTTTTGATGGGCTATGGAGAAAGTTAAGGAGGTGAGCGCAGCGCGCACACACATGAGAAGGAGAGAGATGGTTAGGCTATAGTCTCAACATGCTAAATTCGCCTCTTTGCCGTACTCTTTTCCAGAAATAAAGGTGATTTTAGCTGTGGTGATATTATTAGTTCTTGTTGTAATAGCAGTTCTGTTAGACTGGATATTATTACATACATGATACAGGGAGGGAAAGTTTTGTGAGACTTTTGTTAAGTGTATTGTGTTCAAATCTGTCAAAATGAGGGATGTATACTAGGGCTGTCACCTTTTCCAAAAATGACAAAATACAAGAGATATATGATTAAATAATAGATAATATTAAATGTCATAAATTAATAAAAGTAAACATCACATGTTTAAAATGCTTTAACTCATTGATTGTGCTTGTATTAAACATTTCTAGGAAAGTCATTTTTACAAATGAGGATGAGGACGATGACAGCCCCATCGGACCTACCGCTCCATCCAGCCTCAGGTCACCACCTACCGCTACATCCAGCCTCAGGTCACCACCTATCGCTCCATCCTATGCTACATCCAGCCTCGGGTCACCACCTACCGCTCCATCCTACGCTACATCCAGCCTCAGGTCACCACCTACCGCTCCATCCTTCGCTACATCCAGCCTCAGGTCACCACCTACCGCTCCATCCTTCGCTACATCCAGCCTCAGGTCACCACCTACCGCTCCATCCTACGATACATCCAGCCTCGGGTCACCACCTACCGCTACATCCAGCCTCAGGTCACCACCTACCGCTCCATCCTACGCTCCATCCAGCCTCAGGTCACCACCTACCGCTCCATCCTACGCTACATCCGGCCTCGGGTCACCACCTACCGCTCCATCCTACGCTACATCCAGCCTCAGGTCACCACCTACCGCTCCATCCTACGCTACATCCAGCTTAAGGTCACCGCCTACCGCTCCATCTCCAGTAAGAGACTCCATGTTCGTGCGCATCTTAACCCTCCTTGAGGAGGTGAAAGAAACACAAAAGATTCACGGGAGGATGCTGCAAACGCTGTTACAACAGCGTGGAACCACCGTCTCCGTTTAAACATAGCCTATTAAAGGTGCAGTGTGTAATATGACATCATCAAGAAAGTTCTACTAAGTTCTAGAATGCAAAACTCCCTGGGTAACCCCAACCCTTTCGAATAATAACAAGCTACAGTGGCCTTCAAGGACAAGAACAATTCTACATTTTAAACAATGCACCTGATGACATTCCAACTATGACACTTTCAAGATGGCGACACTAGGCCTTGGTCCAAAATATGCAGAAATATGGACATATATGAGACCCCTTCTAAGGGAAAAAATAATAATTCAAAACATTGTTTTCAGCTATTATGCACTAAATTAAATGTACTTATGGATATTATAATTACTTTCTACAAAATCTGCTAGGAAATAAAACCCAAAATTCTACACACTGCAGGTTTAAATAAATAAGTATACATGTTGGTACAATTTAGGATAAATTAAATAGGTTGTTGTGAATGTGTTGGGAGTAGTTCTTCATTGGCTTATTTTAAACTTTGTTTAATGTTTTAAAGTTTGTTTTAATTAACAGAACATTTCCACAAAAAAAATATTATTAATAATATAATAATTAGATGTATATACAAAAAATATAGATCTAGATATTAGTTTTATATTTTATGGGGAGAAATAATTCTGAATCAGCAAAAAATTGCAAATGGCAGGTTAGATTCTTTTGTCTAAATTGCAATATGTGCTATTCATTTTTCTACAATTATTACTGCACACACTAGGATATAATATTAATAGAGAATCTCAAATGAGACCAAGATGACAGGCTCAAAGGTAACCTGGATAGCTGAGTATGAAGATTTTTTTTTTCTTTAAAGGTATATAAAGGTTTATAAAGTTTTTCAAGGTCATCATTCTGTAAAAAAAAAAAAAAAAAGTTGAATATATAGAGGTTTGAATAACATTTCTTGATCAAATGATGAATAAGTTGAAAGACATCGATAAAAAACTTAAAACTGTAAAAATAGTATTTGACTTGGAGCTGAACTACATTGATGGCTTGAATGTATATGAATCAGCTAAAGGAGTATGAAGATGTGGAAGTAAGAAAGTAAGAAATAGTCTTAACTATGAACTGTAGGGAATTGTTGAACTCTAATAGAAATGATGTGGAATATTTAAACATTTATAGATAAAATTATAATTGAAAGACATGAAAAAAAAATCTAATGTGTGAAATAAGGTTAAGGTTTATGCAAGTTTTCGATCATTCTTTGTGTGGTACCGAATTTATGTTTGTGCTACTGATTTTTTTTTGCATTCTAACACAAATAAAAATGTAATTAATTGTATTACTGGTCTCTTTGTTATTGTAACTTGTTTAAATAACTGTTTGGGCTACCTGTAAAATAAGCCCCAAAAATCACCATAGGGTAGTACTATCAGGGACCCATAATCAGCCCACATGGGGCCCAGCTAGTGGGTCCTAGATGGGAGTAACCTGGGTTGCCCATGTGGGATTTAGCTAGGGCCCACCCGAAGCCCACCTTCAGCCCATATGGGCTTGCCCACATGGGGCCCCTATGGAACCCCATGACAAAACTGACTGGGCCCCATGTGGGCAGCCCATATGGGGCCCACTCACTAGCCCATATACAACCCACATGGGCCCCACATGGGTGTGTTGACAGGGAGGCTTACTCAGTTACCGGCGAGTTTCCATGTATTTCAAAAGTAGGCTAAACATGAAGAGGTCACGGCAAAGTGTAGCGTGAGACCATTTTGACTTAAAAATGACTTTGTTCACTGCCAACACTGCAAAGCTGAGTATAAATACAACTCCTCCACGACTCAAATGATGTAGCCTACCACTTGAAGAACGTAGCCTACATCTGACCCTGGTTATTGGCGGTGCATCCTGCTCTTGGTGTTAGCACGGAGGAGCTGCGATGCACACCGAGCAGAGAAAATTACCCAACGGATCTGCAAGTCCATCGAGATGGATATGCTACCCTTAAGAATTGTTGAGGGCGAAGGTTTTTATGAAGCTTTGTTAATTAGCCGGAAAAGAATCGAGGGTCAGTTGTGTTTGAGCACCGGCTTCTAGCTGTCGGCTCCGCTGCTAGGAGTACAGAAAGAGTTGTTCTTCTTGTAATACAGATCTCAATGCGAAAACACGCTGTGTTTTTTCTATTTTCACTGCATTTTAATATAGCCTATAAATAGTGCATTTAATATAACATTTTTAATGATTAATCGAAAATCGATCGTTTATTCTCCCGACGATCGATTAGGACAATTTAATCGAATGCCCATCCCTAACCACTACTGATACTACTAGTGCTGCTACTACTACTGCACCTGCTGCTATATCTTATGCCACTACTACAACTACTAATTCTGCAGATGCTGCTAATATCTCTTTTACTACTATTGCTAATGGAACTGTTTTGTTCTACTATCCCACTGATACTGTATCTGCTACAGTTATTACTATCCCAACTATAATTTCAGCTACTAAAACGAATATTCTACTTCTTCTACAGTTTAACAGTTCAGCTTTCAGCTTCTCCCGCATTGTATTTCAGCTCTTAGCATTGTTAGATGATGCAGTTCAGATTCCACACTGACTCTTTTGTGTGACTCACACATTTTTTAAATTCATTTCAGCTTGCGGGTTTTTTCTAATTTCTGTATTTTCAGCAATTTAAAAAAAATAATTTCAGCTTTCAGCATTCCAATGCATTTTCTGCAGGAAATGCACTTTCTAGTTGGGTGTGCTCACGCCTTCGGCGAGCACAACCATTGTTCTCTCACATATATATTATTATAATTTGTATTATTTTCCCACCCATAAGGATCCCTCAATATTTGTGCTACATAGACAATGTCAGTGTCAAAAGGTTTGTGTTGTCTGCAATTGCGTTGCTTGTATTTTTATTTAAGTTCCGTTGCACGGTTTAAGTTAAAATTAAGTTTTTGTGGCGAAAAGTGCCTTTTGTCGCCAAAGGGAATCAGTGCAAGCCTAACGTCATCACATCAGCACACGTTAACAACAACGCATAAATACGACGTGCATAGATGTAGTAAACCTGTTGCGCACAGTACTGGCAGCATCATACATTTAAGTTGTAGGTAGGAGGATCGTAAGGCCGGAGACGCTTGGTGGTTGTCCCCGGCTTGGGAAACCCAATTCAATTCTGGTTAGATGTTCAGGGAGATAATTGACTCGTTAATATCTGACTCCAATTTTAGAAATGTGCACAAGTGCGTTACCTGTAACCTTGAGCGCTAAACAGTTAATGACATGAAACTCTGGCGTAGGTAAAAATCGTCTGCTTGATCAGAGCATCGACCCTAAAGTATGCATGTTCACTAATCAGTCGTTTATCATTACTATAATATGGATTTAACCATAGTAGACCTAGTATGTAAACCAATCACTCAGAGGCTCCGGTAAATTCCTTCGGAGCGTGGAGATCCACCGTAAGTGACTCAGAGGCCTTAAGTTAAAACCTACTTCAAAAGTCTATGTTTATAATCAGTATTAGCCGCATCAACCAGACTAGATCAAAGTTTTCACCGCCGTAGCGTGATAGATACGTTTCAAGGAGAACAAGTAACTTAAAATGCACAATAATAGTTTATTATCTAAATAGTAAGATAATCAATACAATGATAATGAAATATCATCAAATACAAAACATACCTTCAGAGCAATGGTTAACAAAGGTATTCACAATGAAGACTAGGCACCTAACGCACCGGAGCTGTATCGTGAACAGAACTCAAAGTGAGTGGTAAAAACTTCTTCCTATATACACCCAAACCTGACTAAAATGGGGACACCGGCCATATGACAGAAAGGTTGTCTGACGCACAGGGATGAAAGTAGTTTTTATTTCTTGGTGGTACTATGATACAGGTTTAATGCGCGCGCACAGCCGAAAATTTCACTTAGCCTAATTATTTATTTATTTGTTTATTTACTGTATTATAGTCTACTTATCAAGCATTCACTAGGACTTCTTATCACTCTAGTATCACTCTTTAACCCACCTGTATCTGTTTTTGATTATGAATAAATTGCAAACAATTAATTTCAACATTTATTTATTTTTTAGCTGAATAGTTAGAACAGAACAGTGGAACAGAACAGAAAAGGTAAAACACTTAAAATAAATTCCAAAGAGGCTTGAAGTAGCTGTCCTCATCTGCTTGACGATGAGCCATGCCTTGGGTTGAATGAGCAACTCCCCTTCCTTTGCCAAGCCAAGCCAAGGACTTGTCCTCTACTAGGACTTGAATCGCTTTCGAAGCATTGTGCGTCCGTCTGCTAAGACATGTTGGCGCAATTACTGTAGGCTACTGTGCGCGCTATTCGGTTGTTAAGTCTGACGTCACACGTGACATTTAGCCTCTTCTGGGTCCAAGCGCTCCGCTCGTCCAGATCTAATAACAATGGCGGAACCTGTTCATTTATTTACGATCACGTCCTACTTTAGTGATGCACCCTTGCTCACACAGTTTGTCGTTGCATTTTATTCTTAACCAGTCGTTGTCTTGAGGCCCCAAGCCAGCTCGGCGCCCCAAGCAATTGCTTGTTTTGCTTGCCTTGTCGCGACGGGCCTGTCCGTGTGTCGTAATTCTACGCCGTACCGGTAAGAAATGTGGCTGTACATGTTGGTCTGCTGCAAACACAAACTCTGTAAACCCTGTACATGTACATGTTACAGCATTAAAATTATTATTAGAATGTAGTGGTAGAAGGGTACACTGAAGTCACGGTTCGGTTCATACCGCGGTTCAGACATCACGGTTCGGTACGAGTTTGGTACAACGGAGGGAAAAGCAAAACAAACCAGGTTCCTCTACGAGTGAATACGGCGCATTGAAGATGACATGTAAATTACGATTGCGTCAGTAATTTGTTGGGCCCTATTTGTATGTGTATCTAATGGCTGGTTAAGCACTGTAGGGAGAAGTAGAACTTTTTTTTTGTCTCGTTCCAGTGATTGGCACACCTGGGTGATGGCGTTGGATATTGTTTGTCATTTAGCACACGCCAGATGCGTTATATGCGTTAGCATGTTAGATGTATTTACACTCACATACCCCACAACCAGTGACGTGCGGTGATGTCAGTAAGAGGCTATAGGCACTTGAATAAGAAAATGTGTCCAAACCTTTGACTGGTACTGTACATGTTGAAAAATACAGGATCGAAGTGCGCAAGTGAGTTTTACAGTAAAAGCACTGCTTATTCTACATTTATTTTTGTATTTGATTATGCTAGTAACTGCTACATTCGTCATCGTAACGTCTAAACAATTGGAATAATACACATATTGCATATGTAAATCACAAGAATAAACAGTAAACATACATACAAGTTTATTAAATAAAATGATTAAATAAAAATGTTTACGTTTGAATTTTGGCAGGTAGGCAGTGCCTACCTTGCCTACCCAGACTGCACGTCACTGCCCACAACTGCTGAACAACGCCGACACACAGTGCTTGTCTTATCCACCACTCTCTCGCCTGTACTACTGTAACTGAATGGGAAACCGAAGTTTTCCCAAACCTGCAATCTTAAAAAGTCCGGCGGCTCCTCTATCTCTCGTGGGTCGCCACCACTCGCCATACTCGTCCTTGGTGCTGCTAGCTAGCCTATCTCTGACTCACGGCGGCGCCAATCAGAGCTTCAGAGCTACAGATTAGATGTCCCTAAAGAACACGAGTATCTAACAGTAGTTCCGCATTACATTAATTAATTTGCACGCAAGTTTTATTAATTTTTATACCGTGTATTCTCCGTGTCATTTCATGCACCGAACCGTGATGCCCGTACCGTACAGTTCGGTACGAATACATGTACCGTTCCACCCCTACTAGAATGTAATACGTAAAATAAGAAACAAAATCATATCAAACATGACATTAAAAGCTGTTTAGAACTATATTTACAAGAACACAACTTTTAATGATAATTTCAGTCTTCCTCGGCCCACCTTCCTCTTCAACTGTTGAGACCACCTTTCCAGAGGTGTGTCATTAAGGTGTGATTGTCATTTTAGCATTCATGCAAATCAACGACTGTCCCAGACGAGTGTCTGGGTGACCAGTGACAAAGGGGCTGCCAAAACAGGCCTACAAAGTAATTCAAGACTTGCATGTACAGTACAGTAAGTAATTTCACATTAAATAATGTATTTGAACAATTAAAATATTTAATCGCGATTAATCGCATTAATGTCATAGTTAACTCGCGATTAATCGCAATTAATCGCACATTTTTATCTATTCTAAATGTCCATTGATTTCTTTTTGTCTCATTTTTTCTAATTTCTCAGTTTTGCTCTTATCAACATGGAAAAGTGGATAGTATTGCTTAGTGCAAATGTTTTTTTTAAATTGAAACAACATTGCAATCACCTGGCTTTGACGAGGGGGCGGAGAATTTGCATCAGCTATGTGCTTGGCCATCAAGTGGTATTTCAGACTGGATGTGCTGCTATGATAGCTCAGTTCACAAAGACAAACACACAGATCATTTTGGTCTTGTCAATGGAACCATTTGGCAACTTTTTAAAAGTAAATTTTCCATTCAGAATCTTATTGGCATCCATTTCGGCGTCTCGCGCTCGCCATCCACTCAAAACGTAACGTTAGCCTACTACTCTTTAGCCAGCTCGCAAGCCCAAACTAGAGATGGTACAAATTCTGGGGAAATTGTAGGGTGTGCTCGCTTGCGTCTGTTGCAGGTGGGTCCGTCCCCTTAAGTTTTTCCCATCTAGTGATATTTTCAAGCATTTAGCCTACTCAAGAACCCCCTTTGAAACAAGTGAACCCCCTTTGAAACAAGCTACTGTAACAACGTTGTCACCGGCAGTATTTCCGATGGAATCGCGATTCAAACAGTACCATCTGCTAACTGAAAATATGCCCCCAAAAACGTAAATAAGCTTTACATCTATTTAGGGAGAAATGGCTAATTCAAAAGAAGGTTAGCCAAACTTGACTGAGTGAGGGGTTAGTTTTTAAGCGCCGGAAATGAGAATGTTTCTTTTGACATAAAGTTTAGGCTGTGGCACTGAAGCCAGCAACGCACCACACAAGCTTGAGTTTAAATACATTCTTTAATGTGACATAACTTACTGTACATGCAAGTCTTGATTTGCTTAAATGTACGATGCTGCTAGTACACCACGGCACGATACGATACCCGCTGTGCAACAGCACATCTATCCACGTTGTATCCATGCGTCGTTGCTAACGTAACAACGTTGTCACCGGCAGTATTTCAGATGGAATCGCGATTCAAACAGTACCATCTGCTAACTGAAAATATGCCCCCAACAACGTAAATAAGCTTTACATCTATTTAGGGAGAAATGGCTAATTCAAAAGAAGTTTGCTACGAGCAAGCTAGCTGCGGTGGCTAGCCAAACTTAACTGAGTGAGGGGATTGTTTGAAAGCGCCGGAAATGAGAACGTTTGTTTTGACATAAAAATTAGGCTGTGGCACTGAAGCCAGCGACGCACCACACAAGCTTGAGTTTAAACTTTACATTCTTTAATGTGACATTACTTACTGTACATGCAAGTCTTGATTTGCTTCAATGTACATGTATGATGCTGCTAGTAGTAGTACACCACGGCACGATACGATACTCGCTGTGCAACAGCACATCAATCCATGCGTCGTTGCTAACGTGTGCTGACGTGGTGACGTAGCTAGCACTGATTACCCTTCGTTGACTAAAGGCACTTTTTGCCACAAAAACGTTGTAACCTCCTAAACCGTGCAACGGAACGTAAATAAAAATACAAGCAACGCAATCGAGACCAAGACGAACATTTTGACACAGGAGTTGTCTATGTAGTCCAAATATTGACTGATCTTTAGGGGGGCGAAAATAAACAATAATAAATAACTAGAGAGGGTACAATTTCTGGGGAAATTGTAGGGTGTGCTTGCTTGCATCGGTTGCACAGGGGTCCGTTTTTTAATGCCATTTTTACAACTGATATTTCTGTATATTTTATATAAAAATGCATACTTATTATTTATAAAGATTGCATAGATTTAAAAGCATATTTTTTTTGCTGCTCATTTACAACTCAAAATACAAGTGAAGTGTAGAATGAAATAGATGTCTTCTCATTTCCCCTGCAAGAAGCAGCCTCATAGTTGAATCAAAACGAATACATTTGGCAGACCGGTGTAAAAATGTACCTAATCTCTATGATTTAAACGTCCTTTTAAGTTTTTCCCTTCTCGTGATATTTTCTGGCATTTAGCCTACTCATATTGCATTCATTCATTAATAAAGAACCCCCTTTGAAGATTATTCTACGACGTTACCCGCCAGTAGAAGATGGAATCGCGATTCAAACAGTACCATCTGCTAACTGAAAATATGCCCCCAAAAATGTAAATAAGCTTGACATTTATTTAGTGGAAAATCGCTCATTCATAAAAAGCTCACTGGTAGCAATCATTGTCAGTAACAACGCAAAATGCGATATAGCCCTGTGGGGAGAAGCTGCCCCGGTAAATTGTACTACTACAGTACAGTACTAGACTACTGCTGTGTTCGTCTTGATAGCGATTGCGTTGGTTGAATTGGATTTAACGTTCCGTTGTACGGTTTAGGCTGAGGCAATGAAGTTCAGGTTAGTAGTTAGATAGACTTTTGATTTAAGTAAGGGGAGTGCCGAACATGTTCTGTCGCCGTTTGACTTTCTACAGCAGTGTAGATGTTTTTGTAGTGTCTCACGTAGGCTACAGCGTTGCAGTGAGCAACACTGGTTTGAAACCACAGGTAATGATAATTTCACCCACAAATCGTTTACTTGTAATGTAATGTCATAATAAATCCTACAACGAAAATGTATTTGTGAGGAATGTTTATTTTAACGATTGAAAACAGATGCATCATAGACCACTGCAGGGCTCTCAAGTTTTGAAGACAGGCAAGAGTGACATTCCCCCCCCGCGAGGGGTTCAAAATTGATTAATTAATTAATTGCTTTTTACCTGACATCTTTGAAAGGCAGCAATGATTAATGCATCCATGGCCAGGATATAATGATAAAATATGACATTATTTTAAAAGAGACCTATAACATCGACTATGCAAAACACTTAAATGTATTTAGTGCTAATAAAATTATTACGCCTATTTGGAAAGAGATGTTTATAATGTGACAATATGTCAGTCATCGTGTGATAAAGAAAATATGACTAGTCCAATTTTATGTAACATATGTGGTACAAACAACCTGCCACCTCTGACATCCCAAGTGCCCCCACTACCAACTACACCAACGACACCTACACCTGAGGAGTGAAACTCACTCCTCAGGTATGTAAATCTATGAACTACTTGTTCTGAGCAGGTGTTGTCAGTGAACAGGCTGTAAAACTGTTGGTTAAGTTACAGACACTCATGAAAAACTGATGCTAATTATCTGGGAAACATTTTCTAACAGCAGTCAAGTTGTCATTGTTTGTGTCAAACAAGTTGTGAATTTGTTGTAACATTAAAACAGGAGATCATGACTTAGCCTACTCTACTCGAGCTCCAGTGGTTTGCTCTGTAGGTGAACGAAACTTTCGGAAGACGTAGCAGAATCACGTGAAAAATTACAGGATATGCTTTTTTTCCATTGGTTGTTGCATTAAATCTTACCCAGATACAATGGTGCTATTTTCCTGATTGGCTATTGTGTAGACCCCTTCTTTTTTTTGATTGGCTGATAAGTGGCAGGCTCGACTAAGAACTCCAGGGGAGACGCGCTTGATTCCTGCCGGTTCCATAGTGAGAGTGGCGCGGCCAGAGGAATTTTGGTTGGGTGATGCGGCATATGAAATATATTATAAAATATGCGTGAGAAATACAATGTGTGGCGGGAGGGCGTGACAAAAGACCAAAATGAGTGACTGTCACGCTCAATGCGTGACACTTGAGAGCCCTGCCACTGTAGTATGTGTTGCCCGGGCAACAGAGGCTAATGTCATGATGCTAATGCTTCAGTGAAATAGTAGATCGTTTCCGAAAGTAGATGTGGGCCTACTTCCTTAATAATATCAGCTAATATTGTACATTACATTTCACAATTGTGTTTCACATCACAAAGTAAAATGAGTAAATAGTTATCACCCTGGCCTCTTTGCTTGTGGCGTTTCTGCAGCTGCCTTGCAGTAAAGCTATAATTAGCCTATAGCTATCCCCCAAGTTAACAGATGCGAAACGAATGTTCTGCTACAGGTAGTCACGCGTGTTTTCGTGACGTTAGTAACGTTAGTAACGTCAGTGACTGTGGCTAGCAAATTAGCCACCGTTTACTTTTCAGCCAGCTTTACTTTTCACCACAAAAACGCAATTTCTACTTAAACCATGCAACAGAACGTAAATAAAAATACAACCAACGCAATCGCTACCAATACGAAACTTTTGACACCTAGGTTGTCTATGTAGTCCAAATATTGACTGATCCTTATGGGGGCGAAAATAAACAATAAAAAATTATAATAATATATATGTGAGAGAACAAACGTTGTGGTCTCGCCGAAGGCTTGAGCACACCCAATAATAATATATATGTGAGAGAACAATGGTTGTGCACGCCGAAGGCGTGAGCACACCCAACAAGTGTGTGCGGCGTGCCTGTTGTTTTGTTTCCGGTCTAGCTAGATCCGGTGTGGTGTTGTAGTCTTTCTAACATCAGTAGTTGCTGCAACAGCATGTAAAAAAAACTACAAAGTTTGCTTGGCCAAAAAGAACGTTAATCGCGCAATAAAAAAATTGACGCCGTTAAAATGGGTTTGCGTTAACGCCGTTAATAACGCGTTAAACTGACAGCACTAGGGAGTCAGGTGGCTGAGCGGTGAGGGAGTCGGGCTAGTAACCAGAAGGTCGCTGGTTCGATACCCGGCCGTGTCAAATGACATTGTGTCCTTGGGCAAGGCACTTCACCCTACTTGCCTCGGGGGGAATGTCCCTGTACTTACTGTAAGTCGCTCTGGATAAGAGCGTCTGCTAAATGACTAAATGTAAATGTAAATGTAATTTAAACTCAAGCTTTTGTGGTGTTTCGCTGTCTTCAATGTCACAGCCTGAACTTGATGTCAAAAGAAACGTTTTTAATTTCCGGCGCATTCAAACAATCCGCTTACTTTGGCTAGCAACAGCAGCTAGGCTAGCTTGCTCGTAGCACAATTTACCGAGGTCAGCTTCTCCACCGTGCAGGGCTCTAGTCTAAGATCAAATGGTCGTATTTGGCATTGTTACTGACAATGATCGCTTCCAGCAAACTTCTTTTGAATGAGCCATCCCAGCTTACCAACTGAGCACTTACTGGCGTTGACACATGACGTTGCCGCAACGTCATGTGTCAACGCCAGTAAGTGCTCAGTTGGTAACCCACGACGTTACCTTCTGGCAACGTCGTGGCAACGTCGTAGCAACGTTATAAAGGGAATGTTGCCAGTTGGTCCCATGGACAACATTGCCACGACGTTGTACCTTGGTCGGCTGGTTACGTTATTTTTAGACCCGTGGACAACGTTGCCGCGACGTCGTACCTTGGTCGGCTGGTTAAGTTATTTTTAGACCCGTGGACAACGTTGCCGCGACGTCGTACCTTGGTCGGCTGGTTACGTTATTTTTTGGTCCCATGGACAACGTTGCCACGACGTTGTACCTTGGTCGGCTGGTTACCTTATTTTTAGACCCGTGGACAACGTTGCCGCGACGTCGTACCTTGGTCGGCTGGTTACCTTATTTTTAGACTCGTGGACAACGTTGCCGCGACGTTGTACCTTGGTCGGCTGGTTCCGTTATTTTTTGGTTCCGTGGACAACGTTGCCGTGACGTTGTACCTTGGTCGGCTGGATACATTAATTTTGGTACCATGGGTTAAAGTTGCGGTTAAGTCGCTCTTTGGTCGCAGGACAACGGATCTCGAGTGCAATATAGTGGTTTATCCAGAGATGGAGAGATCACACTGTACTGCTCATAGTCTACATGAATTTCAATCACACACAATATTAAATGTTGCACCCAGCACGTATAAATGTAGACAATGCATGTAATTCATGTGCAGCTCAGCCCCAGCATGTCATTGGTCATCAATTTTCTCATATGCAGAAACATAGCTTTAATAAATAAAAGACTGAATTTGGAATATAATTTAGTCTTTCATTCTTTACTATAAACATGTACAAAAGCAATCAATGTGATGTGAAGCAAACATTCTTTGTATAGCACACCAAAGCTGTATGACACACAATGCAAATTTGTGCTCCAATAATTTTGTAATACAAAATTGTTAAATGTGACCAAAAGGTAAGCGACTCTGAAGAGTTTCATTTCCAAAGACAAGTCATCACAGAATATTACAATTCTTCCTTAGCAAACCTGCCCCTCAGTCTGCCCCTGAGCAACAACTTTGCGCATGCCCATTTCAACGCATAGCTGAAAATGGGCATATACCTCATGGTGTCTTTCACTTCCCACGTTGCGACAACGTCGCCAAAGAAGTTGCGGCAACGTATGTTTGGTCATCGAATGACGTTGCGGCAACGTAAGGGCAACGTAACTGTGTTAGCTGGGATTTCCCCCTAAATAAATGTCAAGCTTATTTAGGTTTTTTGGGGGCTTATTTTCATTTAGCACTGCCCTCCAGTCTGCCAGAGCGGCTTCCAGGTCATCCGTCCTCATTCTGCTGGACCTCACTGGGCATCACTGGCACTGCACTCCAGTGGATCTCATCCTACCTGTCGGGAAGATCCTACCAGGTCTCCTGGAGAGGCAAACTGTCAGGCCCTCGCCAGATCTCCACTGGTGTCCCACAGGGCTCCGTCTTTGGACCCCTCCTCTTCTCTCTGTACACCACCTCACTTGGACCAATCATCACCTCCCATGGCTTCTCCTACCACTGCTACGCTGACGACACGCAGCTGTACCTGTCGTTCCCCCCGATCGATCCGGGGATCTCAGCTAGGATTCAGGCCTGCCTCACAGACATCTCCGCCTGGATGACCGAGCACCACCTCCAGCTGAACCTCGCCAAAACAGAACTTCTCATCATCCCGGCTAAACCCTCCATCTCCCACGATCTCTCAATCACCCTGGGATATGCGACGGTGACCCCCTCATCCTCTGCCAGGAACCTTGGGGTTACCATGGACGACGAGCTCTCCCTCACGGCCCACATTGCTGCAGTCTCCCGGTCGTGTAGATTCACCCTCTACAACATCCGGAAGATCAGGAGATACCTGTCTGAGCACTCCACCCAGCTGCTAGTCCAAGCACTTGTCCTCTCCAAGTTGGACTACTGCAACTCGCTGCTCGCTGGTCTCCCAGCATGTGCAACCCGCCCTCTTCAGAGGATTCCGAACGCAGCGGCCCGCCTGGTCTACAATCTACCCAGACGCTCCCATGTTACCCCGCTCCTCATCTCTCTCCACTGGCTACCTATCATGGCCCGTATCAGATTCAAGACCCTGGTACTGACCTTCCGAGCAGTGAACGGGACTGCACCCGTCTACATCAAGTCTCTCCTGCAGCCTTACACCCCCACTCGTCACCTACGGTCTTCTTCAGACAACCACCTGGTGGTCCCACCGCTCAAGACTGCCCGGTCCCAACACAAGCTCTTCTCCTGTCTGGCCCCCCAGTGGTGGAATCAACTCCCCACCTCCATCAGAGACACTGACTGTCTCTCCACCTTCAAGAAAAGGCTCAAGACGCACTTGTTCCGGGAGTACAACGGTACTTAGGAATGGTTCGATTGACCCGATGTTAGTTTCCTCAAGGATCACAATGACTCTTGCTTAGAGACTTGTTGCTCTTGTGGTTAGTGGTAACTGATTTAAATTTTTGTACTCGCTGTGATATATTGTTTTTATTATTGTTGCTTGTTTTTTCCACAGGTACACTTGCACTTATAGCGGTTCACGTTGTTTAATTGTAACTTGTTTAACTACATGCTCTTGTGGTTCTTCCCTTTGGCACTTACTTTGGTTGTTCACAATGTGTGCTTCATGTTTTGGCTACTCGCAATGTTTTTGTGGCTATCTTGTTGTTATTATCAGTGACCTATGCACTTTGTAAAGCTCTCTCTTGGAAGTCGCTTTGGATAAAAGCGTCTGCTAAATGAATAAATGTAGATGTAAAATGAGGTACCGTTGGATTCCTTGGATCAAGCCGAGTTCAACGTCAATTTCCGGTTATATAAATGTTCTGCCATTTCCGGTTTTATCAAAAAGCTTAGACATTTTTCACAGGTCACAAATTGTGTTCAATCATCCCCAGATTTTGCACACATGATCTTCAGACCAAGCCTCACAAAAGTTATTGAAAATAATTTTGATCATAACAACCGTTTGTCCGTGACAGCCAATTCAGCAGAAAAGCCGCCAAACAGGAAGTCAAATCATATCTCAGGAGTTCTTTGAGGCAGTGACACCAAATTTGATATGCCGACTCGTAACCTTATTCTGAGGATGTCTTTGGCTAATAACTGTTGAAGTGTTTACCTTAATAATGTAATTTATTTGTCTCTTGATGTCTTGTGAGATATCAAGCCTGACCATTGATAACCTTTCAGAATAACCTAATTGACTGATTTCATGGAAAAGGGTTAAAACCTTATCCCCAAATGTTGCCCAAATTTGGCACAGATGATCTTCAGACCCAGCTTCACAAAAGGTATCAGATGGATTTTCCATTTTCAAAAACGTTTGTTCGGTAGACCTGATCAAAAGCGGCGGCGAAGCCGCTAAACGAGACGCAAGAGCATATCTTAACAACCGATTGTCACCAAACTTGGGTTCCATCGTTCCCATGAGGAGCAGAGGAGGCCTGCAGTGTTATACCAGAAAAATAACTTTGAACTCTCAGTACTCTTGAACGCAAACAGATATTTCAACCAAACTTGGTGTGTTGCATGAGTGCAACAGGTTGTTGTGACTTAATTGTTGCACAAGTGCTATGGAGGCCATGTCCTGCTCTGGACTGCTTGGCCCCTCCATTGCTGCTTGCAGCTATATTTTCTTATTATTTTCCCCCCAAAATTGTTGTGATCAATAAATATGCCTGATGTATCAAATGTGATACAAATGAATAATCATATATGTAAATTAAAACTTTGAATTTTGTTATATGTTTTGACTAAAGGTCCAATAAACACAAAAAATCAAAATGTTCTGGATATTATTTTATGTGTCAGGCTTCAAAGGATTAACACATTTAAGGAAGCCAAACGGCGACAGAACATTTGGCACTCCCCTTACTTAAATCAAAAGTCAATTGGTGAAACTATCTGACATTAACCTGAACTTCAATGCCACAGCCTAAACTTTATGTCAATCTGTTGAAAACGACTTCCAGTACTACTGGCAGTAAAGATTTGTCTTACGAGTGCCCGTTTTAGAGTAGCTGGTACAGTGTTACAAACTGCCCTTCGCTCTAGTTAGCTTGCCATGGGCATTTTTCTCCCGTCTGCAGCACTGACAAGATATGGACAGATGAGGGAAAATTGTGCCTCGTTTTCGCTCATTATATCCGATCGACCTCATAATCCGTTTCCATATAGTTGAAACGTAGACCTATATCTATGAATGTCTGGACTCAAATATACATAAAGAAAAAAAACATTCTGTCGCATTCAAACAATCCTCTCAGTGAAGTTTGGCTAACAACAGCAGCAGTGACTGACCTTATTGACAGGTTATCAACTTTTGTTTTGACAACTCAGTCATTTGGAGCACATACATCTAAAAACATGCAGGGCTACAGTAGACCCAGGGATTGAGAGAGGCTGATATAGAGGGAGTATAAGAGAGTTTTTTAACTGAAATTTACAACTGATATTTCTGTATATTTTATATAAAAATGCATACTTATTATTTATGAAGATTGCATAGATTTAAAGATCCCATGACATGCTGTTTTTGGATGCTTTTATATAGGCCTTAGTGGTACCCTAATACTGTATCTTTAGTCTCTTTCCCGAAATTCAGTCTTGGTGCAGAATTACAGCCACTACGAGCAGTCCCACAATGAGCTTTCCTCAGGACGTGCCGTTTCTGTGTCTGTAGCTTTAAATGCTATGAGGAGGCGGGGCTAACTGCCATGCTTCGGTCGTTTGCAAGCCATGATGTCTCGAGGAAAAACCAATGTTGGGCTCGCACGGTCGTAGGTAATGTTTCATTGGTGGGCCAAATTCTCTGTGCAGGCAAAGCAGAGAAAGGGGAGGTAACTTTCCCTATTGTGACGTCACAATAGGGGATTTTCAAAAGCGAGCGTTTGAGCTCTCATTTTCTCAAAGGCGGAGAAGAATACCAAGGGCTTGGTTTACTGCAATATATTTACATTTACATTTAGTCATTTAGCAGACGCTCTTATCCAGAGCGACTTACAGTAAGTACAGGGACATCCCCCCCCCGAGGCAAGTAGGGTGAAGTGCCTTGCCTAGGACACAACGTCATTTTGGCATGGCCGGGGAATCGAACTGGCGACCTTCAGATTACTAGCCCGACTCCCTCACCGCTCAGCCACCTGACTCCCAATATATATTGCAACAACAGCAACACTAGCTAAATCAATTGCAGATATCAGAACAGACCTACCTGCAGTCTCAGTGTTTTATGTATTAATTACTTTGTCTTTGCATCGTACCAGCTGAGTAACAGAATGCAACCGTCTGTGATCTGACGTAGATAGGTCGCTGTGACGTAGATTGGTCGGGTTTTGGCTCCGCCGATACAAAACCTGAGCTGAAAACGTAAGAGAAACTGTTCAACGGTCTAACTCCACATTTCAGTGCGACAAAGTTTTCGCGCTTTGCACATGCTTTCGGAAACTAATATGTAATATATAATGTACTGAGAAGCAAATCATGGAATTTGCTTTACAGGATCTTTAAAAGCATACATTTGTTGCTGCTCATTTACAATTCAAAATACTAAGAGTGACGTGTAGAATGAAACGGTTGTCTTCTAATTTCCCCTGCAAGAGGGAATGGTGATCGGTTATATATCAGCAGCATAGTTGAAAAGTTGCATCAAAACTAAGAAATTGGGCAATCCTGTGTAAAAATTGTCCTAACCTCTACGACTTAAACGTCCCTTCAGTTTTTCCCTCTTGTGATATTTTCAAGAATGTAGCCAACTCATATTGCATTCATTCATTAATAAAGAACGCCCTTTGAAACAATCTTATTCTAACAATGTTGTCACCGGTAGTATCTCAGATGGAATCGTGATTCACACAGTACCATCTGCTAACTGAAAATATGCCCCCAAAAACGTAAATAAGCTTTGACATTTATTTAGGGGAAAATGGCTAATTCAAAAAAAAAATATGGAAGCGATCATTGTCAGTAACAACATAAAATGCAACCATTTGGTCTCAGTCTAAAGCCCTGCGTAGAAAAGCTGACCCTGGGAAATTGTACCACGAGCTAGCTAACTACTAGACGACTGCTGTGTGGGAATCACAGGAGCTAACCAGTCGAAGGGCGTACAAAAATACAGGGTGTTGATATCACAGCCTGGAAACATACCTAGCTACATGTTTGGCACCAACATTGTGTATGTAGTAGTGATGTGTCGTTCGTGAATGAATCATTAGTATGACTCGGTAGTAACGAGTAGTCTCAGAGAGTGATTTGTTCATTTTCTCGTGGCCGAGATAAAAAAATAAAAAATAAATTATTATAATACTTATATGTAATTATCACTTGTGAACAAATCTCATTCACGTCTTGCTAAACCTAGCTGTCACACAAGTACAAGTGTCACAAAGGTGAATGAGGTAAACACATCCGTTCTGTTTCCTCTTCTGAGCCAATGCAGGTCACATGAAAAATGATCCAAAGACTCATACCCGAAGACCCAGTAGGGAAATGAACAAATAATTTATTTTTCCTCTAGCTACCAGTACTGAGCATATGCAGGGGGGTATTCGTCGTAGCTCGCTAAGTGGTTTAGCGAGCTAATTTTCAGGCTAAGATAAAAAAACGCCCCTCTTTTTGGTTCGTGGAAGCAACTTTCGATAAATCACCATAGTAACATATCAATTAGCACTAACCTGCTCCAGCGCAGGCCAACGTAACAGTACGTTCACACTGCAGCGTTTTTTAACGCTCTGCACCGCTCGCCTTCCCACAGTACACCACGGTCGGGGGCGTGTTAGACAAGTTAATACAGAGTTGTAGTTCTCTAAGGTCACTGTTGTAGTCATGGCCAAGCGTGCAGATTTGGGTTCATGTACTCACAATATCGATCAAAATACCACTTTTACACAACATTTATATAAAAATACCGAATTTTTCCTAGTGCAAGATTACAGTAGAATACATGTTACGCCACCGGTCACTCAACCAGTCGTTTGTAGGCTGGGCTAGCGAGCTAGCAGTGGCACAGAACAGTCACGTAATGTGACAAGACTGAATTTAAAAGTAGGCTATAAAAACACACTAGGAACACTGACGACATCGGCAACCATGCACCATTCATTATTAGTTTAATGTAATCTTTAAATTCAGGCTCGTCACATTAGTAACTTTGTTCTGAACAGAACTGGGTGTGCAGACACATACGAAAAGTTTCTCCTCCATCTTGAAATTGTGAAACCTAGAAATGTTTATCATGACCAACAGTTGCTATGTTACAAGAAACCAATCCGATTGGCCAACGCTAGCGTTTTCACGCTCCTCATTTACATAAAGTTGAGAAAATCCAACTTGCAACGCTCCGCTCCGCTCGCCTTCCCACAATGCCCTACGCGAGCGTCAACGCCTGGTTTCATTGAAAATGAATTGGAAGCCGACGCCCCGCGCCGCCCGCTCTGCTGCAGTGTGAACGCACTGTAAGTGTAGCTGGATAAGCTTGCCACACCCCCGGAAAAAAAGATTGCAGCTCCCTTTTTGAGAGACCCAGTTGACCAAGGAGCTATTCTAGTTCGATTAGCTTTCCATACCAATAGAGTTCTTCGCGATTGCCAAGATCTTTTATTTGAGCTGTCAGCACCTGCCTGGTCGTCGGTCGGCCAACGCTGGACCTGGTCGCGAGTCTCCCGGTCCTGTCCTACATCTATAAAGATTGAACAATGGATTTTTGTGTTTAAAAACCCATTGACACTGTATGACTATGTTAAGCCTGTGTTCTGCTCCTCTCTCTCACCAACCGTCTCTGGAGGAGGGGATCCCTCTCTGAATTGCTCCTCCCAAGGTTTCTTCCATTTTTTCTCCTGCTGAGAGTTTTTCTGGGAGTTTTTCCTTGTCTTCCTTGAGGGTTTAGGTTGGTTGAGGGGCAGTTCTAGGGGCGTATGTGAAGCCCTCTGTGACATGCTTGCGTGTAAAAAGGGCTATACAAATAAATTTGATTTGATTTGATTTGATTTCACACGGATGAGTTCTTGTTTGAGCGATATCGATTCAGCCGACAAGGACTCATTTATTTGCAAGACCTTCTCGGACCGTACATTGCAAATATCACACGCCGCAGCAAGCTTTATGCTTTATTATGAACTTATGCTGCTGTATGTGAATATGTAACGCTATGTTTTAGGAAATGTCTTGTCTTATCTGTTGTGCCTGTGCTTTTTATGTTTCACTGTGGGAGAGTGGGAAACGTCATATCGATTCCTTTTTATGTCTTGACGTGAAGAAATTGACAATAAAGCTACTTGAAACTTTAACTGTGCTTCAGACTCTCTGCATAACCTTGAGGTTTTTTGCGTCAGGTACATTTTTATACAGTGTAGGCGATGAAGAAAACATTGGCAAAGCCGCAGCATGCGTTGCTGTAAGAAAAGTGTACTTGGCGCTTAACCAGCTGATGAATCAATTCATCATATTCCCTGGCCATGTCCCAGTCAATGAAATCAAAGAGTGATTTACACATACATGCATATACACATATATAGTACATAATAGGATATAAGCGCTTTCAGTACATATATCCTCATAAGTGTCTATGAATTCGTATCAGTTAGATAGTGCTACTCTTTGGCCTTGTTTTTATCTACTTATTCTGAAAGAGTTGAGATCATTATTTTCGCTAGCAAGATCTCATGCGATGATAAATTTCCGTTAAGCCTACTGCCAACAGGCACATTTAAAGAAATGTGATCTGATTGATTGGGGTAATGAGGCACTTAAGATGAGCCTATACATTTTCCCAAAACTTGTGCATTTATCTTATCTGCAATTTTTTGCCAAGCTGCCCGTCTTGCTCTGGCAGCGGTGGTGGTGTTTGACTTAGCCATGATAATATGCTTATTGTCTTCGTCGAGACTCATTATAATAGTTTGCTCGGATGGTGAGAATATCACCGCTCTCTCTTTCGTCTTTTCCGCCATCATACTGTTAGAAAATCATGGTTTTGGTGATCGACCTTTCCTGCCATTTGAAGTAGGACGTGCACGTGCAATTTCCCTGATAAGTTTAGCCTGGTTGAAATCAACCACATGATTTGGATGCGGATCAGCCGGTGACAAACCGATATTTGCTGTTCTCAATCAGCTCGCTAATGTTAACGGGCTAAAGGGACAATTGATTAACTTAGCTTCAACCCTTACGACGAACGGGGCCCAGGTCACGTGAAAAATGATCCAACGACTCATTTGGCAGAAGAACAAAACATTGGTCCGAAGACTGTTAGCAGAAGAACGAAACATTGATCTGAAGTAGGGATGCGTATTGATAAGATTTTAACGATTCCGACTCCTTATCAATTCCTGCTTATCGATTCGATTCCTTATCGATTCGATTCCTTATCGATTCGATTCCTTATCGATTCGATTCCTTATCGATTCGATTCCTTATCGATTCTCTTAACGATTCTCCCCTCTACAGCCAACTAGGTCTGTGCGTCCTGCACCCCCCCACACACACACTCGTTCTAAACAAATTTCTCAAACTGGCTTTGAAATGAGCTAATACCTACCACCTCTAGGCCTCTTCAGGCCTGTTTTCAAAACAAAATCTAGTCGGAGATAGAAACTTTCAGTTTCCTTGTGTTCAAGCTTCTATTACTCAACACCAGTAGGGACTTACAGGGGTCCTAACAACAGGGGAAATAACTTCAGTGTCACCTTTCAAAAGAGACCATTTACATGCATGTACTCCAAATGGTTCAACAACAGCTTTCAATGTACTTTGGGTATGTTGTTTAGGCGTTTTCAGGCACACTTAACAGGACTATTACAAGGTTAAACAATTAAAATGCTAAGTTTAATAATGGATTAAAAATCGATATGCTCAGTTTAATAATGGGACACGCGAACGTTTGCTGATAACACACGCCGCCCCGATAACGTGAAATGATCAATAAGATCAATACTAATGGGAGACCAATGCCGGAGCTAAAATGTATGCTTCAAACAACGGGACAGAAGATAACTAGATCGACTACACACAATAAAGGCAAATTGCTTCACACAGTAACAAGTGGTTGTGATCACTTTTGAGCAGTTTAGCTCTACCTTAGGTAGTTAGAGATGAAGCGCGAACGTTAGCTGCGCTGCTGCATGCATCGAACACATGACGTTCCAGTAACTTCATTCCATGCTGTGTGTTCAAATGCTTCTTCATATTTGTAGTATTTCCTCCCTTCGACGAAATAGACTTTTTACACACGTTACAAGTGGCGTTGTTGTCATTTTGTCGTGTAAAATACAACCAAACAGAATGCTTATTCCTAGTTGCCATGTTTGCTGCAGTCTGTCTGAATAAACTATAAAAGTTTGCACATGCGCAACGACACAGAGAATCGTTAACAGAATCGTTAAGGAATTTTGCTAACGATTCCAAGGAATCAATTCACTGGGAACCGGTTCTAAACAAGAACCGGTTCTCGATACCCATCCCTAATCTGAAGACACGATCGGTAGGTGAGCGATTCGTTCCTTCTTTTGGGTACCAGTCTTTGGATCATTTTTCACGTGACCTGCATAGGCTCAGTACTGGTAGCTATAGGAAACAGAAACTAGAGAGGGTACAATTTCTGGGGAAATTGTAGGGTGTGCTTGCTTGCGTCGGTTGCAGGTGGGTCCGTCCCCTTAAGTTTTTCTCTTCTAGTGACATTTTTCAAGCATTTAGCCTACTCATATTGCGTAATTCATTTTAAAAAACGGTAACCCTTCCTTTTACAGCCCGCTAAGTACTAGGTATTTACATAGAAAGTAAAGGGTATGTAATGTGTTTTATTGGGTATTACCGATTGGTACCAAGGTGGTAAATACCTAGATAATTTTAAGTATTTACCCATTAACTAAATACTAACGTGCTGGTCATTACTGGGTATGTTTTCTGTATTATTGGGTATTACTGATTGGTACCAAGGTGGTAAATACCTAGATAATTCGAAGTATTTACCCATTAACTAAATACTAACGTGCTGGTTATTACTGGGTAATTTTCACTGGTCCTAATTAGGTAAAGACAGAAGACAAAACTTAGTATTTACCTGGAAACGTATAAATATTACTATTTAAATACCACTGGTAGTAAGTTGGTAACTACGGGAGATATATATGGTAAATTATAATGTGTTATTGGGTAAATACCACTGCTAATACGTAGGTAAAGACGGCCAAGCTCCAGCAGAATTACGAACAAAATACTCTACTATTAACCTGCAATTACCTAAGGTTTATGTCGGTAACAGTCCCAGTACTTTACAATAAAATACCTTTTCAGATACATTTATCGATGATGGCCTCATTTACTTGGCTGGATATACCTACCTCCGCGGGAAGAGTTTTCCTCTGCTGTCATGGTAAATCTTCTTGGATACTGGGTATGTTCTTGCGCATGTTTGGACTATTTACTCAGTAAGTAAGATGAAACTGGGCTGTAAAAGGAAGCAGTGTTTGTTTCCGTGGTGTTACCAGGCTCTTACCATACCCTTTGTAAGCGAATACCACTTTGGCAACGTTACCCTTAGTATGAACATGCACTATACGTTCCAAGGCGATACCAGGTAAAACATGGCTATTTACTCAGTAAGTAAGATGAAACTGGGCTGTAAAAGGAAGCAGTGTTTGTTTCCGTGGTGTTACCAGGCTCTTACTATATCCTTTTCAACTGTTCATTCCCTTGTCCATGCAATAAACACAAACTTGGATTATGTTACTAAGAAAAACATTACACTTCACTATGTAAGTTGTAACATTATTTTAAATGAAAGCTCTGTTTCCATGGCATGACATGAACAAATACAAAGGTTAAATCTATACAAACCTCCATATAAAATCTCAAAATTCAAAAATCTTCGTACCATAGAACACATGTCAGTATGAGTTTGGCCCCGGCCTGGTTTGTCTTTCTACAGCTCCTGTAACATAAAACATAGTCTACAAATATCTAAGATTCTACCTATTTGAAGTAATGTTAGAATACAGAATAATCGATTGGCACATTCATCTGAGTGTATCCTGTGTGGTAGCCAAGGATGCTGTGGTCATGTTGGTTCTTTGGAAGTGGTTGCACACACGTGGGCATCGTTTTTTCCTTGCCAGCAGCCTCCCCCTCTGGAGCCTTCTTATTAAGCTTTTACCATCTTGATCCGTCCTCTGAAGTAATATTGGTGTAAATGCCATACCACTAAAACAGATGTTAAATTAGATTAAGTTGTATTAGCACTCAGGAACTTCGTTTTCTTCGTGAGCAAAATTTTGGACGCTGATATCGCGCATCGTGAGATTAAAATGGCTAGCAAAAATTAAAATGGCTAGTTTTGGCCTCAAATTATGTTCTGGACCAATCATCGTTCTACTGGCAGCTAATGGACGGTAATAGACCGATGGTTCATCCAATCACCTGCCAACTAATAAATGGAAGTTCCGGGTTTTATTCTGAAAAGTGTCTGTCATCAGGTGAGTGGTTTCGACCATAGACATAGGCTATGGTTTCGACAGTTGGTTGGTTCCGTTTAACGGTGCATGAGCTAACTCCAGCAGCCGTCTTGCATTAGCTACTAGCTAGGTAAGTCACAAAATAATAATGTCGCCTAATATTTGTTTGTCAAGCAAAAGTATAGCAATGCATATTAAATTATTGTATTTTGTATCTTGTGCTAATCAAATGTATTTTGATAATAAAGTTAGGCTATAGCTAATGTTAGCACATTGCTAGACAGCTACC
The DNA here is from genome assembly GCA_023658055.1 of Thaleichthys pacificus. Taxonomy (NCBI): domain Eukaryota; kingdom Metazoa; phylum Chordata; class Actinopteri; order Osmeriformes; family Osmeridae; genus Thaleichthys; species Thaleichthys pacificus. The sequence goes on from CM042876.1 coordinate 16,955,542, forward strand.
TCTAGTGCTAGTTAGCTAGCACAAGTAGCATTACAACAAGTAGCATTACAACAATATTTAGCTCTATTATGTTAGCAGTCGCCATTGCCTGGCTCGTCCACCTTGCTAACGTGAAATAACATTAAACCACATTTTCTTTAGCGCAAAATGTACTGTAGTTGGCTAGATCATTCTTTTAACTATATTATATTTATATAATTGTGTGATTATGATGTAGCACTAATGTACATTTTCATTTTATGATCTGTTGTAGTTCAGAGACTCCAGAGGATGTTGTCCATCGCTATCGTGTTCGGCACACCAGGAGCATGACCCTCAGCTGCCGAAAACTAAATGTCGACAAGAACACAATAGCTTTGACTGCCATCATTGGGGAAATTGTGATTTAACCTTTGTATTTCGTTCATGTCATGCCATGGAAACAGAGCTTTCATTTAAAATAATGTTACAACTTACATAGTGAAGTGTAATGTTTTTCTTAGTAACATAATCCAAGTTTGTGTTTATTGCATGGACAAGGGAATGAACAGTTGAAAAGGATATAGTAAGAGCCTGGTAACACCACGGAAACAAACACTGCTTCCTTTTACAGCCCAGTTTCATCTTACTTACTGAGTAAATAGCCATGTTTTACCTGGTATCGCCTTGGAACGTATAGTGCATGTTCATACTAAGGGTAACGTTGCCAAAGTGGTATTCGCTTACAAAGGGTATGGTAAGAGCCTGGTAACACCACGAAAACAAACACTGCTTCCTTTTACAGCCCAGTTTTATCTTACTTAGGCCTACTGAGTAAATAGTCCAAACATGCGCAAGAACATACCCAGTATCCAAGAAGATTTACCATGACAGCAGAGGAAAACTCTTCCCGCGGAGGTAGGTATATCCAGCCAAGTAAATGAGGCCATCATCGATAAATGTATCTGAAAAGGTATTTTATTGTAAAGTACTGGGACTGTTACCGACATAAACCTTAGGTAACTGCAGGGTAATAGTAGAGTATTTTGTTCGTAATTCTGCTGGAGCTTGGCTGTCTTTACCTACGTATTAGCAGTGGTATTTACCCAATAACACATTATAATTTACCATATATATCTCCCGTAGTTACCAACTTACTACCAGTGGTATTTAAATAGTAATATTTATAAGTTTCCAGGTAAATACTAAGTTTTGTCTTCTGTCTTTACCTAATTAGGACCAGTGAAAATTACCCAGTAATAACCAGCACGTTAGTATTTAGTTAATGGGTAAATACTTCGAATTATCTAGGTATTTACCACCTTGGTACCAATCAGTAATACCCAATAATACAGAAAACATACCCAGTAATGACCAGCACGTTAGTATTTAGTTAATGGATCAATACTTCAAATTATCTAGGTATTTACCACCTTGGTACCAATCGGTAATACCCAATAAAACACATTACATACCCTTTACTTTCTATGTAAATACCTAGTACTTAGCGGGCTGTGAAAGGAAGGGTTACCAAAAAAACTTTTAAACAAACGACTGTAATAACGCTGTCAACGGCAGAATTTCAGATGGAATCGCGATTCAAACAGTACCATCTGCCAACTGAAAATATGCCCCCAAAAACGTAAATAAGCTTGACATCTATTTAGGGAGAATTGTCTCATTCAAAAGAGGTTTGCTACGAGCAAGCTAGTTGCGGTGGCTAGCCAAACTTCACTGAGGGATGTTTGAAAGCGCCGGAAATGTTTCTTTTGACATAAAGTTTAGGCTGTGGCACTGAAGCCAGCGACTCACCACACAAGCTTGAGTTTAATACAGTATTTAATGTTACATTACTTACTGTACATGCAAGTCTTGATTTGCTTAAATGTACATGTATGATGCTGTTAGTACACCACGGCACGATACTCGCTGTGCAACAGCACATCTATGCACGTTGTATCCATGCATCGTTGCTAACGTGTGCTGACGTTGTGACGTAGGCTAGCACTGAGTACCCTTTGTTGACACAAGGCACTTTTTGCCACAAGAACTTAAGTTCAGCCTAAACCGTGCAACGGAACGTAAATCCCAATAGAAGCAACGCAATCGAGACCAAGACGAACATTTTGAGACCGCTGTTTTCTATGTAGTCCAAATATTGACTGATCCTTAGGGGTGGGAAAATAATAATAACTAGTGAGGGTACAATTTCTGGGGAAATTGTTGGGTGTGCTTGCTTGCGTCGGTTGCAGGTGGGTCCGTTTTCCCTTCTAGTGATATGTTCAAGCATTTAGCCTACTCATATTGCATAATTCATTAAGAACACCCTTTGAAACAAGCGAACCGCCTTTGAATCAAGCTACTGTAACAACGTTGTCACTGGCAGTATTTCAGATGGAATTGCGATTCAAACAGTACCGTCTGCTAACTGAAAATATGCCCCCCAAAACGTAAATAATTTTGACATTAATTTAGGGGGACATGGCTAATTCAAAAGAAGTTTGCTAGAGGCAAGCTAGCTGCTGTTGCTAGCCACACTTCACTGATTGTTTGAAAGCGCTGGAAATGAGAAGGTTTCTTTTGAAATAATAAAGTTTAGCCATAGCTGTGACATAGAAGACAGTAGCCTACTACACACTGCCAGTGGGCGAGCAAAGTCTGACTCTGAGGCTAACGTCAAAACAAGAAGCGGTCTCACTCAAATTCCAAATTTTACACAAATCACAAAACTATGCTGACCCGCTGGCTGTCTTCGCAATCGCAATATCTTTAAAACACTGCTCTCCCTTTTGATGTAGAATTGACCCTGGTACGAAATTAAGAAAATACACATCAGACGCAGATCGACAACAGCTGCCGCAATCGTCCATGGAGGCTGACGGGGCTCTCACGTAGCAAACAAATCAAAGTTTTTACAGCAACCTACATTAAAATCTCACCACCTCATATCGTCATAACATGTCCCTCTTTCTGTTTTTTCGTGTAAAATTGAACTATAAAATTACGAAAATACTACTATGACGCTTTCTAGCATGGCTGCCGCCTAAAAGACTAGGCGGTCTCACGGGCGACCTGCACTCGCTCAAATTACAAAGACTTTCACAACCTAAATCAAAAGTCCGAGATGGCAGTTCCACTTGAAATTGCTTTCTCAACAAAGTCCAATGGTTGGGAATTTTTGGGGGTGGCATTTTTCACTCATAATCTAAGCTCCAACTTGCGTGCTAGAACGTCTCTATCACGTTGTATCCATGCGTCGTTGCTAACGTGTGCTGACGTAGTGACGTAGGCTAGCACTGAGTACCCTTCGTTGACAGAAGACACTTTTTGCCACAAAAATGTTGTAACCTCCTAAACAAAAATGTTGTAACCTCCTATTTACGTTCCTGCAACGGAACGTAAATAAAAATACAAGCAACTCAATCGCTAGCAAGACGAAACTTTTGACACCTACGTTGTCTATGTAGTCCAAATATTGACTGATCCTTAGGGGTGGGAAAATAAATAATAATAATATATATGTGAGAGAACAAAGGTTGTGCCCTTGCCGAAGGCAAAGCACACCCAATAAGATATATGTGAGAGAACAAAGGTTGTGCCCTTGCCGAAGGCAAAGCACACCCAATGATTCGTTCATTTCCCGACTGGGTCTCCGGGTACGAGTCTTTGGATAATTTTTCACGTGACCTGCATAGGCTCAGAAGAGGAAACAAAGGATTTGTTTACCTCATTCACTTTCGCGTGACTAGGTTTAAGACATGAATGATATTCAGGGCCGGTCCTTCCTATAGGCGACATAGGCAGCCGCCTAGGGCGACATGAAGAGGGGGGTGGCATTTTCCCAAGTGCATCCATTAATTAACGCTCCCGCACAACCAGCAGAGGGCGCCAACAGCGCCACATCATATCTCCGTGTTGCGTTTGGGAGGGCGCCCCAAGGAGGGGGGGGGGGGGGGACATTGCAGGGGGGGCACGGGTGATAAATTAGCATAAGGCCGTGTTCACACTTGACTTCTTTTTTAGAAAAAAACGCTGCCTCCAGCGCCTTTTTACATGCAACCCTTTGGGAAAAGGAAGGAAAAAGCAGCCGCCTTTTGAAAAACTTCTAAAAAGGCGATGAGCCCGACACCTTTTCGAGTTCAATTTTCTCAACTTTTCAGAAAAGCGCTGGGTGATGTCAAGCGCCTTTTTGACAGCTGACCAATCAGGACGAGGAGAGTAGGGTACGCGTGTACCTAGTAACCTTCTACCGTAGTTACCGGTGCCCCTAAAATAGACGAAAAAGATAGCTAAACTATTTGAAAAAAAAAATTTCTGAATGTACTGTGTCAGTACCGCTCATCTCACATCCCATTCGCTATAATTCACCTCGCTAGTCACTCTACTTCAGAGAGGCTGCGGCCAACACGACAGTGTCAGTACTAGTACAGTAGCAGCAACTCTAGCTACACATGGCCGATTATTTTCTTCTTAAAAATCTTGATTTTATTTGGGGACAATGACATGGCTCGATAGCTGGCTAGTCTTGTTAAACATACTGTCAAATTATAATTATTGTTCGGAGAATATGTAAACTTTGATGCGATCAGCTCACATCCATTTGCTTCCACTCTCTACACAGGCTGCGGCCGTCTATTCTAGTACTTTGTTCGTGAAAATCTTGATATTGATTGGACAGTGACATGGCTGGTTAGCTAGCAAATCTTCTTGTCAAACATATTGTAAAATTATATTGACTGTTTGTCAACCGTACACAATGTTATTGCCTTTGAATCTTGCTAGCATAATTATCTTGACGTCACCCAGCGCTTTTCTGAAAAGGCGCTTTTCTGAAAAGGCGTTCAAAAGGCGCTGGAGGCAGCGTTTTTTTATAAAAAGAAGTCAAGTGTGAACACGGCCTAACATTAGCATAACATTAGGATAACATGGACAAGTTTTTGACGGGGAGTTCACTTAAACGAAAAGCAGAGGATGAAGCATCACCAAATGTGCTTCCAAAGCAAAAGGCAAAGACTAGAAAATATGACGAAACATATCTTGTATTTGGCTTCACCTGTACAACGGTGGGTAATGAGGAGAGACCGCAATGTGTGGTCTGTCTTAAAGTGCTAGCTTGTGACAGCTTGAAGCCGAACAAGCTAAGACGCCACTTGGAGACACAACATCCAGAGCACAAAGACAAGCCAGTTGAGTTTTTCAGACAAAAACTAGTCAACTGCCGTGCTCAACAGTCTCTCTTTACCAAAGCTGCATCCGTGCCGGCAAATGCTCAACTCGCCTCATACAAAGTTGCCTACCGGGTGGTACAGGGTAAAAAGCCACACACAATAGCGGAGGAATTAATTCTTCCCTGTGCTATGGATATGGTTTCAACAATGCTTGATGACACTGCAGCCAACAAACTAAGGGCTATTCCTCTGTCCAACAACACCATCGGCAGGCGCATTTATGACATGTCAAAGGACATAGAGGAGCAGCTTAATGATAAAGTGCGTGACAGCCGCTTTTCTCTGCAGATGGATGAAGCCACTGACAGTAATAAAGACTGTTTGTTGATAACTTACGTCAGATTCATAGATGGAGATGACATGAGGGAGGAATTGCTTTTCTGCAAACAAGTTACTGGCAGAGCCACAGCAGAAGAACTGTTTAAAGTCATTGACTCTTACTTGAAAGAGGCCAATCTTAAATGGGAGGACTGTGTGGGGATCTGCACAGACGGGGCGCAGGCTATGGCTGGGAAACGGGGAGGGCTGCAAGCGCTCATCAAGCGCGTCTCCCCCAATGTGCAGTGGACGCACTGCATGATACACCGCGAAGCACTGGCCGCGAAGCACAGCTCAGGACATCAGCTAAGTCCTGAGCTGAATGATGTAATGACCGACGTCATTGCCACAGTCAACTACATAAAAACACGACCTGTCAAAGCCCGGCTTTTTTCGGCACTGTGCGAGGAAATGGGCTCCGACCACACAGCTCTTCTGTTTCACAGCGAGTCCAGATGGCTGTCACGTGGGAAGGTGCTGTCCAGGGTCTTTGAACTGCGAGATGAAATCCGCATCTTTTTGCAGGAAGAGGGCAATGATCTTGCCCACAACTTTTACTGCAACAAGTTCCTCATGAAACTTGCATACCTCAGTGACATGTTTCTGAAACTCAATGAAATGAATTTGCAGTTGCAGGGCGCAAATACACATATCCCACATCTGGCAGATAAAATCACATCATTCACCAGAAAACTTGAGATGTGGCTGCAGCGAGTGAAAGATGGAAATGTGGACTCATTTGAGAACCTGAAATCATTCATTGAAGAGAACAAACTGCAGAACACAGTGATCCCATGCATGGAAGCACACATCTCTGCCCTTCGGCAGAGATGTGTGCAGGATCCCAAAGAATACGACTGGATCCGTGACGCCTTCAGTGCAACAACACCTGCCGACTTCAGCACATCGGAGGAGGAACAGTTCATTGATGTCACCTCTGATTCAACAATGAGGCTGCAGTTTCAGTCAAAGACACTGGCTGCATTTTGGATTGGAGTGGAGAAGGTTTACCCACTGCTAGGTAAGAGAGCCCTGGCCATACTTCTTCCTTTTGCCACATCCTACCTATGTGAGATAGGTGTTTCTGCTGTGGCCTCAATCAAGACAAAATACAGATCAAAGCTGGACATTGAAAATAAACTCAGAGTGGCAATCTCAAACCTGCAACCCAGATTTGAGAAGATCTGCAGCATGAAGCAGGCCCACACCAGTCACTGAAAAGATGTGAGGATCAAAGGTGTCATTTTAGCACAACAAACCTTTAGGTTTAGGTTTTTTTCTTCTCAGGGAGTTGGTAATGTCTTAAACCCCATTTTTGCAGACAGACACTTTTAGAAAAATGCAGTGTTGATGCAGTGTTATATAGCAGTTTGATAGCAGTGTTGAATATTTAAAAAATAAACCTGTTACACTGAACATAATTACACAGTTAAAATGCTTGAAAACTGTTACAATTAAAATAATCAGTTAAACTTTATTGCAACCTGTAGCTTATAGCAGTTTACTTTTATTTGTTAAAAGTTTGAGGTTTGTATTAATTACAATGCGTGAAATAAACTGCAATGGAGTCTGAAAACATAATATGTGTATGTGTCCGGGTTTTTTCTTGGGGGGGGGGGGGGGGGCGCGAATACATTTTTATGTACCAAAGGGGGGCCCAGCCCAGAAAGTTTGGGAACCACTGCGTTAATTAATGCGCTAGTTTTGCATTTCAACCACGTTTCTTGCGATAACACCAGCCTGAGTTGTATTTTTTTGTCAGCTGTAGGTATATGCAGGTTCCAAAATGGTGTTCACTTGACTTATGTACTGAACCAGACTTGTATTATTTTACTTACTGTAATATAATCCTAAACCGTGCAACGATACAGCGACGCACCACACAATCTTGGGTTTAACCCTTGTGCTGCCTTCGGGTCACATGACCCAAAGGTTCATAACAAACCATCGTTGTGTTTAACTAATTTTACCCAATACAAAAACAAATAAAAATAATTTTCTTTTAACCTTTGCAATGTGGGGGGTCTGAGACAGCCCAACGGTTAAAAGAAAATGCTTCACTTTGTTTTTGTATGCGATAAAGTTGTCGCAATACGACGGTGGGTCACAATGACTGATGGGTCAGAATCATGCACGCAGATGGCACTGGGGACGGGGGGGACATGTCCCCCCCAGATTTCTAGTGACCCCGATCCGTCCCCACCACTCTCCCTAGTAAGGCAACAAGCATCAGTTAATAACTGCACAGCTGATTAGGCAATGGTAGCGCGTGTAACGTTGGCCACACAAAAGTACTACAACACTTTAAAAAGAAAAGGTGTATTATGCTTATTTAAAGTATTTTTGGAGCCGGCGTTTGTGCTTTTAGGCTGGTTGTCATGGAGATGCAACATGACGTTCCTGGCTAGTCATTCTAGAGCGAGAATGCTAGCCTGCGCCACCAGTATAATTTTACACAACACAATTTTACAACACGAGATCGCACTATACAACTTGAAATCGAATTGGTTACCTGAAGAAGGAACAATAATCACAACCAAAAGATGTAAATATCTATGCCTGTTGACTTTCCCAGATTTTTTAGATTTTTTATGTTGAGTAGCTAGTCTGACTACAAGAAGGCATTTGGAGTTATCTGAAGTAGGCTAAATGTAAAATAACAGCATTCTAGCTGTAGGTGAATATCTTTAATGTTGTTATTTTATTTTACGTATGACGTTATTTTAGTAAGCAGCAACTGTTAACTGAAATTATAAGATTTAAAATGTTAACGTTTTCCTCCTGGCCTGCAGGCAACCCCTGGGTGGGTAAGAGGAGCTAGTCTAGCTGGTTTGTGCCTGTAGCAATAATGAAGAAGCAAAAAACAATCACAGCGTTTTTTCAAAAACCAAACAATGTAAGTAATATATGCCTGTTGACTTCCCCAGATGTGGCAGATATTCATTTTGTAATGGCAGATATTCATTTTGTAATGTAGAGTAGTAGCTAGTCTGACAATAATAAGAAGGCATTTACACTTACCTGAAGTAGGCTACATGTAAAATAACAAGTTTTTAGGCTATTATTAATATTATTATTATTAAGCAACTTTTAACTCCAATTACAAGATTTAAAATGTTAACATTTTCCTCCTGGCCTGCAGGCAATTCTTAATGACAGTGATGCAGCCACAGCAGAAAAAGACAGCTTGAGGAAGGAGAGACAGAAGAAATACAGACAGAAGAAGTAGGGAGAGAACAAGGAGGGACAAGAGGGGACACAGAGGGAGAGGACAATGACATGATAATGACATACACAAATCAACCTGACCCTAAAGTTTTGCCAAAACAAGTGCTCAAAGAGCGGACACTGACATTCCAAAAAGCATGGTATGAGAAGTATCCCTGGCTACATGTTAATATGGGTACTGAGGGTGTTCTGTGTTTTCACTGCTCTAAATACGTTAAGACAGGGAAACCAGCCCAAGCCAAGAGTATAGACCCAGCTTTTGTCAGTACTGGATTTCTAAACTGGAAAAAAGCCCTTGAAAATGTTTTCCATGCATGAGAAATCAGACGGTCACAAAGTGGCTGTTACAACTGCTGCCTATGAAACCAGGCCTGTTACTACACAGTTGAGCAGTGCAGTCAGTACACAGCAAGCAGAAAACAGAGCTAGTCTGTTAAAAATAATAGGAGCTGAGATGTTTCTGGTGAGGCAGGGATTGGCCTTTAGGAGTCATGAACATTATCAAGGTAACCTTGGCCAGCTTTTAAAATACAAAGCGGAAGGTGATCAGTCATTCACTAAGTGGTTATCTTCAAAGAGAGGCGTGCACACATCTTGGGACTGTCAAAATGAGCGGATAAATTTGATGAGTTCATCAATTATCAGGAACATTTCAGATGAGATCCGGTCCTTACCAGTGTTGCAATATTCCATTATTATGGATGGAACAGGGGATGTCTCTGGTGTTGAGCAGGAGGCTCTGTGCCTACGTTATGTTGACGCTGATTTGTTGGTGCACGAAGACTTCATAGGGTTGTATGAAACAACTTCTACAACAGGTGAAAACCTTGCCAAGATCATTTTTGATGTTCTGTTGAGGCTGAATTTGCCAATATCGGGCCTCAGAGGTCAGGCATATGATGGGGCTTCAAATATGGCTGGAAAGCACTCAGGTGCACAGGCTGTTATTCAGCGAGCACAGCCACTAGCACCATATGTACACTGTGGAGCACACTGTGTCAATTTGGTTACACAACAAGCTTGCTCAGCCTCCAATGTTGTGCGAAATGCACTTGACTGGATACATGACCTTGGCACATTTTTTGGGCAGTCTGGTAAACTGAAAGACAAGTTTAAAGCCATTGTTGCAACTGAAGGGGAAGGGCCAGCTGTGTCCATCAGGCCTTTATGTCCCACAAGGTGGACTGTGCGATCACCTGCTATCCGTGCTGTTCTCAGCCAATACGGGATGGTGCTAAATGCGCTAGATGAGATGGCTGCAAGTCATTCTGAGTCTGCAAGCCGGGCAGAGGGTTTAAGTGTTCGACTGCAACAGGGTAGTGTTGTACTGGGACTTCTGCTTGCTTTAGATGTGATCAGTGAACTAGAGGTTCTGAACGCGTCTCTCCAGAAAAACACTCAGACAATAGAGGGCATGTTGTCTGCAGTCTCCCATGTCCATTTTCTGGTCAGGGTCCTGCATACACACCTGGATCAGCTGTGGATTTTTACGAGAGTTCTACTGTGTCCTAGATACAGTAGATGCACAAATCACTGAGAGGTTTAGGCAACCAGGCATTCAAACATTAAAATAACTGGAAAACTCACTCCTGACTCTCAACACAAACGATGCAGCAGTTCGCAAATATCCTGAACTGAATGGAGAATACTTGAAAGTCCAACTGGCCTTGTTTAAAAACAAATACAAGGTCAACACAACTGCAGATGCTGTGCATGCTTTAAAAGAAATGCTCCCTGAAGTCCGTGGCCTGTTTGATCAGGTAGAGACCCTAGTAAGGTTGCTAATGGTGGTGCCCATATCTGCAGAGGCAGAGCGCAGTTTCAGTGTGTTACGCAGACTGAAAACATGGTTGCAATCTACTATGACCCAAAAAAGACTCAATGGCATTGCTGTGTGCCATATTCACCAAGACAAACTGGACAGACAAGATATTGCCCAGCAATATCTTCAGGGAAATGAAAGGAGGAGAGAAGTTTTTGGGACCTATTGAGTCTGCTTTTTTATTTTATTTATCAATTTGGTTTATTATTGCAGAGGGAATTCAGAATATTTAAAGTGTAAATTTCATTTCACATTTCATGCTATGTAAGCTATACTTATTTTTATTTATGGAAATCTGTTGTTTAAGTGTTTATACTTCCGTTTTCATACACATTGTTATATTTGTAATCATTTACAACCTGCTGAGATCAACAAATGTTTAAATAAAACATTTGCAGAGAGCATGAAGTTTTAGTGCGTGATTGACATACTAATGTTTATTGCAGTTTCATATATATATTTATATATGAACATATATTACACAAAATAACTAATTGAGTTGGAATCATTTGCTGACAGCTTGGTCCCCCCCCCCAGTTTAAAAATTCCATCTGCACCCCTGGTCAGAATGACCCGAAGATAACACAAGGGTTAAATACATTATTTAATGTTACATTACTTACTGTACATGCAAATCTTAAGTTGCTTAAATGTATGATGTACGGTGTTCATTTTAGGACGTCCTCGATCTCAGACTCATTTCTCATTCTCAAACGAAAAGGCGTCAGATCTCAGACCAAAAGTCGTCAGACTCAGAAAAACCTCTGTCATTCTCAGACAAAACGCTCTCAAACTAAACGCCATCATTCTCAGACAAAACGACGTCAAACTAAACGCCATCATTCTCAGACAAAACGCTCTCAAACTAAACAGGCCTCATTCTCAGACAAAACGCTCTCAAACTAAACGCCATCATTCTCAGACAAAACGCTCTCAAACTAAACGCCATCATTCTCAGACAAAACGACGTCAAACTAAACGCCATCATTCTCAGACAAAACGTTCTCAAACTAAACGCCATCATTCTCAGACAAAACGACGTCAAACTAAACGCCATCATTCTCAGACAAAACGACGTCAAACTAAACTTTGTCAGAATTTTTATTTGTCAAAGCTAGCTAATTGAGGGAGCTGTTGACTAGCTTTCTGAATTAGCTAAAGTAGCATCTTTTAAAGTGAATACCATGGTGTTGTTTCTGTTAACTGGTACAGCAAGAAGAACTTACTTTTGATATAATACGAAATAGGTGTTTTCTGCAAGCTAGTTCACTCGTCTCGTGTAAAGTAAACCCATGTGTAGTCCTCTGGTTGCCATGGATACTACAAACAAACTTTGCTAAAGAATCATAAACGTCATCAACACGCGGCGCGATGATCTGAACAACTGTTCCGCCAGTACAATCAAAGAACTTATACTAGAGCCCATATATATATATATAAAGGTATACGTCTTTATATATATCTATGTGCCAGAGCCTGTTTAATTGATATTGATTGCCCATCGCAAAAGTTAAAAAAAAGTAGCAAAGTTTGTTTGTAGTATCCATGGCAACTAGAGGACTACACATGGGTTTACTTTACAGGAGTGAACTCGCTTGCAGAAAACACCTATTTCGTATTATATCAAAAGTAAGTTCTTCTTGCTGTACCAGTTAACAGAAACAACACCATGGTATTCACTTTAAAAGATGCTACTTTAGCTAATTCAGAAAGCTAGTCAACAGTTCCCTCAATTAGCTAGCTTTGACAAATAAAAATTCTGACAAAGTTTAGTTTGACGTCGTTTTGTCTGAGAATGATGGCGTTTAGTTTGACGTCGTTTTGTCTGAGAATGATGGCGTTTAGTTTGAGAGCGTTTTGTCTGAGAATGAGGCCGTTTAGTTTGAGAGCGTTTTGTCTGAGAATGATGGCGTTTAGTTTGACGTCGTTTTGTCTGAGAATGATGGCGTTTAGTTTGAGAGCGTTTTGTCTGAGAATGACAGAGGTTTTTCTGAGTCTGACGACTTTTGGTCTGAGATCTGACACCTTTTCGTTTGAGAATGAGAAATGAGTCTGAGATCTGAGGATGTCCTAAAATGAACACCGTAATGATGCCTTGTCTATCAGTCTTCCTACACCACGACACGATACTTGCTGAGCAACAGCACAAACACAGGAATACAGTTAGCTAGCTTACTAACGCCAAATAAGTATTTAGTAGAGACCTTCGTGAACAGATTGACATCAAGTTTAAGCTGTGGCATATAAATGGAGGTTATAGCAGTCAAATTGTTTCACCAATTGAAAAACGAATTTGGGACTTTTGTTTTAAGTAAGGGGAGTGCCAAAAATGTTCTGTTGCCGTTTGGCTTCCTAAAGTTTAGGTTAAACCGCGGTGGATTTTTTTTTCTTACCAGTGTCTCGCATACAGCGTTGCAGTGAGCTACACTAGTGATGTTAAGCTCGATACCGTGCTCACGAAGCGGTATCGACCTTTCGAAACAATTGGTACCGATACAAACGTGTCGAGTGTGGCTTCAAATGGGAAAAAACCACGTGATCACCTGTCGAGGGCACACGAGCAGCTGAGACAAACGGCGTTTTGTTCAAACGCTTAAAAAGACATCAGAAATCACTAATATTCGTAGGTTATAGAGAGGAGACATAGGCCTATTTACGGACGCTATAGAATATATTCATTGACAGAGCCAGAGATACAGATAGATTGCCAGAGCTAGATAGACAGAGATAGATACAGATGTGAGATAGTAGGTGTACACAAGCACATATAGCCTACAACTTTCTCTAGTTTTACCAGCCTTCAAATGTGGCCATCCCTTTCCCGGTTGCAAAAGCATGTTCCAAAACCTTAACTGCTAGCCTACATTATCATATAATAATGTATTCATTTAGCATATACTTCCACTAAAAAGGGGTGCGCGGATGCAATCTCACAATGTTTGAGTGAGGGGCAGCGCTCTTACCACAAAGCCATACTCAGTTGCGCAATTTGTGTAATTAATATTATAAGAACCTAAAAATAAATTTTATGAATGTAAAGTAGTAAAGACGTTACGTTGTTAATAATACAACAAGATATATGATAACATATTTTTGACACTTGCAAATCGAAACATTTGTCACATAACCTTTATTTATCAAGTTGTCAATGACGATTGTGAGACTGACGCCTCGAGGACTTGACGTCACTTGATTCCTTCCATCGCTCGATACAGTCGCCATACCATAAACTGACCAGCAGATGTCCCTATGGAGAAGATGTAACGAACGCTTCGAAAAAGCGATACTTTTTCGACACAATTGTGTCAAATAGCTCGTTGCTTCGGAAAGCTTTGTTTCCCCCATCACTAAGCTACACTGGTTTAAAACCACAGGTAATGACAATTTCACCAACAAATCGTTTACTTGTAATTTCATGTCATAAAATCCTAAAACTAACATTTATTTGTTGTTGTTTATTTGTTAATGTTTATTTTATCGATTGAAAACAGATATCACAGACCGCTGTCGTATGTATCGGGAAACAGAGGCTAACGTCATGATGCTAACACCTCAGCCGCAGACTAATGTTTCCGAAAGTAGATGTACTAGCTGAATAATATCAGTGTATATCATATTGTACTTTAGATTTCACAATTGTGTTTTTTTAATCACAATGTTAAATGAGTAAATAGTTATCACCCTGGCCTCTTTGCCTGTGGTGTTTCTGCAGCTGTCTTGTCGTTTTAGGTAGTTAGCCTAGCTATCTCCCAGAAGTTAACGAGCTGCTAAACGAATGTTCTACTCCAGGTAGTCACGCGTGTGTTCGTGACGTTAGTGACTCGTTCAGTGTTTCCTCTAATAGCTCTAATACATGTCAACATGATTTGTAACAATTGTGGCAATTTTCTCCCACGCCTGTATAACCGAAGCTAATTTGGGTGGGTTTCTTCTCCCATCTCCATCAGAATCAGAATTTGGTTTATTCGCCATGTAGCCTATGTTACACAAACACGGAATTTACTGTGGCAGGAAGGTGCAAACAATAAACATATACGGGTCTTAAATTAAAGGTCACATGACATGCTGTTTTTGGATGCTTTTATATAGGCCTTAGTGGTCCCCTAATACTGTATCAGAAGTCTCTTTCCCGAAATTCAGCCTTGGTGCAGAATTACAGCCACTACTAGCAGTCCCACAAGGAGCTTTCCTCAGAACGCGCTGTTTTGGTGTCTGTAGCTTTAAATGCTAATGAGGAGCGGAGGGGCGGCACCATGCGCTAATGTTTACAACGGATGTATCGCAATGGCTGTAACCCCGTTGCTGTAAAATACCTCGAATTTGCCCATTCTCATCTGATAACCCTGGTTTGCAGAGGTACACACTCAGTCATTTCAATGAGGGGAAAGGTGGATATCGCGCGCGCCATAACACCAACAGCAGAACGTTTATCCAAATAACAAAGAAGTGTACAACACTCACGTACAGCATGTATTCACACTTATACTTGATGCTATCTACCTTTCCATAGCGACAGTAACTCAGCTGTTAGCTGCAGAGCTAATGTTACAGCCACATTCTAAGGGTAGCAAGCTAGGTAACCATATACAGTAAAGCTACAAAATGATATAGCGTTAGTTAACTTACTTGTCCGAGGTTAGTAGCTGGACGAAGGAGAGTTAGTACTGATCCAGAATTTAATTTCAGCAAGGCCAGTTTTGTATTAGCTCAAGTTGAGGAAACAGTCGTGGCTGAAGTGTTTGGCGCAGACATACAAAACAAATGCGCCTACAACAGAAGTTGTGTAGGCGCATTTTCAGCGAAAATAAAATTAAGATACTGATTGTTTAGAGGCTCGGATGACGGAACTACAAAAAGACTTGTGTGTTGATTTGTACATCCAAGCACTGAGCAACTGTTATGCTTCGTTCGTTTGCTAGCCATGGCATGATGTCTCTGCAGGAAAACACGATATTGCACTCGCCCTTGCACAATCGTAGCTCAATTCCTCATTGGCGGGCCAGATTATCTGGGCGGGCACAGCAGAGAGAAGGGCGGTAGCCTGGCTCCTTGTTACGTCAATAAGAGGAGATTTTCAAACCGAGCGTTTGAGCCTTCATTTTCTCAAAGGCGGAGAAGAACACCCAGGGCTTGGTTTACACCTATCGAAAATTCTAGCCACTGGGGGACCAAAGGCAGGCTAGGGGAACTCATATTAATGTTAAATAACCTCCTAAAGTGAAGTTTTCATGTCATGTGACCTTTAAGTAAAAAAGTACAATGGTTAAACTAATTCCAAGAATTAAACAATTTAAAAAATAAAATATATATAAAAATAATAATAATAATTTGAATGAGCAGCATGAGCGGGCAATTTAGTGCAATGAGAAAACTGCTCTGCCTTTCCCATACAATGTCACTTCTCTATCTGTTACGGCCCTGACTAGAACGTCGGTCTCCTCAGCTGTGAACCGCTTCTGGCGTGCGCCTGGCAAATCCGCCGTTATAATAGCAATCCGCCGTGGAACAAGCACTCTTAAAGGGAATGTGAGATGACGCTCTGATTGGTCTATTGCACGTTACGCCCAAACCACACCCATTAGTAATGTAGCTACTTCGGACCAACCCATTTTAGATTTGCGCCAGGCACAAAGTCATTTATACCGCCGGCAAAATATCAACCTCGCCGGAGTCCCGCCCACAAAGTTACTTGCGCTTTGCGTTTTGATACTTGCGTTTCAGATCGTTATAATAGGGCCCTTTAAGTTAAACTATTCTTTTCAATTAAACCAAACCATCTTACATATCAAATTAATTAATTAACCATTTAATTTCAAATTAACTTTACGTCAATAAGTTATTTGTACCTGTGTTCATCATATGTTATGATCTTCTCTTCCCTACTTATAGCGCCATTAGGGGTCATGAGTCTACAGTAGGGGTGCAACAATTCAACAAGCCCACGGTTCGGTCTGTATTGCGGTTTATGGGTTTCGGTTCGGTTTGTTTAGCACATTAGGGGGAAGAAAAAAACATTACCATTTCAGTGTTCTTTCTGTATTTTCTCTGCATGAATAACATGCATCCAGTCTTAACATGCAGTCCATGTCTTACATCCAGAGATTTGATAACATATGAAATCAACATTATTTGTAAAGCAGTCTACAAAGAGTTACTCAGGCTATTTAAAGCAAACATAAAAATTATTCAATCTCTGTTTTTCCTTCCAAGGACTAGCGTCGCACATATGTGATCGTTCGAATTTGAGTCCTTCAATCCCCCCCCCTCCTGACCACCTTAACTAACACATTTTCTGGGGGAAACCCTGCATATAATTAAATTATTGGGAGCTTTGTGTCTGTAAATCTGAGTATAAACCGTACTGGAATATGTGCCGCACTTGATACGGGAACAATGATACCAAGCAATGATCTTACAGATCTTACAGCATGCCGTTGTGTAACACACTTTGAAAACGAAAGTAAGTAAATGCGTAATGTATGTTTTCTAACTAATATTTACCTTTAGAGTACAAAATATTTCCGACGGTCCCCAAAGCGCAAGTTATTTTTCCGCAACGGTAGCAAGCTAGCTTTAGTTAGCTTCCGGGCTAAGTTAGCTAGCATAATACTCGTAGGAATGCTAGTGTTACTTGTTAGCCTTCTCATTAGTACATTTTGAAGCCATATTAAAGCATTTGTGGCATAGTTTTTGTCCATCAGAAAATATTCAGTTGGAATGTTCGAAATCGCATATATGCGACATTACGCTGTGAGACCTGCATTCGAACGATCACATATGTGCGACGCTACTCCTTAACGGGTTAAATAGCATTCACAAAAAAAGTGTTTCTACTGTTGTTTTGTTATAAAAATAAGCCACACTGAAATATAAGCCTCACCACCACAAAAAAAGTAAAATCGGGGTATAAACCGCGGCTTTATTTCCGAAAAATACGGTACTGTATATGTATAAACTATACATATTAGGTATATTTATACACTATTTATTAAACTTTGTCTGAGTAACAGAAGACTCGCATACGGGAGCCCTTGCGACATCTGCTGATAGGAAAGAGAATCGCAGCCTTGGAATGTAGGAAAGAAAAAAGGCTGAACGCACCTGGCAGCACTTTAACAGTAAACAGGAGGGAAATAGCCTTAAATTCGCTTTTTCCGGTGTGATTTTGAAATGTTAAAAATAGCCCCACCACTGGGGCTCCAAAAGAATAAGGACAAGGGGCAAGGACCATCCTCACAATAAAAGACCCATCCTTGTCTGCATAGTTTTTATGACACAGATGTTCGAGAATGCTTAAAAGAACTAGAATGGTAGAGGAAGTTGACAATACATTTCGATGTGTGTAGCTACTGATGTACCGTATAGAAGGTAAACATACACATACATTAACATTCATAAACACATACCTGGTTGAGAATCTTTTGGAGGTAGGGTGTACCCATGCGGTCTGCAAGGTGTCTGTACCCTGGGTGGGACAGGAAGAACTTCCTTTCAGCAGCCATGGCAGCGTTGATGTCTTTCTTCCCATCAATGTCCTTTTGGCTCCTGTTCACCACACCAATATAACCTGGGGGGAACCAAAACCAGTCGTATTGTTTTTACTTGACAGGATTTAACAGTTTTTCAAGGT
Source organism: Thaleichthys pacificus (assembly GCA_023658055.1). Classification (NCBI taxonomy): domain Eukaryota; kingdom Metazoa; phylum Chordata; class Actinopteri; order Osmeriformes; family Osmeridae; genus Thaleichthys; species Thaleichthys pacificus. The sequence goes on from CM042876.1 coordinate 16,973,726, forward strand.
TTACTTCAGAACATAAAATGGTTGTGTGTGGTTAAACTGTAGTTCATGCTTAAATAACGGTGGAATGAAATTGCACACCCAGCGCAAACAGGCCCATTTGCAGTTTTATGTTACGGACGCATCAAACCACTGCTAAGCAGAGATTCATGTGTGGAGCTGGACCTCAAAAAAGTAGGTAGGAGGAATAGATTAATTTCCAGATTAGTATTACTTCTACCTTGACCAAAAAGTCCTACCTGTTTTTAATGTGTGAATGAAAATCCCATTTGCAGTGTTGGACAGGCTGAAAGAAACATTGGACAATCGAGAGATTGTCCAATATAAAACACCCAGTATTTTTGGTCAGTCTCAGCTAGCTATATAGGCAGCAAAATGCCTCACCTGTAAACAAGAAGCCAGAAATGAGTTCTATAAATTAATCTGTGCAATCTTCATCAATAATAAATATCCCATAATTTTTTTCCGATACAGTAAGGTAAGTTGTGTGTTTGTCCTTTAGTAACGTGAAAATGTAAGTACACCCCAGTCTAGTCTTTTTCCACATATTTGAACAATATGGACATTTGATATTGCTAACTTGTACAATTGTTTTTGAGATGATAGTTAAATAAATTGCCCCAGCTCAGTATTTTATAAGTGAGTTTGTGTCAATTGGGTGTCCTGGTTCTTGTTGATGAGGCCAGCTGCAGAAGAAATTGTTCTTGTGGCGTGAGGTTTTGGTCTTGATGGACCGCAGCCTCCTGCCGGAGTGGAGTGGCTGGAACAGTGTGTGTCCAGAGTGGGAGGGGTCGGCCACAATCTTCCATGCTCACTGAAGTCTGCTCTTGGCAGTGGCAGCAACGTACCAGATGGTGATGGAGGAGGTGATGATGCACTCCATACTGTGTAGAAGTGCGCCATCATTGTCTTTGGCAGGTTGAACTTCTTAAGCTGCCGCCCAGGAAATGGTAGGACTCCACAGTGTTGACTTGGGAGTCACACCGGTTGATAGGGCTGAGTGGGGCTGGATTATTACTGAAGTCAACAATCATCTCCACTGTCTTAAGAGCATTGCACTCCAAGTTGTTCTGGCTGCACCAGATCACCAGGTTGTCAGCTTCCCACCTATTGTCAGACTCATCCCCATCAGAGATGAGCCCAATGAGGCTGGTGTCATCTGCAAACTTCAGGAGTTTGATGAACTGCTGACTGGAGGTGCAGCTGTTGGTGTGCAGGGAGAATAGCAGAGGGGAAAGGACGCAGCCCTGAAGAGATCCGGTGATGGTGTTGAAAGCAGAGCTGAAGTCCACAAAGAGGATCCTGGAATAGGAACCCGGGGAGTCCAGGTGCTGGAGGATGAAGTGGAGGGCCATGTTTACTGCATCGTCTACAGACCTGTTCGCGCTGTAGGCAATCTGCAGGGGGTCCAGGAGAGGGTCTGTGATGGATTTGAGGTGGGCCAGCACTAGGTGCTCAAAAGACTTAATTACAAAGGAGACAGGTCTGTAGTCATTCTGAAGAACAAAAACATTGTGTCACATGATCACTGGAGGAAACTGCAGGAAGCAGAAATGAATTTAGGCTAATAGCTGTTGATGTGTTTGCCTTAATGAAGTAATTCCTGTTTCTTGTGATATCATGTGTAAAACATTTTGAAGCCAACACATTTTTTCAAATGTTCACCAAATTTGACCAAGATGATCTCCAACCTGAGCCTCACAAAAGTTATCAGATGGATATTATTTTAGAAACTTCCGGTTACCGGAAAAATGGAAGTGTGGTCATGTCTCAGCAATTTTGCAATGATGCATTGACACCAAACTTGGTATATGTACTCAGACCCATATTCTGAAAATGGCCAAAATGTGTTTGTGTCATTTCACCTTCTGAACTGCTTTGAAAATGTTTTCTGGGTTATTTGACTGCTTGGCCACCTCATTGCTGCTTGGAGCTATATTTGGTGGCCAAGCCGCAAAGCGGCGAAGCCACTTAAGTGTTTCTACCTTTTCTTATTGGGTGTGCTCACGCCTTCGGCGAGCACAACCATTGTTCTCTCACATATTATTGGGTGTGCTCAAGCCTTCGGCGAGAGCACAACCTTTGTTCTCTCACATATATATTATTGTTCTCACTATTGTTTTCCTGTTTCGCTTTATTGTGAGAATGCTGTTCAGCTTTCTCACTATTGTTTTTCCAACTTCTTAGTTCTTCCGCCGTTTTTTGTCCTTTAAGTAGTCCTGCATACTTTCACCGATTCCTACAATTTTGGAATCAAAACGTTCAGCTCGTTCAGGAGATGTGTGCTATGACTTTTCTCATTTCTCACTTTTATACTTTTTTATGTATTAAGGTTTTTGTGCAAATTATTCTCCCATTAAAAGTAATGGTAAATCCTTTCAAATCATTAAAAAGCCTCCTCCTCTTTCAAACGTAACTACTTCAGCATACTTTCAGCTAGAGACACCATTCAACCTTTAAAATGTTCACAAGACATTCAGCTGATTCAGCTTTTTCAAATATTTAGCCAATTTTGAATTATGACCGTTTGAAATACATTAAAATGTTTGCTCCTTGTTGATTTTTATGAATGAGCAGCAAGCAGAGTGGCACACTCTGCTGCCTGCTCTTTTTCTGATATTCAACTAAATTGTCAAACAAATTCCTCAAACTTTCATATAGTTTAACTTACAGAAACAAGTTATACCTTAAAATGTAGGGAAAATGGTCCTCTTTCAGCCAATGTAACTACTAAAGAGCTCACATTTACACATTTTCAGCTATGAGCCTTGAAGCGAGAGCAGCCTTTCAAATTCTCTCACTAACTTCAATGGAGAGGTGGGTAAAATCCGTCAGAGAAAGCAAGAAGGAAGACGATTTCGAAACTGCCGGTAGAGACATATTTCTGACCGCACAGACATATAAAGGACATCTCTAGTTTTGTCAGAGTCTTGGGTCTCGGAAAATATCCTAATTTTATTGATTGGACGTGTAGTTTTGCATCTAGGTCAACTTGTTTGAGGTGTGGATGCTAGGTAAATGTTCGTTTTTCTCTCTGCCTAGCTCGTTAGCTATCACAGCTGCGCCATCACCGTGGCAACCAAACAGACACGCACCATGAACGTTTTTGAAAATGCCAAAGGAGTTGTTTTTCTGACCGCACAGACACATAAAGGATATCTATGGTTTCGGCAGAGTCTTGGAATTAAATATACGTAGTTATGTGGGCAATGTAGAACAGCGGACAGATTAGATATTTGATCTTTTGTTAGTTATGGCCATTCTAGTGACGCTACTGTCATCATGGCTGCTAATAGAACGGCAAAACCAGGTCACATATGGCCCTAATAACTATCATTCATTACCTAGCTACAAACAAATTTTCCATTGCATCCTCTCTCTAGCTTCACGCCTTCGGTTATTATTCAAGCCTACGGTGTTAATACAGTCTGTAAAAATACCACTTTGACACACTTGCAAGAAATGATCCGCTGGTTAGATGTAGCATGATCTTATTATTTAAGTATAAAAATAACTCACCAGGGACAGGGACAACATCGGCAACCCTGCACTATGAATTATTATTTTGATGTAATCTTAAATTAAGTGTCTGAACAGGACTGGGTGTGCAGGCACACATGATTAGTTTCTCCTCCGTCTTGAACCTGAAACCTAGATTCTAGGTTAGAAATGTTGCCAGTCTGTTGCCAATGACCAACGGTTGCTACGTTTTTCCAGCAAGTTCAAGTCATTCCAGTGTTGTCCTTTTACCTTCAAATTCGTTCAACCCAGACTTCAGCAACTGGTTTTCTGCTAAATTTTCACATTTTCCTGCAGCTCATCTTTCTGAATTTTTGCCCTTATTGTTTTGCATTTTTCTTCTTCTTTTCTTCCCCTTTCTTCTGTTTTCTGCCTTCATCTTGCGCCAGGTCCTTTCAAAAATACCTTTCACAGCAGTACCTTCCAACTGCCAGTACTTTTGCATTTTTCTTCTCTTTTCTGTACTTTTCTGCCTTCATCTTGCTGCAGGTCCTTTCTAACATACATTTCAGGCCTTTTGAAACTCCAGCAAATAATTTTCTGCTACATTTTCAAATTCTTAAGAATTATTTCTCTTTTTGCATTTTTCTTCTCTTTTCTGTAGTTTTATACCTTCGTCCAGCTCCAGCCCCTTTCAAAAAAATACCTTTCAGGCGCTTCAGCTTTTTTTTTTTGCATGGTCAGCTATTGTCTATGGTCGTTCATTTTACTGAACGAGATTCAATGAACCGAATCAGTAAAATGATCCGAACTTCCCATCACTAGTAGAGACATATTTCTGACCGCACAGACATATAGAGGACCTCTCTAGTTTCGGCAGAGTCTTGGGTCTCGGAAAATATCCTCATTTTATTGATTGGACGTGTAGTTTTGCCTCTAGGTCAACTTGTTTGAGGTGTGGATGCTAGGTAAATGTTCGTTTTTCTCTCTGCCTAGCTCGTTAGCTATCACTGCTGCGCCATCACTGTGGCAACCAAACAGTTGTTCAAACACTTAATCTTAAATTAAGTGTCTGAACAGGACTGGGTGTGCAGCAGTGGCGGCTGCTGGTCTTTCAAACAGGGGAAGCTCATTTTCGGCCTACATCATATACATTTTCAGTTCACTGGCTAGTTCACCCCTACGACACTAGCCTACTGTATGAATGAATGAATGAATGAATGAACGAACGATCTAACGAAAACATATTTAAACCCGAAGGAAATGTGGGAATTAGGTTAAACTGAAACAAGGAATGTGATGTATAATTGTATGAAATGTATGATGAAAATTGGCTAGCAATTTCGCCAAGCAAATACCAAGAAATAGGTTGCAGCAGTTTGTCTTTCAACTACAGTTGCAAAATCCGCGATGGGACTGAGCTTGAATAGCTTTGGTGACTTTTTGTAGTACAAAATCACTGTCAATCAAAAGGAGATGCAGTCTTTCGACAGACCCTCCAATCATCACGTGGAAGCCCAGCGTCCAGGCCAGCCCACTCCTCTATTCAACCCCAGAGACGCTGAGCGTCCAGGGCGGGACATAATCGCAGCATTTATCCAATGACCGTATAGTTTCGAAGCACTGAAAAAAACTGTTCAAAGCAGCCCCATTGAAGTCCATGGAAGCTGAGCTTCAACAGGGAAATGCACTGTGGCGCTATCACGTCAGTCGATAGCGTCAGTCGACCTGCTAATATATGTAGCTGATTCTGAACGAACTCGTCTTCGATATGAACTGTGTTCTAACGCATTTAAAATGTTAACTATAACATTTTAACGTAAATATTTGACCATGAATTTTTTGAAATGTTAGGGATCCCTTGCAGTCTTAAAGAAATCGCCACTGGTGTGCAGGCACACATGATTAGTTTCTCCTCCGTCTTGAACCAGAAACCTAGATTCTAGGTTAGAAATGTTGCCAGTCTGTTGCCAATGACCAACGGTTGCTACGTTTTTCCAGCAAGTTCAAGTCACTCCAGTGTTGTCCTTTTACCTTCAAATTCGTTCAACCCAGACTTCAGCAACTGGTTTTCTGCTAAATTTTCACATTTTCCTGCAGCTCATCTTTCTGAATTTTTGCCGTTATTGTTTTGCATTTTTCTTCTTCTTTTTTCTGCCTTCATCTTGCTCCAGGTCCTTTCAAAAATACCTTTCACAGCAGTACCTTCCAACTGCCAGAATTTTTGCATTTTTCTTCTCTTTTCTGTACTTTTCTGCCTTCATCTTGCTGCAGGTCCTTCTAACATACATTTCAGGCCTTTTGAAACTCCAGCAAATAATTTTCAGCTAAATTTTCAAATTCTTCAGAATTATTTCTCTTTTTGCATTTTTCTTCTCTTTTCTGTAGTTTTATACCTTCGTCCAGCTCCAGCCCCTTTCAAAAAAATACCTTTCAGGCTTTAGCATGGTCAGCTATCCCCATTCAGGTTTTCAGTATTCTCACTGCTGTTTCGCAGGAACAGCCGTTTCTAGTTATTTTTTATTTTCGCCCCCCTAAGGATCAGTCAATATTTGGACTACATAGACAACCTAGGTGTCAAAAGTTTCGTATTGGTAGCGATTGCGTTGGTTGTATTTTTATTTACGTTCCGTTGCATGGTGTAAGTAGAAATTGCGTTTTTGTGGTGAAAAGTGAAGCTAACGGTGACTAATTTGCTAGCCACAGTCACTGAAGTTACTAACGTCACTACGTCACTAACGTCACGAAAACACGCGTGACTACCTGTAGCAGAACATTCGTTTTGCATCTGTTAACTTGGGGGATAGCTAGGCTAACTATAGCTTTACTGCAAGGCAGCTGCAGAAACGCCACAAGCAAAGAGGCCTGGGTGATAACTATTTACTCATTTTACTTTAAAGGTAATGTACAATATAAGCTGATAATATTAAGGAAGTAGGCCCACATCTACTTTCGGAAACGGTAGTCTACTATTTCACTGAAGCATTAGCCTCATGACATTAGCCTCTGTTGCCTGGGCAACACATACTACAGTGGTCTATGAGGCATCTGTTTTCAATCGTTAACATAAACATTCCTCACAAATACATTTTCGTTGTAGGATTTATTATGACATTACATTACAAGTAAACGATTTGTTGGTGAAATTATCATTACCTGTGGTTTCAAACCAGTGTTGCTCACTGCAACGCTGTAGCCTACGCGAGACACACTACCAAAACATCTACACAGCTGTTTAGGAAGTCAAACGGCGACAGAACATATTCGGCACTCCCCTTACTTAAATCAAAAGTATATTTAACTACTAACCCGAACTTCATTGCCACAGCCTAAACTTTGTCCATTTGTTCATGAAAATAATTAATTTCAGCCTAAACCGTACAACGGAACGTTAAATCCAATTCAACCAACGCAATCGCTACCAAGACGAACACAGCAGTAGTCTAGTACTGTACTGTAGTAGTATAATTTACCGGGGCAGCTTCTCCACAGAGGGCTATATCGCATTTTGCGTTGTTACTGACAATGATCGCTACCAGTGAGCTTTTTATGAATGAGCGATTTTCCACTAAATAAATGTCAAGCTTATTTACATTTTTGGGGGCATATTTTCAGTTAGCAGATGGTACTGTTTGAATCGCGATTCCATCTTCTACTGCCGGTAACGTCGTAGAATAATCTTCAAAGGGGGTTCTTTATTAATTATTGCACTAGGATTCTTATATAGGTTGCTGATCGCCCTAATAAAGTTATTATGGAACCCAAGTCTCTCCAGAACCATATATAGGTATGTCCAGCTCACTGAATCGAAGGCTTTTTCAGCATCTAGGCTGACTAGAAGAGCCCCTATTTTGTTTTCTTGTATATGGTTCAGGACATGTAATGACCATCTTATATTGTCATGGGTTTGTCTCTGCAGGATAAAACCTGTTTGATCAGTGTTTACAATCTGTGGGAGGATCTTTTCAACTCTCTTTGCAAGAATATAAGTATATATTTTGTAGTCTGTGTTAAGTACTGAAATAGGCCTGTATGATCCACATTCCAATCTATCTTTTCCCTCTTTGGGGATGACTGAGATGGTTGCTTCCCTCCAGGTTGGTGGGAGTTTTCCATCTTTTAAGGCTGCATTAAAGGTGTTAAGCAGAGTGACCAACCAATGGTGCATATAGGTGTTTATAGTAGTTTTGGAAGGCCACTTGGATGTATTTTTGTTTATATACAGTACTTTTAGAGGCTGGGTCTCTAATTTTATAAATACTGCTATCTGCTTGTTTTTGCAGTTTTCTCGCTAAAAGCTTTGCAAATTTGGGACCACTCTCATAATATTTTTGTTTCGTATAGATCATATTTTTTTGTATTTCTTGTGTGTATAACTCATCCAATTATTTTCTAATTTCCTTGAGCTTTATTGCGAGGTCTGGTTTTGGATCTTCTTTATGTTTAGTTTCAAGTTCTTTCAGTTCACTGTTCAATTCTGACAATTTAAGACGTTTCTCTTTCTTTTTGCGCGAGCAGTAGGATATAATTTTCCCTCTCAGAACAGCTTTCAAAGTGTCCCATAGATTGTCTGTGCCTACTTCTCCATTGTCATTTTCCACTAGTGTTCTTTCAATTTCAGTTTAAATTTTTGCTGTAAAGTTGGTTATTCAAGATGCCGGTGTTTAGCATCCATAAGGAATTTCTAGGGTTGTTGCTTATTTCCAAAGATAACTGAAGAGGTGCATGATCTGACAAATCAATATTTCCTATCTCACAATTGTGTATTCTGTGGCGATCTCCTTTAAAAAATGATCAATTCTGGAATATACTGTGTGTGGGTGAGAGTAGTGAGTGTAGTCTCGACCTGTTGGGTTGATATCTCTCCAGAGGTCTATCACACCCAGCTCTGCCATGAGTGCTTTAAGTTTATTATGTAAGGGAGTTATGGAGGTTGCCTTAGAGGAATCTAGCCTAGGATTAAGGCGTATGTTCCAGTCTCCTCCGCAAACAATAATACCTGTGGCTCCAGTCATTAAATCAAAAATGTTTCTGTAAAAGTTAAAGTCACTACCTGGTGGGGCGTATACATTCAAGAAGGTTATCTCCACTCCCTCTATTTTCCCAGTAACTAGTACATATCGTCCTTCCTTATCTTTGGTTTCTGTAAGCTGTTCGAATGGGACTTTATGAGAAATCAGAATGGCTACTCCACGTCTATGACCCGATCTGATAGATGAATGATATACCCTAGAAAAACCAACCCTTTTAAGTTTTTCATGTTCGGCAGAACTAAGATGTGTCTCCTGTAATAATACTACTTGGGCATTCTCCTTTTTCATTTTGCCTAGGATCTTACTTCTCTTAACTGGGTTCAGGACCCCATTAAAATAAATAACTTTGAGATTGTTCATATTTTTTCCAGCCATGGTCTTTCCTAATCAAACTCATACAAATACTTTCAATGTGGTAAGTATTCAAAAATATATACATCCCTTTAACTCCCCTGAACATGGAGAGTATAACAAGACAAAATAACAACATCCCCAAAAAAATCGAAATTAAAACCTCATAGTCTTTCACTTCCAAAAGTGAGGCTCGTTCAAAGTCAGCCTTAATGAAGCTCATGATGGTAATAGAGCACCTTGAAAGGGTTAAACCTCTTTTGCTTTGGGCAATGAGGGCCCTTTGGGATGGCTGTGTGATCATTCAGTCTCGGCTGAATTATTATTGTGTCCCGACCATAAAGCATTAAAACTAAACTTTGGGTAAGAAACCATATCAAACAACAACTGTGATTAATAGACCATTGCTTAATAAGGAAGTCTCTCTGGAAACAACATAACCACTTATCTGTAGCTCAGTAGAAAAGTTGCATTAGGCTAATTAGTTATCCGCCGCGTTAGGAGCTCTGCGATGTCTTCCAGCTGTTTTCCATGAAGATAGTTGTAGGATCTCTCGGTTGTCTGGATCGTCTTGAACAGGTACGATGGTGACTGGAAATCCTCTTTTAGCCATATCCTCCGTCGCCTCAGACGCGGTCTGGTATAAACGTGTGCCATCTCCATAGAAAATCCGTAGTCTTGCTGGGTAAGGCGTCTGAAACTTGATTTGTCTTCCCTTCAGTACTTTCTTTGTTTCGGCGTATTCCATCCGTTTTTTAAGGATCGCAGATGGATAGTCATGGTCTATGTAAAAGCGAGCATTCTTGAACCAGAGTTCTTTCTTCTGCCAGGCTTTGCGAATCACTTCTTCCTTGACTTTGTAGCTGGCGAACTTGATTATGATTGAACGGGGCTTTGCCTCCGGGCCCATGTGCTTTGCGGAGAGTGTTCTGTGTGCTCTTTCAATCATGTGGTTCATATCTTGAGGTAGATCGATTTGGCTTCTTAGTAAAGTTTGTATGAAGTCGATCATATTGTCTCCTTCCTCATCCTCCACTATGCCATAGATTCTCACATTTTCCCGCCGGGCCCTTCCTTCTTGGTCGATTAGCTTAGCTTCCATGCTAGCCTGGCGTTGGGTTAGCCTTTTCAATAGAGTTGTTGCTGCCATTAATGTTGTTTCGACTTCATCAATCCGCTCTTCTGACTCAACCAGCCTACTGTTTGTTTTGTGTAGTTCTTGTTTGATGTCCTTAAAGTGTTGTTTATTGTCCTGTCTGAAATCCTTGAGTTCCTTCAGAATACCTCGCAAGCTAGCGTCTGCTCCGTCCTCCTCCTCGTGGGTCGGAGAACTGCTTCGGCTAGCAATGTTTTGTAATGTCGTTTCTTCGGTGTCTTCACCCGTAATTTGAAGTTTCTTGCACCTTGCAGTAACCCTGTTTTTATTCATATTTGGAAAATCTCACTGTGCTGCTATCTAAGGTGTTTTCAGGGTTATTTAGTCAAACCGTCGGGGAGCACAAAAAAACTAAGCAGCCATCAGTAGTGTGACCCGGAAGTCAGAACTCTCATTTTATTTTCTACTTAAATAGGAATAGATTGTATTACATCCGTCAGGCAAAGTCAAGTTAACATGTTGTTGTCCAGTGTCATGTCAAACTTCAGTCACCTTAGCTAATATTAGCAATCACTACTACTAGTACAGTAACGCAAATTTCTAATGTAATCGTGAGAGGAAACAGGCAGGATATATTCACAATAATTCAAGTAAGTGTTATTATAACGTTAGTTGTATTGGTTACTTAATCATTTAGTTAACGTGCTATAGCTCTACGTTTATTACGTCTGACAAGCGGAGGTAGGTAGCTAGCTACAGTGCAGTACAGTAACGTAACCAACATTCAGTATTAACTTGTCGACATTGCGGGGTCTGCTTACAGTACCTAGTCTAAACCTCTACTGTTTTAGTCCTTTACTGTAGCCACTTAGCTACTTACATTCATTTGAAGTGGGTCTACCTTCAATGAATAATGGAATTTATAATGATCGTACCTGAAGCTTTGGTAAGAATGACAGCTGTCAATCATTGTAGATACAGTAAGCTATATTGGTGTTAAAAACAAAACAAAAACCTATTGTTATTCTTTTGCAATGGGAGTCAATGGCAGCCCCTAGATCAGTCATGTAAAAAGGTGTGAAATTTGGCATGTTGAAACTGCAGACCATTAGTAACTACCATACCAAACATGGGCCACGTGAGACAATAGGTGGCACTACAGGCCACGCCCCAATATGTCCGTTTTCAAAGTGATGCCATTTGCAGGCCATAGATCCCCAAATTCTGAAATGTAGTATATATGCCTTACAGCTCATGAGGAACAAAAAAGCCTCCAAAACCTATAACGGCCGCCATATTGGAGTTTTCTGTACAATAAAGATTTGTCCAAAACGACAAAATTCTTCTCAAATGAGTAGCTCCGATTGACTTGAAGTACGAAACTGATTTGTAAGATATGTCTTTGTATAGGGTGATAAGCAAGAAGGAATATATTACAAAATGGCCAAATTATTAACATACAGGTGAATTTGCTCCTGTGGCACATATTTCATGTGTCCATAAATAAGTGCCACATTGCTCCTAGGGACTTGATCTGCTCCACACACGAGGAACACACTACAACATGTTACCATGTGCAAAGGCAACTTAATATCTTCAAAAATGATTGAAATAAAGGAAATCTAATTGATTGCTAACGCTAAAATAATGCTTTACACATCCGCTGGTCAGAAACTTATACTCTTATTCAATCACAAGTTCATATGAAGACTCTTGAGAATGTTTAGTACACAAATCTGAGAAAAAGTTGAATGTAAGATGAAAAGTATATTTATTGTGAATATTTGAAATATGCATGCTTGGCTAATTGCTGGGGCTTTTTCCCCAAATCCTCTGTCCCTCTGCTCCTCAGCGCGCGCACTCCTAATTCTCACACACATTTTGGCTCCTTGACACACACGCGAGCTTGGCCAAACGCACACACATCCAAGGTTTTTGGAAAAGGGTGGGCTGACCCCCACCATCAGTCCTTGGTTTTTAGCATAGGCCCTTGTGGACCTTGGTGTAATTGCACTTACGATTTTGTATGCAATGGTAAAAGTTGTCAAAGTTCTGAAACATTAAAAGTATAGGCCATGAGTAACTACCACACCACAAATGGCCCACCATTGCCCATATGTGGCGCTACAGGTCACGCCCCAATGGTCCATTTTCAAGATGATGGCATTTCCACCCCATAAGTCTAAAATGTCTAAAACTTGCTATACATGCTTATTTATCATGGGAAACCATACAGTGGTGACCCATACAGTCCGCCCTGTACGGTGAAAATTTTGAAAAACGTACAAATATCTTCTTATGAACCATGACTCCAATTGACTTAAAATTCGGTATGTATGTGTGGGCCACATATGCAGTTATGCTAGTTTGGGACCACAAGAGCTATGGAAATACATGTCTGTGTCAAGTCAATTTTGAAAAGGTTTGCAACATTGAGGAGGAACCCGCCATTGCTGCCTGCAGCTATATTTAGGATTCCTCCGTCAGGAGAACCCTATTGTTATTGGTGGTATTATTTATTTTTTACCCATGGGAGTCAATAACAGCCCCTAGACCAGTAGCGTAAAAAGTTGTGAAATTTTGCATGTTGAAACTGCAGAGCATTAGTAACTACCATACCAAACATGGGCCACGTGAGACAATAGGTGGCGCTACAGGCCACGCCCCAATATGTCAATTTTCAAAGTGATGCAATTTTCACGCCATAAGTCCCAAAATTCTGAAATTCATATGCCTTATTTCTCATGAGGAACAAAAAAGCCTCAAGAACCTATAACGGCCGCCATATTGGATTTTTCTGTACAATAAAGATTAAGGAAACAAGTTTTTTCGCTACTCCTTCAACAGGCCCCTGATCTAGCTTAACTACTCATAACTCACAGTACTTACCTCTACGCAGGGGCAGCAACTTGTTCTCTAGAATCTCTCTAGCATCTGTCCCCTCGTCCATAAGATCCAGCTTTGTGATCACACCAATGGTTCTCTGGCCTGCTCATACACAGAGGCAAAAAGGCATCTAAAGTAACTCACCTCTTATGTCATTTTCCAACTATGCTGTTAAGGATTCTAAAGATACTCTGACAGCATTGTGTGTCACCTTGTGGGTCAACTTCTTTTGCAATCTTGAGTGCATCAGAGTTGGCCAGGTCAGAGTTGGCTGGTGAGACAGCTAGCAGCAGACAATTATCCTTGGTGACGAATTGCATTAGCATTTCTTTGATCTGGTGCTCAATGTCTGCTGGTTGGTCCCCCACTGGAACCTTTGTCATTCCCGGCAGGTCCACCAAGGTCAGGTTTAAGACTGTTGGACAGCAAGGTGAGTAGAGTGAAAATCAGGAGAGGAAATTAGGAAACAACTGTATAGAGACACATATATAATGTACAGTCAACCGTTTTTTAGTTGAGTAGTACTAAATTACAATTAATTTGATTTTGCATCCCATATGCATTAATCTGCTGTGTATAAACCAAACTCATGAAGGTATATAAAGTTATGATGCAGTAGATGAAAATGCCAGCTCTGCGGCCATACCATGGGGGGAGTAGACACGCAGATTGATGGGCACAGGAGAAATGCCCTTATTGGCTCCGGTGATACGGTCTGTCTCTGCCTCAATCTCCTGTCGAACCTCATCAAAGTCTATGAACTTCTTCCCCTTGCAGTGTAGGAACTCAGCATATTCTGTAGGACAATGGTGGAAGTAATGAGGATGGGCTGCTACAACCCCAATTCCCAAAAAGTTGGGACGCTGTGTAAAATGTAAATAAAAACAGAATGCAATGATTTTCAAATCTCATAAACTCTTTTGTCATTCCCAATAGATCATTGAAAACATATCAAATGTTTAAACTTAGGAAATGTGCAATTGTGCAAAGGAAAAAATATGGTAATGTGGAATTTTGACTTCTCAAAAAAGTTGGGACGGGGCCATAAAAGGCTGGAAAAGGAGCTGGAGGAAAATTTAGCAACTAATTTGGTTAATTACAAACAGGTCAGTAACATCATTGGGTATAAAAAGAGTATCTTAGAGAGGCAGCGTCTCTCAGAAGTAAAGATGAGCAGAGGTTCCCCAATCTGCAAACCTGTATCTACATATTGTGGAACCATTTCAGAATAATGTTCCTCAATGTACAATTATGAAGACTTTGAATATATCATCATCTACAGTACAACATATGATACAATTATTCGGAGAATCTGGAGAAATCTCTTTGTGTAAGGGACAAGGGGGAAAATATTCTGCATTGCCTGTGATCTTCTGGGCGGCACTGCATAAAAACAGGCATGATTCTGTAATGGAAATCCTTGCATGGGCTCAGAAACACCTCCATAACTCATTGTCTGTGAACACAGTTTGGCGTGCCATCCACAAATGCAGGTTAAAGCTCTATCATGCAAAGAAGAACCCACATGTGAACATGATCCAGAAACACTGCCATCTTCTCTGGGCTAAAGCTAATTTAAAATGGACTGAGGCAAAGTGGGAAAACTGTTCTGTGGTCAGAATCTTACAACGTTGTTGGTGTGAGGAAGATCTCGAAGCGTGTAGTCAACCTTTGTGTGTCCTTTGCTGCTGCGGACTGTGATATACAGTAGGCCTATTGGATGGTCGGTGGGCAGCATTCTGATTGGCTATTCAACAAGCATCGTGCTGATAGGCTAACATTTTGACACAGCCAAAGTTTTGCACTCGTAACTTAGGTTTTGCATCTGTAGAAAAGTTTTGCAGTTCGCTTGCACAAGTCTGTCATTCAGACAAAGGTTATGTATGGAAGACCAAACCTTCCATATTTAGAAATGAATGAATTTATAAATAAATGTCCACATCCATGCATTTAGACAGAAATAAATCAATAAATGTATTAATTAATGCACAATTGTCAATCAATTGTTGACTTGTAATTGAAATGTCTTTTTTTATTTGTGTATTTATTCATTCATTTATTTCTTTATTTGACGATTTATTTATTCATTTATTTATTCATTCATGTATTTCCATTTGTATTCTTCCCAATATGATAATGAAAGGAGGCCAGTAGGCATGGAAACTGACGTTCAGACATTCTAATTTCTATTCTTATGTTCTTGCGAACTCGTTTGACGTCATCTTTCATTGCCCAAGTACGGTTCCAATCCAAAGAACACAAGTCACCAAGAACGCCAAAAATACCCGAAGTGTTCTTGATCCGCCCCTTTTATCGAGGATGCATCGTTTGGTGACTTGGCCATTGCGAGATGCCAGGAGAGCTGGAAAAACTTCACAACTGTTTTACTTTTCTTATTTCAGGTAAACGGTACCTGTAAATCAGAATCTGAATAAAAATAAGAGAACTGGGCAGTGTAGTAGCTGAATATTTGCTTATTTTATTCAAGAAACTGCTCATTTGTAAATTTGCTCTGACCTTTCGATTAGCTAGATAGCGTTATTCAGTTAAATGCAGTGGATACGCAATAGTTAATGTAAGTCAGCTAAGTTAGAGGCTAGCATGAGCTACACAAAATGTAATTGCTGTTAGAGGGATGGACAGTTTATTAGCTTTGTAGTTGATTTTCACTTTTCAAATGTCCAATCATATGAATATGGCTTATCTCCAGTAGGGGTGTAAACTTTCACAGAAGTCACGGTTCGGAAAAAAAACAAATTCTAGATGCTTTTTGGCTGGTTTTCATATTATCCTACTTCAACACCACAGCCATAATGTAACCATAATATATAAATCTCTTATATCACACATAAAATGTTAGCCGTCTTCACAGTCACGTAGACAAGGCTTTCGTGAACAGATTGACACACCTGATTCAAATAAATGGGTCGTTATCTAGCTCTGTTGAAGCCTGGTAACGAACATGCATTTGAATCAGGTGTGTTGGAGCCAAGAAACATCTAAAACATGCAGGACAGGGGTTCCCTGAGGACAGGGTTAAGAACCACTGGTCTACGGTAACCAGTTGTTTCAGAAGAACCCAAAACAAAAAGTGGCCTGAAAGCCAAGGTAGTTAATAAATACGTCACTGAATTGGATAATTCTTCCATGAGCTTTATAAAAAAAAAGTTTATCAAATGTTGTGCTGATAATGCCAGTGCAGCCAAACGCTGCTTAAATGAGTCCAGGGTATTGCGCGATAGCCAAGAACACACGCATCTCAATTCGTTCTCCAGCCTCGTGGTCTTGCAAAACCATTCTGGCAAGGACGCTTGGCAAGAACAGTCTTCTCAAGAACGCAAGTACGTTCTTAGCGTTCTTCGGATTGATAAACAGCCAGAGAGATCATCTCTATGGCTCTGGATTGATTTCCACTCCTATGGCCTCCTCTGATATTGGGAAGACTAAAAACGGAAAATACATGAATGAAAACATAATTGAATAAATGAAGGAATAAGTTAATTAATACACAAAAAGAGCATTTATTAATACATTTATTCATTTATTTCTGTCTTAACGCATGGATGTGGACATTTATTTATTCAGTTATTCATTTCTAAATATTGCAGGTTTGGTCCTCTATAGTTATGCAGCCTAAATAAGATAGGTCTAGCAAAATATGTATAGTTTATATATCCTCTATAATTATGTGCAAAATGATGAATAATGAATTATATTAAGTGCATTAGCTTCACATGGGCATTTGTGTGTTGACTGGTAAGCGCAATTCTTATGATATAGTGGGAACATTAATTGTAATCTAAAATGCTAATATGTTTTTAAATCGGATTAACATACACTGAACAAAATTATAAACGCAACACTTGTTTTTGCCCCCATTTTTCATGAGTTGAACTCAAAGATCTAAGACTTTTTCTATGTACACAAAAGGCCTATTTCTCTCAAATATTGTTCACAAATATGTCTAAATCTGTGTTAGTGAGCACTTCTCCTTTGCTGAGAAAATCCATCCACCTCACAGTTGTGGCATATCAAGATGCTGATTAGACAGCATGAATATTGCACAGGTGTGCCTTAGGCTGGCCACAATTAAAGGCCACTCTAAAATGTGCAGTTTTACTGTATTGGTGGGGTCCGAAAACCAGTCAATTAGGGTTGTCCCAGTCTTGAGGGTGGTCCCACCTCTCAAGAGCGCCCGCTCCCAACCCAAGCTCTTCTCCTGTCTGGCCCCCCAATGGTGGAATCATCTCCCCACCTCCACCAGAGACACTTGACTGTCTCCCCACCTTCAAGAAAAGGTTAAAAACGCACTTGTTCCGGGAGTACAACGTTACTTAAGAAAGATTTGTTGGATCCAATGTTAGTTTACTTCCTCCAGGAACACAATGACACTTATTGAGGTACTTGTTTTAACTGATTTAACTACTTGTACTTGCTGTAAATTATATTATTGGCTGTGCTCAAGCCTTCGGCGAGAGCACAACCTTTGTTCTCTCACATATATATTATTGTGAGAATGTTGTTAAGCATTCTCACTATTGTTTTCCTGTTTCTCTTTCTTATTATTGTGAGAATGCTGTTAAGCATTCTCACTATTGTTTTCCTGTTTCTCTTTCTTATTATTCTCACAACTTATTTAGCATGGTCAGCTATCCCCATTCAGGTTTTCAGCATTCTCACTGCTGTTTCGCAGGAACAGCCGTTTCTAGCTATTATTGTGAGAATGCTGTTCAGCATTCTCACTATTGTTTTTCCAACTTCTTAGTTCTTCCGCCGTTTTTTGTCCTTTAAAGGTCACATGACATGCTGTTTTTGGATGCTTTTATATAGGCCTTAGTGGTCCCCTAATACTGTATCAGAAGTCTCTTTCCCGAAATTCAGCCTTGGTGCAGAATTACAGCCACTACTAGCAGTCCCACAAGGAGCTTTCCTCAGAACGCGCTGTTTTGGTGTCTGTAGCTTTAAATGCTAATGAGGAGCGGAGGGGCGGCACCATGCGTAATGTTTACAACGGATGTATCGCAATGGCTGTAACCCCGTTGCTGTAAAATACCTCGAATTTGCCCATTCTCATCTGATAACCCTGGTTTGCAGAGGTACACACTCAGTCATTTCAATGAGGGGAAAGGTGGATATCGCGCGCGCCATAACACCAACAGCAGAACGTTTATCCAAATAACAAAGAAGTGTACAACACTCACGTACAGCATGTATTCACACTTATACTTGATGCTATCTACCTTTCCATAGCGACAGTAACTCAGCTGTTAGCTGCAGAGCTAATGTTACAGCCACATTCTAAGGGTAGCAAGCTAGGTAACCATATACAGTAAAGCTACAAAATGATATAGCGTTAGTTAACTTACTTGTCCGAGGTTAGTAGCTGGACGAAGGAGAGTTAGTACTGATCCAGAATTTAATTTCAGCAAGGCCAGTTTTGTATTAGCTCAAGTTGAGGAAACAGTCGTGGCTGAAGTGTTTGGCGCAGACATACAAAACAAATGCGCCTACAACAGAAGTTGTGTAGGCGCATTTTCAGCGAAAATAAAATTAAGATACTGATTGTTTAGAGGCTCGGATGACGGAACTACAAAATACTTGTGTGTTGATTTGTACATCCAAGCACTGAGCAACTGTTATGCTTCGTTCGTTTGCTAGCCATGGCATGATGTCTCTGCAGGAAAACACGATATTGCACTCGCCCTTGCACAATCGTAGCTCAATTCCTCATTGGCGGGCCAGATTATCTGGGCGGGCACAGCAGAGAGAAGGGCGGTAGCCTGGCTCCTTGTTACGTCAATAAGAGGAGATTTTCAAACCGAGCGTTTGAGCCTTCATTTTCTCAAAGGCGGAGAAGAACACCCAGGGCTTGGTTTACACCTATCGAAAATTCTAGCCACTGGGGGACCAAAGGCAGGCTAGGGGAACTCATATTAATGTTAAATAACCTCCTAAAGTGAAGTTTTCATGTCATGTGACCTTTAACTAGTCCTGCATACTTTCACCGATTCCTACAATTTTTGTATCAAAACGTTCAGCTCCTTCAGGAGATGATGGCTATGACTTTTGGTATTTCTCACTTTTATACTTTTTAAGACATTAAGGTTTTTATGCATATTATTCTCCCATTAAAAGTAATGGTAAATCCTTTCAAATCACCATAACTAACTAACTACTTCAGCATACTTTCAGCTAGAGACACCATTCAACCTTTAAAATGTTCACAAGACATTCAGCTATTCCCAAATGATTCAGCTTTTTCAAATATTCAGCCAATTTTGAATTATGACAGTTTGAAATACATTAAAATGTTTGCTCCTTGATTTTTATGAATGAGCAGCAAGCAGAGTGGCACACTCTGCTGCCTGCTCTTTTTCTGATATTCAACTAAATTGTCAAACAAATTCCTCTAACTTTCATATAGTTTAACTTACAGAAACATGTAGGAAAAATGGTCCTCGTTCAGCCAATGTAACTACTAAATAGCTCACATTTACAGATTTTCAGCTATGAGCCTTGAAGCGAGAGTAGCCTTGCAAATTCTCTCACTAACTTCAATGGAGAGGTGGGTAAAATCCGTCAGAGAAAGCAAGAAGGAAGACGATTTCGAAACTACCGGTAGAGACATATTTCTGACCGCACAGACATATAAAATACATCTCTAGTTTCGGCAGAGCCTTGGGTCTCGGAAAATATCCTCATTTTATTGATTGGACGTGTAGTTTTGCGTCTAGGTCAACTTGTTTGAGGTGTGGATGCTAGGTAAATGTTCGTTTTTCTCTGCCTAGCTCGTTAGCTATCACAGCTGCGCCATCACCGTGGCAACCAAACAGACACGCACCATGAACGTTTTTGAAACTGCCAAAGGAGTTGTATTTCTGACCGCACAGACACATAAAGGATATCTATGGTTTCGGCAGAGTCTTGGAATGAAATATACGTAATTATGTGGGCAATGTAGAACAGCAGACAGATTCGATATTTGATATTTTGTTAGTTATGGCCATTCTAGTGACGCTACTGTCATCATGGCTGCTAATAGAACGGCGAAACCAGGTCACGATCTAACTATCATTCACCCAGCTAACACATGACGTTGCGGCAGTGGGGAACCGTCAGGGCCCTCTAGGCCCTCAGAGAGGGCCTAATATATTCTAAAAATATATATTTTAAACGTAATCTGTTATAATTGTATTTTATCAATCCATAAATTGACAATGTTTCTGAAATAAACCCTTCAATCCTGCCCTATTCAGTTTATGTTGTAATGTGAAGAGTTAAATGAAAAAATACCGTTTTGTCACCCTATCAGAATTTCGCTGCCTCCGTTGTTGGGAGGAAAATGCTATGCAGCTAGCTCTGTGATTGGTGGTCCAGCTATGAATTTTACAGAGGGCCGCTTGATAGAAATTCAATGAAAGACTAATTTCTATTGACAGTAAAATTGACCAATCATATCTTCCCTCTAAATGGGTGGGCCTTGTTATCGCTAACTTTATGACAAGTTCCGCCCGCTGTGGGAACGGAGAAACGCGATCACAAGCCTAATAAACTAGCTAGCCTGTTTCGTTCACTTCACAAGTAAAGCTGCGAGTAACGTTCCTGCTAGTGAGGTGGACATTGTTTCACATTTGTTATGCGCCGTTTTCTAGGTTAACTTTTAATGAGAAGTTGGAGTTAATCGGCAAAGGAAGACCTACACCAGAACTTAATTTTGTGCAGAAAACCAAAGCTTTTGAGAGCCTAACTATATGCTATAGTGTTGTGCAGAATGACCGGTCAATCTGTAGGTACCAACGCAACATCATTGTGCACAATTACGTGAATAGTGCCGAAAGGGCTGGCTCAAATAGTGGTTAATGACCAACACAATTTCATGTAGGCCTTAATGCTGTGCGCGCTGTATCTTGTGTTTTTTTCCCGATGAGTAATTTAGGTCAGAGGGCCAAGGTTTAAGAGTCACGGTTCGCTACTGCGTTGCGGCAACGTTGCCAGTAAGTGCTCAGTTGGTAACCTGCAACATTACCTTCTGGAAACGTCGTAGCAACGTTATAAAGGGAATGTTGCCAGTTGGTCCCATGGACAACGTTGCCACGACGTCGTACCTTGGTCGGCTGGTTACGTTATTTTTAGACCCGTGGGCAACGTTTCCGCGAAGTTGTACCTTGGTCGGCTGGTTACGTTATTTTTTGGTCCCATGGACAACGTTGCCGCGACGTTGTACTTTGGTCGGCTGGTTACCTTATTTTTAGACCCGTGGACAACGTTGCCGTGACGTCGTACCTTGGTCGGCTGGTTACGTTATTTTTTGGTCCCGTGGACAACGTTGCCGTGACGTTGTACCTTGGTCGGCTGGATACATACATTTTGGTACAATGGGTTAAGTTGCGGTTAAGTCGCTCTTTGGTCGCAGGATAACGGATCTCGAGTGCAATATAGTGGTTTATCCAGAGATGGAGAGATCACACTGGACTGCTCTCAGTTCTGACACTTTTGCAATGTAGCCATAGTCTACATGAATTTTAATCACACACAATATTAAATGTTGCACCCAGCACGTATAAATGTAGACAATGCATGTAATTCATGTGCAGCTCAGCCCCAGCATGTCATTGGTCATCAATTTTCTCATATGCAGAAACATAGCTTTAATAAATAAAAGACTGAATTTGGAATATAATTTAGTCTTTCATTCTTTACTATAAACATGTACAAAAGCAATCAATGTGTGATGTTTAACATGATTAAGCAAACATTCTTTGTATAGCACACCTAAGCTGTATGACACACAATGCAAATTTGTGCTCCAATAATTTTGTAATACAAAATTGTTAAATGTGACCAAAAGGTAAGCGACTCTTAAGAGTTTCATTTCCAAAGACAAGTCATCACAGAATATTACAATTCTTCCTTAGCAAACCTGCCCCTCAGTCTGCCCCTGAGCAACAACTTTGCGCATGCCCATTTCAACGCATCGCTGAAACTGGGGTTTCAGAAGAGATTTTGCAGGGGTTCAACACCGTCTTGTACGCATTGGATTTCAACTGGAAATTAGCTACTTCAAAGGTGAGTTTCTTTACAGAAATAGTTTTAAATATATAAACATATTTTCAGAAATTGGATGGGGCATGCTATTACGTATATGTTTGAAATTTAGGCTATTTAGCCTGTTTATGTGCTATCAGATTCACATTGTTTACGTCAGGATTTCGCTAGCTACAGTACAGTAGAGGTTAAACCCTCCAGAAAGTTATGTTGAAATACTGAAAATGCATAGGCCTACATGTTATCAAAGTTTAGCGTCTCACAAATCACCCACAAAAGAATCAGTGAAAATAAACGTTCAGAACTGTTATAAAACCTTGTCCCAAAATAGTTAATTTAGCCCGTAATTTTCAGAGACTGTGGAGCTAGCGTGGCTGATCACGTTTTAATCACAGTTGGTCATGGCATGCACAGCAATGGCGTCTATAAAAGTATCATGTCACTAATTTTTCCAATTTGTACATGACATCTGTTTTTGGATACGTTTATTCGTTTTAACCTTTATAGATGCGTGAGTTCTAAATATTTCCGACGCTTCGACCAGTTATTTTTCCAAAACGGCAGCTAGGTTGCTTTAATTAGCTTCCGTTACCTAGCAACCTAGCATAATACTCGTAGTAATGCTACTACCTGCTAGTGTTACTTGTTAGCCTACTAATTGTACATTTTGAAGCCATACTATAGCGTTTGTCATATAGTTTTTGTCTATCGGAAAATAGTCGGTTGGAATGTTCAGAATCACACGTGCGACGCTACGATGTGGGGCCCTGCTTTCGAACGATCACATATGTGCAATGCTACTCCTTTAATATCAATATGCTAAAACTATGTACATAAACTACATTCCACTTTCATTTCTGTACAGATTATCCTACCACCGTCACACGGCCTAGCACTGTGTCCCTGGGAAATGATGGTAAAGTAATGAATGACCATTTATAACAGTGACAACAATTGTATGAGCCATGGCAACCCTAAAGGCTATGTTTTGAAGCAAAAGCATGACTTAAAACTTTTGCATCACCAGATTCCATACCCCTAGATGTCAACTCTGGTCTGGTGGAGATGAGCCCATTGGGGGCCCAGGAAAACAGCTGGCAGCCAGGCAAGTGCAAATATAAGACACTCAAAAAAAGATATGCTTTGTATACAACCATTCAAGGTAACATTTGTTATTTACATCAATGTTACAGCTAATCTAGAAGAACCACAGTGTATGCCAATCATGCTAACTCTTGTAAACTTGTTTTACTCTCTTTAATGACAGACACATTACAGGTTATGCTCCGGAAGATGGAGACATTGGAGGAGAACCAGCGAGAGGCTCTCCTATTCAGGCGACTACAGGGCAGACACACTGAAGAGGTGCCAGTGATGGACCTACAGGTGGCCCAAACACAGGCTGAACTCCAAGAGGTTGAGGAGCGCCTTAAGGTGCTGGAGTTGCGAAAGAGAGTGGTAAGTGTTTGGAGATGCCATGAACTATGGCTTCAACGTTCAACGTTCACATTGGTGCTGACAATAAGTTCATGACTTCTAATTCCAGACGCTGTGATGAAGTGGAAGACGGGACTGGGAGAGAAAGCTGTGGAGCTCCTCATAGAGGAGACACTCAAACACACCCCGGCAGCCCATTCAAAACAAGCCAGGTGAATGAATCATGATTGCAGCTTCCATATCCAACCTTTCACATGGCTATGTGACAAAAATCTAGAATCACATATTTTTTTGATGATGTATATTACTTTAGATGTGATTTTTTAATGACTTGTATAGCCCCTTTTTACACGTGCAATTATGTTGATAGAACACTAACTTATTTTGTGCTTCATTTTCAGGGCCAACAGACAGGACCTGTAGCGGGGCCTGGCAGAAGATTTTAATTCACTGTTTGGCACTTTGTTTGAAATAAAATGACAATGTTACATGGAAATGCTGCCTTGTTTATGATTAGCTTGAGTTAGGCTACACATCACACAAACATAGTCCTCCTACAGTTGGCTACCATGTAGCCTATTATACAAGAACAAGTAGCATTTTGGGCAAATGAGGTCTGCATATGAACCGCCCCAATATAAGCAGTAGAATTGAGAAATATAGGTTACTTGGTTAACGTTGCAGTTACGGACTGGCAACGTCACTAAATGACGTTGCTAGGAGGTCGCGGTTACGCACTGGCAACGTCGGAAAATGACGTTGCCACGACGTCGCGGTTACGGACTGGCAACGTGATTTTGTGACGTTGCCGTTACCTCATGGCGTCTTTCACTTCCCACGTTGCGACAACGTCGCCAAAGACGTTGCGGGAACGTATGTTTGGTCATCGAATGATGTTGCGGCAACGTAAGGGCAACGTAACTGTGTTAGCTGGGCATTACCTAACTACAAACAAATGCTTCGTAACTGAAGAGTATTTACTTTTTATTGGCGATATTGAAAACAGAGGTTAAGGAACTATAATCAAAAGATGGTCTCCGTTTTCAATTTGAAGCAGTAGATCTAGCTTATGTAGGAAATGTTCCATTGCATCCACTCTCTAGCTTCACTCCTTCGGTTATTATTCAAGCCTACGGTGTTAATACAGTCTGTAAAAATACCACTTTGACACACTCGCAAGAAATGATCCGCTGGTTAGATGTAGCATGATCTTATTATAGTAAGTATAAAAAACTCACCAGGGACAACGACAACATTGGCAACCCTGCACTTGAATTATTATTTTGATGTCATCTTAAATTAAGTGTCTGAACAGGACTGGGTGTGCAGGCACACATGATTAGTTTCTCCTCCGTCTTGAACCTGAAACCTAGATTTGTTGGTCATTGTTGCCAATGACCAACGGCTGCTATGTTTTTCCAGCAAGTTCAAGTCATTCCAGTATTGTCCTTTTACCTTCAAATTCGTTCAACCCAGACTTCAGCAACTGGTTTTCTGCTAAATTTTCACATTTTCCTGCAGCTCATCTTTCAGAATTTTTGCCCTTATTGTTTTGCATTTTTCTTCTTCTTTTCTTCCCTTTTCTTCTGTTTTCTGCCTTCATCTTGCTCCAGGTCCTTTCAAAAAATACCTTTCACAGCAGTACCTTCCAACTGCCAGTACTTTTGCATTTTTCTTCTCTTTTCTGTACATTTCTGCCTTCATCTTGCTGCCGGTCCTTTCTAACATACATTTCAGGCCTTTTGAAACTCCAGCAAATAATGTTCTGCTAACTTTTCAAATTCTTCAGAATTATTTCTCTTTTTGCATTTTTCTTCTCTTTTCTGTAGTTTTATACCTTCGTCCAGCTCCAACCCCTTTCAAAAATACCTTTCAGGCGCTTCAGCTTATAACTTTCTACCAAATTTTCACAATTTTCCGCTTTTTTAGCATGGTCAGCTATCCCCATTCAGGTTTTCAGCATTCTCACTGTTGTTTCGCAGGAACAGCCGTTTCTAGTTTATTGTTTATTTTCGCCCCCCTAAGAATCAGTCAATAGTTGGACTACATACACAACAGCGGTGTCAAAAGGTTCGTCTTGGTAGCGATTGCGTTGGTTGTATTTTTATTTACGTTCCGTTGGATGGTGTAAGTTCAAATTACGTTTTTGTGGCGAAAAGTGAAGCTAATGGTGGCTAACTTGCTAGCCACAGTCACTGACGTTACTAACGTCACGAAAACACGCGTGACTACCTGTAGCAGAACAATTGTGAAATGTAATGTACAATATTAGCTGATATTATTATGGAAGTAGGCCCACATCTACTTTTGGAAACGGTAGTCTACTATTTCACTGAAGCATTAGCCTCTGTTGCCCGGGCAACACATACTACAGTGGTCTATGATGCATCTGTTTTCAATCGTTAATCAACATTCCTCACAAATACATTTTCGTTGTAGGATTTATTATGACATTACATTACAAGTAAACGATTTGTTGGTGAAATTATCATTACCTGTGGTTTCAAACCAGTGTTGCTCACTGCAACGCTGTAGCCTACACAAGACACTACAAAAACATCTACACAGCTGTTTAGGAAGTCAAACGGCAACAGAACATGTTCGGCACTCCCCTTACTTAAATCAAAAGTCTTTCAATAGGTGAAACTATCTGACTACTAACCTGAACTTCATTGCCACAGCCTAAACTTTGTCAATCTGTTCATGAAAATAATTAATTTCAGCCTAAATCAAAAAAAGCTGGTTCATGAAGGAGGACGCGAGACATAGCGCGTCACTAGTAACGCGTCATAATACGCTGCAGGGCACTCCCTCCTAATAGGGCGGGGTATATAGCGGGGTATCCCGGCATATGCATCGCTAGTGCGACATTGACATCAGTCATCCTGCTGCCTCCGCCTCCCCAGCCTCCACCCTTGGTTCTGTTTTCTGTTGTAGGGGGAATGCGTCGCTGCTCTCTGCTCGGAGGTCGAGACGGTGTCTTGTTGGATGCGGCAGGGAGCCGATGCAAGCAGAACCACAATGCCAAATCAAATGGACAATCATGTATTGTATAGTGTACAATAAAGTATAGTAAAGACATACTGAGTCCTCCTGCCTGAACCGTACAACGGAACGTTAAATCGAAGTCAACCAACGCAATCGCTACCAAGACGAACACAGCAGTAGTCTAGTACTGTACTGTAGTAGTACAATTTACCGGGGCAGCTTCTCCACACAGGGCTATATCGCATTTTGCGTTGTTGTTACTGACAATGAGATCGCTACCAGTGAGCTTTTTATGAATGAGCGATTTTCCACTAAATAAATGTCAAGCTTATTTACGTTTTTGGAGGCATATTTTCAGTTAGCAGATGGTACTGTTTGAATCGCGATTCCATCTAGAATAATCTTCAAAGGGGGTTCTTTATTAATGAATGAATGCAATATGAGTAGGCTAAATGCCTGAAAATATCACGAGAAGGGAAAAACTTAAAAGGACGTTTAAGTCATAGAGATTAGATACATTTTTACACCGGTCTGCCAAATGTATTCGTCTTGATTCAGCTATGAGGCTGCCTCTTGCAGGGGAAATGAGAAGACATCTATTTCATTCTACACTTCACTCGTATTGAGTTGTAAATGAGCAGCAAAAAAAAATGCTTTTAAATCTATGCAATCTTTATAAATAATAAGTATGCATTTTTATATCAAATATACAGAAATATCAGTTCTAAACATGTCATTAAAAAACTGACCCCTGTGCAACCGACGCAAGCAAGCACACCCTACAATTTCCCCAGAAATTGTACCCTCTCTAGTTGCTGCTTGCTTTCCTACAGGTACACTCTTGCACTTTTGAGGTTCATGTTGTTTAATTTGTAAATATTTCTTTAACCACATGCTCTTATGTTTTTTCCTATTGGCTCTTATTTGCGTTTCACAATGTGTGCTTCATGTTTTGGCTACCTGCAATGTTTTTGGGACTATCTCGTTGTTTATGATCATTGACCTATGCACTTTTGTAAAGCTCTCTCTTGGAAGTAGCTTTGGATAAAAGCGTCTGCTAAATGAAGAAATGTAAATGTAGCCAGCGTATTAATTTAGAATGGTAAATATACTGCAAATGTTTACTCCTCGACAGGTCTGCAAACGCCTTTGTAAACCGAGATTTGTTAAAACGTTTGTTGTCTCGGTTACAAAACGTTGCTAGTCAAAGCTTGAGCTGTGCGCGAAATGGACGTTAGATAGAATGTTCAAATGTAACATTATTATTGTAATTGTATTGTAATCGGCTGAGTAGCTTAGAGTGACATTGAAACGTATGAAGTGGGCTTCGCACACATTTGGCCGATCAACTGAACATTACTAGTTTTTCTATAATAAAAAAAATATATATACTGATTTTATTTTGTGCGCGGTCTGAAAAATCTAGTGCGCTGTCTGAAAAATCTAGTGTGTGGGTCCTTCAACTGGTCTGCGCTGCCGCGCATGCGCGCAGCTTAGATGGAACATTGCTTAGTAGGTGTTTTATTTTCAGAAAATATTGGACACCCTGCAGCTAATCAGAATCAAGTAATCACCTAGACCATGGTATAACAGGGCTATAATATATGGATATACATCTCATCAATATCCAATAGCCCTGATAATGAAGTGTAACCATGACAACAATGCCAGACATCGTCAAAAGGTATTTAGGGTCACTATCATGTAGATATTTTGGGAGGAAAGTGAAGCAAGAAGATGAATAAAGCACCTTGAGTAAAAATACTTTGAAACTTGAGAAGCAGGAAGGTAGGAAAAAAATAGATGTAGCAGGGGAATAAAAAAGTGTGAGAGTGAGATACAGAGGAGAATAGTCGGACTATGAGGAGGAAGCTTTTACATGTGGGACACTGGAATGTGCTAGTGAATTTGAAACCTACAGTTTTAATTGGACTATTGTTAAATTCAAAGTAACAAAGATTTAACTGAGGGAGAAAGGGGAAAGAATTTACCTGTAGGACAATTGATCAACTGCAGAACCAGGGGACGACGGGTCACGATGCCAGAGCCACGGGGAAGGAAATCCCTGACAGAAACACAACAGACAGAAGAGTAGTTTATCTCAACCTCGCAAGGGTTGCCATTATGTAAATGTTTGGATTGTTTGCGACGCGGGAGGTTACTGGTATACATCACTCATGTCTACTGGATGCAAATTACCCTGGCTACGCTCATGATTCGCTCAGGATTCTTTTCTATTTGAGAAATCTTAACTTACTGTCTTCCAGAGCTAAGCTCTGATAGAAGATACCTGGCTCATCAGGCCATATTATACAAAGACCCCACCTCTCTGAAACCATATGCATTCAATCAATGCTATCAACATTTCGATTTGTAATAGGGCTCTGTCCTTGGACCCCTCCTCTTCTCCCTGTACACCACCTCAGTTGGACCGATTATCACCTCCCATGGCTTCTACTAGCACTGCTACGCTGACGACACGCAGCTGTACCTGTCGTTCCTCCTGACTGATCCGGGGATCTCAGCCAGAATCAAGGCCTGCCTCACAGACATCTCCGCCTGGATGACCAAGCACCACCTCCAGCTGAAACTTGCCAAGACAGAACTTCTCATCATCCCGGCTGTAACGTTAGTTTCTTAGTTTCCAATTTGAAGCTTTGGCTTGATGCTCGAATTTTGTCTCTCATGCCACATGTCCCTTGAAAAGATTCCACGAGTCCACTTGTATTTAAATGTTTACTTGAAACTATAGCAACATTACAAACAAACAAAATTATCCATAAAATATAGAAAATATCCAAGTATAACTAAGCGAGTACGAGTGAGAGTACAGTGAGAGAGGATCAAAAAACTATTTCGCTCCAATCTTCCTTCAGTTATGTTTCAGTTATGCTCTTCTTTTCCCATTCCCCACATCTCAAAATAAAAGTCCTCCACAGTAAGCATCAAGATCACATTAATACTCCTGTCTTAACTTTACAGCGCAAATCAACGCATTTTTTTTTTTTTAAATCATGAAATTATAAATAATATTTATCTTAATAATGAACTTATACCTTTTTTAAAGTAAAAACATTTTCACTTAAATAAACCACATTTAGGCTCCTACATTCCGGCCCCTAATTGTTACCAATGTCATTGAAACAATTACTCAAAACTTAAACTGGAGCCTAATGATACACTAATTCACATATCATCTTGCTTTTAGTTAAACTTAATCAACTGCCCAACACTTTCTTTTCAATCCACAACTATATTCACAGAATATCCTCTTCAGACTCTTGCAGCAGGCACAGCTTTGTTACTGGGCGCAAAAGTTTATTGGCTCGGGTCTTGACCTTCACTTGCCGAACTAATCCTTTCCGGTCAGGAAAAGTCTCTAAGTCTTTCCAAGTGGCCAGGACTTTCTTGGCGACGTGTCATCCACAATCAACACTACGTCACTGACGCAGAAGTTCCTCTGAGGTGTTGTCCATCTTTGCCGTTCTTGGAGCTGTGTGAGGTACTCTCTGCACCAGCGCTTCCAGAATATGTCTGTGAGGTACTGGACTTGTTTCCATCTTCGGTTTGCGTACTGATCATCCTTATTGAACACTCCTGGAGGCAGCTCAGGTTTGACTTTCAGTAACAAAAGATGATTAGGGGTTAAGGCCTCCAAGTCATTCATGTCAGAAGATTCTTTAGTTATGGGCCTACTGTTTATGATGGCCTCAGCATCACACACAAGGGTGTGAAGACTCTCTTCATCCATAAGCTGTTCCTTTACTGTGACATTCAGGGTTTTTCTTACAGAGCGGATAAGCCGCTCCCAGGTTCCTCCGTGGTGAGAACCTGTTGGAGGGTTGAAGTGCCACTGTATACCCTTCTGTTGCAAGTGTTTTTCTATCCTACTGGTGCTCCACTCACTTATCATTTCCTTCATCTCATTGTCAGCTGCTCTGAAATTTGTCCCATTATCTGAATACATCTCTCTGACCTGTCCTCTTCTGGCTAAGAATCTTCTAATTGCATTCAGGCATGCATCAGTGTCAAGAGAAGACGCTACTTCCAAATGCACCGCTCGAACGGCAAGGCAGGTAAAGATTACACCGTACCTTTTTACGTGTCCTCTTCCCCTTTTTACCAGTCTTTACCAGAAATGGGCCGAAGTAGTCGATGCCAACTCTCGTAAATGGAGGATCGTCAGGCAGAACTCTGCATTTTGGTAGATCTGCCATGAGTTGCTTGCCAGCTGTGCTGTGAAGCTTCTTACAGGTGATGCACTTAGACAAGATTCTCCTAATGGCTCCATTTGCTCCTGGGATCCAGAATTTCTGCCGCAATTGAGCCAGCATATGATTTCTTCCAGCATGTGCTGTAACATCATGAGTGTGTCTAAGAACAAGCTCTGTAATGTGCGAGTTCTTGGGCAGGATGGATTGCTGCTTTGAGTAATCTGGCATTGCCGCTTGGCTCAATCTGCCGCCCACTCTCATAATCCCATTTTGTAGCACTGGATTCAGTTTATGAAGCGAACTACTTTTCTTTACCTTTTGCTGTTCTTGTAGCATTTTCAGATCTTCTTGGAATCCTTGCTTTTGGGCGTATTTCACAATTTCTGTCTCTGCCCTGTTCAAATCCTCACAGGTAAGTCGTGTTTCTTTATATTTTTTCTTGAACTGATTCCTTCTTTCACTGCTAGATGAACTTGGTTCTGTCTTTTTCTTTGCTTTCAGCAGATTTTTCAATTTCAAAAACCAAGCTACTGCACGTTTTAGTTTTGTCCAGGATGAGTAATACATCATCAGCTGGCCCAAAGGATCTTGGTGCTCTTGCATCTGAATGGCATGTGATTGTACTCTTTTGACCTCTGGATCATCCACCTTTATCATTTCCGCATCTGGATTCTTCGGCCACTGGTCTTCACCGCAGAGTAAGAAACTCGGTCCTGAAAGCCAGTTCTCACATTTCAAGAATGCTTCTACAGACTGACCTCGGGAGACGTAATCTGCTGGATTCAGGCTGGTATTGACATACCTCCATTGTGAAGCTTCAGAGTGCTCCAGAATGGCTGACACTCTATTAGCAATGAAAGTCTTGAATCTGGTACTTTCACTATTCAAGTATTTCAGCACAACTGTGCTATCTGTCCAATATATTGACTCGTGAAGTTCCAATTCAAGCTCCTTCTTCAACAGCTTGTCCATTTTGACTGCAACTGAGGCTGCAGTTAACTCCATTCTAGGTATGGTTGGAGATTTCAAGGGTGCCACCCGTGCCTTTGCCATCATGAGAGTGGATTGAGTTTCTCCAGCTGAAGAGCGTAGCACAAGGTAGCTTGTTGTTCCATAGGCTGTCTTCACTCGCATCAGCGAAATTGTGTAGCTGAGCGAAGGCTTGTGCACCAAACTACTCTGTCTTGATGCATCTGTCAACGCCAAACTCCTTTAACTGTTGCAAGTCTGAAGTACACTTTGTCAATTTTTTTATGACATCTTCTGGTAAGCTTTCATCCCAGCTGTATTTCTGCCGGCATAAATCTTGCAGAATTATTTTGCCGGGTAGGACCACTGGAGCTATAAAGCCCAGTGGGTCAAAGATGGAGCAGACAAACGAAAGCAGGCCTCTTCTGGTGTGTGGGCGATCTTTGAGATTGATCTTGAACTTAAACTGATCCGTCTCAGCACATCACTGGATTCCCAATGCTCGCTCCATTGGTAAACTGTCCATATTCAAATCAAGGTCCTGGAATCCTTTTGCTCTCTCATTTTCAGGAATTGAGTTGAGCACCTTCCTGCTATTACTTGACCATTTGGTTAGTCGAAACCCACCTTTTGCCAACTTGCTTCTTAAGTTGATGCATAAGCTGACGGCTGTGTCTTCATCAGCTGTTGACTTAAGGCAGTCATCCACGTAGCAATTCTTCCTTACCGTTGTAGCGGCTTCTTGCCTGAATTCATCTTCAAAATCAGTTGCACATTTCTGCAGAGCATAGGTTGCCACACTTGGTGAAGATGTTGCACCAAAGATGTGCACCAGCATCTTGAATTCGGCAAGCTCTTTCTCGTAATTCCCTTCCGGCCACCAGAGAAATCTGAGTAGATCTGTGTCTTTGTCTTTGACTCCAACTTGATAAAACATGGCTTCCACGTCAGCCATAATGGCAATGGTTTCTTGTCTGAACCTTGTGAGGAACCCCGACTAGCGAACTTGTCAGATCTGGCCCTTGTAGAAGCTGCTGATTTAGTGATGTTCCTCCAAAGCTTGCTGCACAATCAAAAACAACGCGCAACTTTTGCTTGACTGGATGTCTGACTCCGTGGTGTGGCAGATACCATGTTCTTCCTTCAGCTGCTTCACATTCAGCACTGTGTATTTTCACTGCAAAGCCTTTCTTGACAACATCTTCCATGAATGCAACATACTCTGCACAATAATCTGCATCCTTAGAAAATCTCTTCTTTAAGTTCAGTGCATGTTGCTCTGCCGCTGATCTGTTGTTTGGCATGCACAGAGATTTGTTTCTTAGTGGAAGACAAATACTGTAATGACCATCTTTCAATTGTGATGACTGAGACACCATGTCAATGAACTGGTGGTCTTCCTTGGACATTTCAATGTCTTCATTTTGCCTTGCATCGGGAAAGTCCATCTTAAATTGTTGATGCCAAAGCTCTTCTAGCTTAGTTACTGAGATTTGGTTGGCTGTAACCGATGCCGGTCTATCATACCTCAGTCCATCATTTCCTCCTTTAAGAGGTCCATTAACTGTCCAGCCTAATGCTGTCCTTACGGCATACGGTCCATCATCCACACTACTCACCACTTGAAGTGGCTCTATTGCTTTGGGAACATTAGCTCCTATCAATAGTCCAACTTCTGCTTCAACGGAGGGAAGTTTCACATTCTTCAGGTGAGGCCAACTGATGACATCCTCTTGGCATGGGATATTATCCTTAGTCACAGGAATGGCCTTCTCAGTGAACACTTCTGAAAGCTCAATAAACTGGTCACCGTCCAGGCTACTGATTTCAAGTCCTGTCACAATGCGTGTTCACCACCGACTCATTTCCCATGGTTCGCAATGAGATGCTTGTGTGGCGTCCATTCATGTTCAACTGATTTATTAGTGACTCTGTAGCAAAGGTAGCAGAGCTTCCTGAATCCAAAAACGCATACGTTGTCACTATCTTGGTCCCTTTTTGTGCCTTGACCCGTACTGGAATGATTGAAAGATAACAATCTTCTTTACCGGCCCGGTGACACCACATGTTTCTGACTTCTGAGCTTGAGTGTTACTTACGGCTTGCTGATCATTCATTTCCTTCGCTGCTTCTCCCTTTGAGTCTTTGAATGCAATGTGCAACAAGGTGGGATGCAAACGAGAACATTCTTGACACTGAGCTTTCTCTTGACAGCTGATACTCATATGGCCATGTTTCAAGCATGCAAAGTCCTTTTCTTCTCAAAAACTCACGTTTTTCCTTATGTGGCTTGCTCTTGAATCCTCTACAGGCTATGAGGCTATGATGTTCTCCATTGCAGTTAAGACATGGTTTGCTATTGACATCCACTGAGACAGCCTTTGTTTTGTCTGATGTTGAGTTCTCATTTTTCTTCTTATCTTTATTTTCCGCTGATGAGGCAATGGATGTTGTGAAAACCCTTTTGGCTGTAGGCCTTTCCGTATGTTGTCCCTTTGCCCTCTGTCGGACTGAATCCTTTGTGTTAGATACGTTTTCTTTTATGTTTCCGTACAGAGGGTGCAATACTTGACTTGCTTGTTAACAAATTCAACAAAGTCTTTAAACCCTACTCTTTTCTTCGTTTTTTCTTGCAGGTCGCAGGCGAACTTTCTCCAGGATTCCTTTAGTTTGTATGGGAGCTTATTAGCTAATGCCCTTATGCTAGCTGCATTGTCTAAATCTTCCATGTAGGTAATATCTAGCATTGTGTTGGGGCAACCCGTTAGAAACAGTGAGAAGGACTGTAGTGCAGCACCGTCTTCTGGCTTGATTGTCTCCCAGTCCATGGCTTCCTTTATGTATGCCTCTGCAATCTTGTATTCATCACCAAAATATTGTTTTAACATTTGCTTTGCTTTGGCATAGCCTGTCGAAGGTAGCATATGAATGCAACTCTTTACCAGCTCATGTGGCTGTCCACTCGTGTACTGCAGCAAAAACTGTAAACGATCACGGTCATCCTCAGTGCGACTTTCTATTCCATGTTCAATGGATCTGATGAAGGATTTATATTCCAGTGGTTCACCCTTGAACGTTTTAATAGTGAGATCAGGAAGTAAAGATGCCTTGTGATTCTTCACTATATACTCTGTCACATTGGCTTGTTGCGATATGGCCTTGCACAAGCTTTCAAGCACTTTTCCATCATTGTCATCCCTATTTGCATTCGTTGACACTCTTTTTGTTCCTGCTGACAAGTTGTGATTAAATGAAACAAATTGGGAATAATTCTGTGCAGGCGTGGCATGCTGTGGTGGCCTCAAAAAAGTACTTTTTGCTAGCCCTTTATCTTCTGAAATATCAGATTCACAAATGCTCACATCATCATGTGCATCCTCATATTTTTGCAAAACTTCCAACTTTGCATCTGACATGCATTTCCTTTTTAGCCCTTATTGCAGCTTCTTTTCTCTTTTGCTCTGCCTCAAACTCCGATTCCTCCTCTTCTATTGCCAGTTTCTCCTTTAAAGCTGCTGCTTTAGCCTCTAGTGATGCACGCTCAATTTCTGCTTTTATTTTCATTGAGGACGCCGAAATAATACTTGATCTATGTGAACTCGACCTTTTAGAACGTTTACTTTCCTCTGACTGCTCAGTACGCACCATAACATCTTTCATCCATTTTTCGCATTTCCAAAAGAAATCAATAGTTGATGCTTGCCTAGGTTCAAACCAATTCTTTAGATTTTCTGAAAACTCTTCCTCGTTAATAAATCGCTGCAAATTCTGATTTAACTCTTGGAATTCTTGCTGCAAATGACTGAAGTCAACACGCAGCTTATTCTTAACAATGTCAACATTACGCATCATCCGCCATTAGTTCTTCAATTTGTCTAATCATGCTAGTTAGCTGGCCTAGCTTGTTCTTGCGTACTTGCATTTGTCTAGACTGCAAGTCAGTCAATTTCACAGTTCGTTTTTCTTCCTGCGAATCCATGTTAAAGCAGACCAATGCTTAGCAATATTCAACTTACTGTCGTAGTTTTTTCTTTCGAACAATAGTCCATGAAAGGCCACAGGGCTCTCAAGTGTCACGCATTGAGCGTGACAGTCACTCATTTCGGTCTTTTGTCACGCCCTCCCGCCACACATTGTATTTCTCACGCAGAAAACAAATATTTGTAATATATTTAATATGCCAGCACCCAACCAAAATTCCTCTGGCCGCGCCACTCTCACTTAGCCTGGCTCTGCCGTCCTACGTACTTCCACTCAAATGTATTTGCTTCTGTACATAGGTCTGGCCATAGGTCCGTAAGATTCTGCAGGTTGATTTTCTACCTGTCCAATAAGCGAACAGAGGGAGTGGCTGAGAACGATGACGTTGGTGTCGTGTGCTAGTTTGTGTTGTAGTTCCGTAATGGCGGCGGAGAAAGATGAGAGGAAAGCCATTCGGTCCGTTGTGGCAACGCTGCCGAATATCCAACAGCTAAAGCCGGAGCAAGAACAAGTTTTGCTGAGTTTTGTTGGTGGCCATGATGTTGTGGCCCTTCTCCCCAGTGTTCGGGAAAAGTTTGATTTTCCAGCTACGGCAGCTAGCTCTGTTACAGTAGTGGTGAAGGAATTGGCTAAGGCGAACGCTAGCGATTGGTTATGGCAGATCAGAGTGGCTCTGGGCAGATCCAATAGTTTTAAACTTCAACAGAGTACCCGCCTACAAGGAAGTCAACGCTTGTCAATGGAGTGAGGCCAGACTCTGTACAAATGAAATGTACGAGAGTCTGGTTAGGACCAGGCTAACTCTCACTATGGAACCGGCAGGAATCAAGCGTCTCCCCTGGAGTTCTTAGTCTAGCCTACCACTTATCAGCCAATCAAAAAAAGAAAGAAAGGGTCTACACAATAGCCAAACGGAAAATAGCACCATTGTATCTGGGTAAGATTTAATGCAACAACCAATGGAAAAAAAGCATATCCTGTAATTTTTCACGTGATTCTGCTACGTCTTCCGAAAGTTTCGTTCACCTACAGAGCAAACCACTGGAGCTCGAGCAGAGTAGGCTAAATCATGATCTCCTGTTTTAATGTTACAACAAATTCACAACTTGTTTGACACAAACAATGACAACTTGACTGCTGTTAGAAAATGTTTCCCAGATAATTAGCACCAGTTTTTCATGAGTGTCTGTAACTTAACCAACAGTTTTACAGCCTGTTCACTGACAGCATCTGCTCTGAACAAGTAGTTCATAGATGTAGCTGTTGTGTATCGGTGAAACTCACTCCTCAGGTATGTAAAAGGCCACCCGCGTCAACGGATTACTATCTTTTCGTTGGCGTAGTTGGTAGTGGGGGCACTTGGGATGTCAGAGGTGGCAGGTTCGTACC
Source organism: Thaleichthys pacificus (assembly GCA_023658055.1). Classification (NCBI taxonomy): domain Eukaryota; kingdom Metazoa; phylum Chordata; class Actinopteri; order Osmeriformes; family Osmeridae; genus Thaleichthys; species Thaleichthys pacificus. Next base: position 17,010,571 of record CM042876.1, read on the forward strand.
CAGTGCAGGACGAACATAGGCCCGATACCTCTGACGGAGTTTGCAATACCACGTCTGTTACATAAAATTGGCCTAGTCATATTGTCTTTATCACACGATGACTGACATATTGTCACATTATAAACATCTCTTTCCAAATAGGTGTAATAATTTTATTAGCACTAAATACATTTAAGTGTTTTGCATAGTCGATGTTATAGGTCACTTTTAAAATAATGTCATATTTTATAATTATATCCTGGCCATGAATGCATTAATCATTGCTGCCTTTCAAAGATGTCAGGTAAAAAGCAATTAATTAATTACTTAATTAATTTTGAACCCCTCACGGGGGGGGGGGGGGGGGGGGGAAGTCACTCTTGCCTGTCTTCAAAACTTGAGAGCCCTGAGGCCACGAAGTCCATGAAATTGTATCCTCTTTATTCAACCAGTCCAATTCGGAATCCAATAATCCGTGAATAGCGAGTTTTTTTGACTAATGTAACGTTAGCAGGGCTCTCAAGTCACGCATTGAGCGTGACAGTCACTCATTTCGGTATTTTGTCACGCACTCCCGCCACACATTGTATTTCTCACGCTGAAAAACAATTTATAATATATTTAATATGCCGCAGCGCCCAACCAAAATGTCTCTGGCCGCGCCGCTCTTACTATGGAACCTGCAGGAATCAAGCGTATGGGGCGCCGTTTGTAAAAGGTTGCACGTCCGTTATTCCTGCTCAGTTTTCGCACATTTAGCACAAATAAATGCATCAGAATTTTCAACGGTCACTTTTTTAAACATTTAGGGAGAAATTAATCTAAATACATGTCATAACTTATTTAGAGCAATGTTCTGCAGTATGCAAAATAATAAAATAATATTTTATAGAACTGTTAAATTTAATGTAAATGTTTAATGTAAATGTTTAATGTAAATGTTTAATGTAAATGTTTAATGTAAATGTTAAATCTAAATGTTAAATGTATAATTCACACATTTAGCTAGCCACGCCCCTCTTTTCTGGATTTTTCTGGAAACCACGTGATTTTTCACATGGCTGTCTTTCAAAATGGCAAGTCCTGAAGATTTAACGGTGATCATTGAAAGAGCTGTTGCAGCTGGTGTTCGAACGGCTCTTCTTGGCCGACCTACGCCAAACACATCTTCTGAAACAACCACCACATCATTGCCATCGGTAAGTACTGAAATTATGCCTTTTATAAAATGGAGGGGTCTTACAGTTAGAGCTAACCTAGCTATCGTAGCTAGCAAAGAAAAGAGGGGCGTGGCTAGCTAAATGTGTGAATTACACATTTAACATTTAACATTTAACATTGACATTAAACATTTACATTAAACATTTACATTAAACATTTACATTTAACATTTACATTAAACATTTACATTAAACATTTACATTAAATGTAACAGTTCTATAAAATATTATTTTATTATTTTGCATACTGCAGAACATTGCTCTAAATAAGTTATGACATGTATTTAGATGAATTTCTCCCTAAATGTTTAAAAAAGTGACCGTTGAAAATTCTGATGCATTTATTTGTGCTAAATGTGCGAAAACTGAGCAGGAATAACGGACGTGCAACCTTTTACAAACGGCGCCCCTGGAGTTCTTAGTCGAGCCTGCCACTTATCAGCCAATCAAAAATAAGAAAGGGACTACACAATAGCCAATCAGAAAATAGTACTATTGTATCTGGGTAAGATTTAACGCAACAGCCAATGAAAAAAGCATATCCTGGAATTGTTCACGTAATTCTGCTACAAAGTCTTCCGAAAGTTTTGTTCACCCCAGAGGAAACCACTGGAGCTGGAGCATCACTTTGAGCACAGAGTAGCCTAACTGTGCGTGTCCACTACAGCGGAGCGGAGCGGCGCGGGGTTTCAATTCATTTTCAATGAAATCGGGCATTGACGCTCGCCTATGGCATTGTGGGAAGGCGAGCGGAGCGTTGAAAGTTGGATTTTCTCAACTGTATGTAAATGAGGAGTGTGAAAACGCTAGCGTTGGCCAATTGGATTGGTTTCTTGTGTGTCTGCACACCCAGTTCTGTTCAGAACAAAGTTACGTAATGTGACGACGGGCCTGAGATTAAAGAATACATTAAACTACTAATGCATGGTGCAGGGTTGCCGACGTTGTCAGTGTCCCTAGTGTTTTTATACTTTCAAATTCAATCTCGTCCCATTACGTGACTGTTCTGTGCCACTGCTAGCTTGCTAGCCCAGCCTACAAACGACTGGTTGAGTGACCGGTGGCGTAACATGTATTCTACTGTAATCTTGCACTAGGAAAAATTCTGTATTAATGTTGTGTAAAAGTGGTATTTTGATCGATATTGTGAGTACATGAACCCAAGTCTGCACGCTTGGTCATGACTACAACAGTGATCTTAGACAGAGAACTACAACTCTGTATTAACTTTTCTAACACGCCCCCGAGCGTGGTGTACTGTGGGAAGGCGAGCGGTGCAGAGCGTTAAAAAACGCTGTAGTGGACACGCACCGTAACAGTATGTTCACACTGCAGCATTTTTTAACGCTCTGCACCGTCATATTTTCGTTATCACACGATGACTGACATATTGTCACATTATAAACATCTCTTTCCAAATAGGCTTAATAATTGTATTAGCACTAAATACATTTAAGTGTATTGCATAGTCGATGTTATAGGTCACTACATGTCATATTTTATAATTATATCCTGGCCATGGATGCATTAATCATTGCTGTCTTTCAAATATGTCAGGTAAAAGCATTTAATTAATTAATTAATTTTGACCCCCTCTCCTTACGGGGGTGGGGGGAGGAATGTCACTCTTGCCTGTCTTCAAAACTTGAGAGCTCTGCGTTAGTTTCTTAGTTTCCAATTTGAAGCTTTAGCTTGACGCTCAAATTTTGTCTCTCATGCCACATGTCCCTTGAAAAGATTCCACGAGTCCACTTGTATTTAAATGTTTACTTGAAACTATAGCAACATTACAAACAAACAAAATTATCCATAAAATATAGAAAATATCCACGTATAACTAAGCGAGTACGAGTGAGAGTAGAGTGAGAGAGGTCAAAAACTATTTCGCTCCAATCTTCCTTCAGTTATGTTTCAGTTATGCTCTTCTTTTCCCACTCCCCACATATCAAAATAAAAGTCCTCCACAGTAAGCATCAAGATCACATTAAAACTCCTGTCTTAACTTTACAGCGCAAATCAACGCATTTTTTTTATTTTTAAATCATGAAATTATAAATAATATTTATCTTAATAATGAACTTATACCTTTATTATTTTTTCACTTAAATAAACCACATTTAGGCTCCTACACCGGCCAAACCCTCCATCTCCCACAATCTCTCAATCACCCTGGGATCTGCGACGTTGACTTGTTGTTTATGAATAAATGTAAATGTAATAGAAGGAATATTTGGGTACATGAAAATGTGTTTCCGAAGTTTGGATTGATTGTAGAGGGGGCCATACAATCGAGTAATCAAAAATCCAATGCCTGATTTGTGTAATGTTGTGTTCTGCACAATAAACCCACACAAAAATGATAACACTTGGAGACACAAAAAAGACATTGCAGGGCTGTAAGCAATGTGATTGACATGGGCCAGTTGAAAACTACCAGGACATTGCACCCACAGCACAGGCAAAAATTAACGATTTGATGGAGTGACACAGAAGAGATCCCAAATATGTGCTCTAACCTGTGCTCAATACTGTATCATTCATATTTGGTTAATTGTGCCTGAAGACAGTTTGTTAATTTCTTGCTGGAACTCATAATGCTCATAATGGGTTCAAGATGACATCACTCTGAAGTACCATAAAAAATGTCACCTTGGTATGTCAAAAAATGACTGAATTAGAGCAGTTTCAACTTTGGCTGAATCTAACAACGGGGAATAAAAAAGCCTCAAGGACCCATAAGGTCCTCCATGATGGATTTTCCTGTACAGCGACATTGTGCAAAAACCTTCAAAATCGATCTCCTCTAAAACAAAAGTTCAAATTGACTTGAAATTGTGTACAAATATGTATCATTGATGTATTTAAAAACTTTAGTTAAGACAGTTGAATCAAATACAAAATGGCTGAAAGAGGTGTATTTATGTAAATGTCCACATTGCCTCAATTTCTTTGTGTCAATAAATCAAATATAATTAGGGTTCCTCCGGTAAGAGGGAACCTATTGTATTCGTTAGTTTTATTAGGGTTCCTCCGGTAGGAGGGAACCTATTGTTTTTGTTAGTATTCTTATTATAAGGGTTCCGCCGGTAGGAGGGAACCTATTGTTATTGTTGGTATTCTTCTTCTTAGGGTTCCTCCGGTAGGAGGGAACCTATTGTTATTGTTGGTATTCTTATTCTTATTTTTCATCTCCTTGCGCCTCAATATCTCAAAAAGTCCCTTGTCATAAATTTTCTAATTTGGCACATTGATACTACATCCAAGTGGGTACCCCCACACCAAATATGGGCCACATCAGACCATAAGGGGCGCCACAGGCCACGCCCAAAAGTCAAATTTTCAAAGTGATGGCATTACCACCCCATTGCTCCAATTCTTCTGAATCTTGGTGTGCATGCCTCATTTTTCATGAGGAACTAAAAGCCTCAAGGACCCATAAGGTCTGCCATGATGGATTTTCCTGTACAGTGATAATTTTGGAAAACCTTAAAAATTCCTCTTTTGAACCAAATATCTCATTGACTTGAGATTTTGTACAGATATGTATCATTGACGTATTTAAAAATGTTACTTAAGACAATTGAGTCAAATACAAAATGGCTGAAAGGGGTGTATTTATGTAAATGTGCACATTGCCTCAATATGTTTGTGTCACTAAATCAAATGTATTTTTGAAGGATGGTTCAAACGTAATAGGCTTTAAGGTGACATGCCCCTGAAGTACCATGCAAAGTTTCACCTTGATATGTTGAAATATGACTGAATTACAGCTGTTTGAACTTCGACCAAATCTGACAATGCTCGCCATTGGAGAAACAGCTTTTTTATTATCCAGTTTTGTGTAATCCATGTCTGGGAATGGCTCAATTGGCTGAGATGTTGTGCTGGTAAGCAAAGAGTTGTAGGTTCAAAACCAGTCAGAGGTGTAGTTTTTAATTTTTTATTCTGACAAAACGGTTTCTAGTCTTCCAATCAATCCTCCGGTTGTAAAAACATAGCAATGCGTGTTTATTTGAGCCCATCACAACACTCTGATCATCTGTTTAGCGAGACTGTGTAAACCACTGCAAAACAAGCCAGGTTCACCACAGTAGCTATGGAGCTAAATCAGGGCCAAATGTTTTGTTAATTCGAAAAAAAAATCTTTAGTCGAAAAACTAAAGCTTGACATTGAAAATGTAAGTTTTGGTCGAAAACTTGAAAAATAAAACCATGTATTCAAAGAAAAAATAAGTGTACCAATTTTTTTTTCAGGTTGAATAATATTTAGATTAAATTTTGGAATAATTTTGAATAAGTTATTCTTTCTTTTTTTGTTAAGGTTTTTTTTCAGTTTTTTTCAGACTTTTGGCCCCGATTTTGGTAGGGGGCGTGGCTTCAACTCAGAGGCGGTAATTATGAGTGACAGCCTAACAAAGAGGCAGAAGACTCGGCTGTTGGCATGGCGTCCGCTCCGCCAAGGCAACAGGCTGGCGTCATTAACACATAAAGGGGAAAATAGGTGGACAGCTGGACAAAGCTGGAAATTAAGCATCGCTAGCACTAAAGTTAGCATTAACTAACGTTAGCTTCACACTTCAGTATAGTACTGTACGTAGCTGGTGTTTTTACAGTCAGTCAAGCTCAGTTCTTTTTTTTTTACTTTAACGTGTAGTGTAACCTAGTGTCTTTGTTAACCTCTGTTTAGTGTGTAAAACGTAATTAATCAGGCCAGAGCATTAATGTAAAGTTGTATTTGTCTATTCTATTCTAGGAACAAATGAAAAGAGACCTTCTTCAGACACTTTTAACAAAACTGTCCCGGGCCACACAGAGACTCCCGCTGGATGTGAACTATTTACAGTTTGTAGTCAACCAGGAGATGGTCCTTTTTAGGGCATTGTCAGGCCAGGTTGAGATGCCACAAGATGTTATGAATGCATTGACAGAGTTGTCAATACTTGTCAATGCAGATGACAGCTCTAATATGAGCCGGTGTCAGGTGCCAGTGATGCAAGCAGAAATGGGACGGCCAAAGTATGTTGTGTCTCCTCAGCAACTACAAAGCCTTGTAGAAATGTCTCTACCTGTGTCGTGTATTGCAACACATCTGGGTGTATCTGTGAGGACAGTTAAACGGCGCATGCATGAACATGGACTTTCCATAATGCAGGGCTACAGTAACTAACTTTAGTGCTAGCGATGCTTAATTTCCAGCTTTGTCCAGCTGTCCACCTATTTTCCCCTTTATGTGTTAATGACAAAAAAATGCCACTGCGGGGATAATGTCCCAAAGTATCTATTCAAAAAGGCTAATATCTTTCACGTCTTACCTGTGCGCTGGCGCCAGCCTGTTGCCTTGGCGGAGCGGACGCCATGCCAACAGCCGAGTCTTCTGCCTCTTTGTTAGGCTGTCACTCATAATTACCGCCTCTGAGTTGAAGCCACGCCCCCTACGCAAAATCGGGGCCAAAAGTCTGAAACTAAAAAAAAAAAAAAAATGAAACAAGAAAAAATGAAAAAAATAAAAAATAATGAAAATAAAAATAATTGAAGCCGTAAAAAAAAAGTTTTGAATCTGAAAACATGAAATGTGAAACTGTGAAAATATGAAAGTGAAAATTGAAAATGAATAACTTATTCAAAATTATTCAAAAATGTCATCGAAATATTATTCAACCTGAAAAAAAAATTGGTACACTTATTTTTTCTTTGAATACATCGTTTTATTTTTCAAGTTTTCGACCAAAACTTACATTTTCAATGTCAAGCTTTAGTTTTTCGACTAAAGATTTTTTTTTCGAATTAACAAAACATTTGGCCCTGATTTAGCTCCATAAGTAGCTAGCTACTTGTAGTCTACGCATGGTAGAGATAACTCTAATGGTTATCTCTAATGAAGTAAATTGATTGTTCAGGTGGATCCCTTGCCTGTTGCACAACTTCATTTCAGTAACCTAAGCCAGGACACATTCCCACTGATGCTAGGCATGATTTAAAATTCCCTTCCATGACAAGTTATGGCACTCCAAACAACCTGTTTAAAAAAACGATGAGAAAGTTATTCTTTACAGCAGCAACCCAGTCATCCCGTTGTCCCATTTTTATAGGAAATGTACAAGCATTTTCAACTTAGGCTGAATCTAACAACGCTTACCACAGGAGAAACAGCTTACTTTTTTTATACAGTAACTGAACATGACAATATTCAACACTGAGAATAGCTTAATGGGCTGGGATGGTGACCTGTAAAGTATAAGGTCGTAGGTTGGAATCCAGCCATAGTCTTTTGGCCTGTCATAATTTTGATTATCTGTTTAGTTCAACAGGATGACATCTTTCTGAAGTACCACAAACAATTTCACCTTGGTATGTCAAAATTGATTGAATTAAAGCTGTTTCAACGTTGGCTGAATCTAACAACACTTACCACAGGAAAAACACCTTATGTTTTTATACAGTAACTGAACATGACAATATTCAACACTGAGAATAGCTCAATGGTCTGGCATGGTGACCTGTAAAGTATAAGGTAGTTGATTGGAATCCAGCCATTATCTTTTGGCCTGTCATAATTTTGATTATCTGTTTAGTTAAACAGGATGACATCATTCTGAAATACCATGCACAATTTCATGCAATTTCACCTTGAAATGTCAACCGTTTCTTAACCTTTGTCCCAAAGCTGACCAAAGCTAATACTCTGCCCTTTCTATTCATACAATCTCAACAGTTGGTGTGTAGCAGAGAGGATAGAGAGACTGACTTGTAACCTTATGCTCATGAGTTCAAATCCCCATTCAGCCTGTTGTTGGCCAAACATCAAGTAGTTTTGCTCTCTTGTTGTCCAACTCTCGATCTTCGACAGTGTACATGTATATAATATTTTGCCATTTTGCGGAGGAACCCGCATCGCTGCTTGCAGCTATATTTGGTGGCCAAGCAGCGAAGCTGCGGAGCAACTTAAGTGTTTCTACCTTTTCTTATTAGGGGCCAAGCGGCGAAGCTGCGAGGCACCTATTGTAATTGGTAGTATTATTATCATTATTAGGATTCCTTCGTAAGGAGGAAACCTATTGTTATTGTTAGTTTTATTACGATTCCTCCGTGAGGAGGAAACCTGTTGTTATTGTTAGTTTTATTATTATTATTCTAGTCCCATGGGAGTCAATGGCAGCCCCTAGAACCGTATGATAACGTTTTGTGAAATTTGGCACACTCATTAAGGACAGTCCCTTCTATACTTACACCAAGTTTCATGTCTCCCATTAGACCACTCTAGCGCCACCAATGGGTCAAAGTTGGACTTGTGTTTACACACGCAACTTTTGAACCGTATGACCTATTTTCAAAAATGAGTTACCGTTGGATTCCCTGGATCACACACTACAACATGTTACCATGTGCAAAGGCAACTTAATATCTTAAAAAATGATTGAAATAAAGGAAATCTAATTTATTTCTAACGCTAAAATAATGCTTTACGCATTCGCCGGTGCAAAACTGATACTCTGATACAATCACAAGTTCATGAAGACTATTGAGAATGTTTATCCCTTGTGGATCTTGATGGTATTATATTTCAGATTTGGTATCCCATTGGTAAGTCTGCAGCATGGATTTTTCTATACAGTGACAATTTGTGAAGAATTCGGGGGGAATGTCCCTGTACTTACTGTAAGTCGCTCTGGATAAGAGCGTCTGCTAAATGACTAAATGTAAATGTAAATGTAAGAATATACATTTTTCAATGGTTCGCAATATTTTGGAGGAATCCGCCATTGCTGCTTTCAGCTATATTTTAGCTATATTTATTTCCTCTTCTCCGCTAAATGGCTCCATAGCTCAAAAAGTCCTCGACCCGATTTTTTCAAATTTGGTCCAATGATACAACAGGTCACTCACTACTCCCAGACAGCTAGTGGCCCACGTACGCCCATAAGTGGCGCTATAAGCCACGCCCAAAATCTATGTGATTTCCCCAGCGCCCCATTACTCCAAAATGCCTGAAAATTGGTAGACATGCCTTATTTCTCATGGAGAACAAAAAAGCCACAAGGACCCGTAAGGTCCGCCATGATGGATTTTCCTGTACATTTAGCAAAAACCTTCAAAATCGATCTCCTGAAATTTTTTACAGATATGTATCATTGATGTATTTAAAAACTTTACTTTAGCCAGTTGAATCAAATACAAAATGTCTGAAAGAGGTGTATTTATGTAAATGTCCACATTGCCTCAATATCTTTGTGTCAATGAATCAAATATAATTTTGACTGATGGTTTTTCAAACCTCCTTAATTCCACCAACACACTTTCTGACGTGGAGGCAGAGTCTGGGGACATCGGGGAGGGCCCTTCTATATCTGAGACTGAGATCGCCGAGGTGGTTAAAAAGCTCTGCGGTGGCATGGCCCCTGGGGTGGATGAGGTCCGCCCGGAGTTCCTTAAGGCTCTGGATGTTGTAGGGCTGTCTTGGTTGACACGACTTTGCAACATCGCGTGGACATCGGGGACAGTGCCTCTGGACTGGCAGACCGGGGTGGTGGTTCCCCTCTTTACAAAGGGGGACCGGAGGGTGTGCTCCAACTTTAGGGGGATCACACTTCTCAGCCTCCCTGGGAAAGTCTATTCAGGGGTCCTGGGGCCTCATGTATAAACGTTGCGTACGCACAAAAAGCTTGCGTACCCTGGTTTTCACGCACACTTTGTGATGTATAAAGATTTACTTGACGTGAGAATGTGCGGGCCGTCACGGAAAGTTTTGAGCAGACGTGAGAATGTGCGGACTGTCCGCAAAGTCTTGTCTGGCTCTGTAACGTGGCGAATTCTAACTGAAAAGTGCCGAAACTCACCAACATTACAAAATAAAGTTTCCACTACTACGTTTATGACTTTGACTATTCAAAAAACATTCAAATAAAAGTTTGATCATTAATGTGGATGATCACATCAAAATGCCAAAACCCAAAACGGGAAATGCTATATCAGGGTTTCCGCAGGGTCTTAAAAAGTTATAAAAAGTCTTAAATTCTGAACTTAAAATTGAAGTCCTTAAAAAGTCTTAAAAACGGCTAGATTTTCATCCGAGGTCTTAAATTTAATCTAGTCAGGTCTAAAAAAGTTTTACCCTCGTTCATTTCCAGAAACGCTGGCCGCAGAAAGTTATAATAAAGTAGCAAAAAAGTATTGAGTCGTAGCCTACAGAGCGGAGCTCTAGAGTCGTTGCTTCGGTGTGTTGTAGTTCTTTCTGTGGGATCTTGGTGTTGTTACCTATGCGGTGATAAAACTATAAATCCTGTGATAAATGCAATACCTGTCCACGAAATACGTCTGCGTCTCCTCACAGTTTGTTAAAGTTCGGCTACGTGTGGAAAATGGGAAAGTGTACTTTCAACGAGACATGGCTAGATCACAGCGATTTCCGCTGTTGGTTACAAGCGGTACCCAGCTCCAGGTACGAGGCTCGCTGCAAACTTTGCCAAAAAATATTCAATTGGGTGTGAACTGGCGCTGGAGTCACACGCTCACTCACACACCTTCGCTCTCTTTGAGGGCAAGTTTGTTTTACCCTATATTCATTTTGGGGGTAAGGTTTTGGGGATTTGGCACGTTGTTGGGTGTGGAAAGTTACTAATGTGATTAACCTATGTAAAATGTATGCTTTTTCAATGACTGAATTCATTTAAATAAAATTATTTTTTCAGAATTTCTTTGATTTGAATTTTGGTAATGCGTCGTGTAGGTCTTAAATTTAGATCTTTATGGTCTTAAAAAGTCTTAAAAAGGTCTTAAATTTTACTTACTGAAACCTGCAGAAACCCTGTATATAGCCTTCTGTTTAATCCACCACCACTTAATAACTTCTGTTAAACTTGAGGGTGTCAAACGAACGACAAAATCACTCAGGAAATGCATGTCACGCTAACCCTATAGCTGCCATGCTGTTACGATGCGCCACCACTCGTTTCTTCATTTAAAGTTTTACAACGGAACATTTCTTCTTAATTTCTGCCATGGTCTGGTTCTCTGAACCCACAGCATTTATGGCCCTATAATAATAATAATTATTTTATTTGTAATGCACTTTACATTTAGCTAAATCTCAAAGTGCTACAGGTTAAAAACAAGAAAGTGTGCAAATAGTGACAGTTTTCCACTCCGCCGACTTTCTTTTGTCGCTAATACCTGATGACAGGCCGCCAAACAGGACACATTTTCTCGCCTCCACCTCTGTTGTCAGAACCTCGATCTCACAGTCACCGTATTTCTTCAAGTAAACGCCGCGGCGTTCAACGTTCATTTTTGGTGCGGCGTTTATTCGAGGGCGCCGTTTATTCGAAGAAATACGGTAATTCAGACAAAGAAATGACCTCAGGAGCGCATTTATAGCCTATCTGCATATTCATTTATGGGAGGAGGCAAGGCGGGGTCAGTGGCTCGTTCACGTGCGGTCCATCTCACGTTGATTGTGATTTATAAAGGAAAGGTGCGCAGGACCTGGCGTACGACCGGTTTTATACATGTGAATATTTCTGTGCGTAGGTACTTTTCGAGTTTTGGCCGTACGCCATCTTCTGGTATGAAAGCTGCGCAATCCTTTATACATGAGGCCCCTGGAGAGGAGGGTCCGTCGGATTGTTGAACCTCGGATTCAGGAGGAGCAATGTGCTTTTCGTCCTGGCCGTGGAACTGTGGACCAGCTCTACACCCTCGGCAGGGTCCTGGAGGGTGCATGGGAGTTCGCCCAACCAGTCTACACTTGTTTTGTGGATTTGGAAAAGGCGTTAGACCTTGTCCCTCGGGGGCTCATGTGGGGGGTGCTCCGGGAGTACGGGGTACCAGATTCCCTGTTCAGGGCTGTTCGGTCCCTGTACGACCGGTGCCAGAGTTTGGTCCGCATTGCCGGTAGTAAGTCGAACTTGTTCCCGGTGAGGGCTGCCCTTTGTCACCGATTCTGTTCATAATTTATATGGACAGAATTTCTAGGCGCAGCCAGGGCATTGAGGGGGTCCGGTTTGGTGACCTCAGGATCGGGTCGCTGCTTTTTGCGGATGATGTGGTCCTGTTGGCTTCATCGGGCCGTGACCTTCAGCTCTCACTGGAGCGGTTCACAACCGAATGCGAAGCGGCTGGGATGGGAATCAGCACCTCCAAATCTGAGGCCATGGTTATCGACCGGAAAAGGGTGGAGTGCAATCTCTGGGTCGGGGAGGAGATCTTGTCCCAAGCGGAGGAGTTCAAGTATCTCGGGGTCTTGTTCAAGAGTGAGGGAAAAATGGAGCGCGAGATCGACAGGCGGATCGGTGCGGCGTCCGCAGTGATGCGGGCTCTGCATCGGTCCGTCGTGGTGAAGAAGGAGCTGAGTCGAAAGGCGAAGCTCTCTATTCACCAGTCGATCTACGTTCCTAGCCTCACCTATGGTCACGAACTGTAGGTAGTGACCGAAAGAACGAGATCGTGAATACAAGCGGCCGAAATGAGTTTTCTCCGCAGGGTGTCTGGGCTCTCCCTTAGAGATAGGGTGAGAAGCTCGGTCATCCGGGAGGGGCTAAGAGTAGAACCGCTGCTCCTCCGCATCGAGAGGGGCCAGTTGAGGTGGCTCGGGCATCTGATAAGCATGCCTCCTGGACGCCTCCCTGGTGAGGTGTTCTGGGCACGTCTCACTGGGAAGAGGCCCCGGGGAAGACCCAGGACACGCTGGAGGGACTATGTCTCTCGGCTGGCCTGGGAACGCCTCGGGGTCCCCCAGGAAGAGCTGGTGGAAGTGGCCGGGGAGAGGAAAGTCTGGGCTCCCTGCTTAGGTTGCTGCCCCCGCGACCCGACCCCCAGATAAGCGGCAGATGACAACGACAGAATCAGTGTTTCCAGGTCCGTGGTTTTCCTGCGGAATTGGGCTACTTTTGAAGTGTTGCCGCAGGTTGAATTTTGTCCGCTGGTTCGGGTAGACCTATTTTGCATGCAAATTACATGAATATCTTTAAATAAAAATCCATATTTTAAATGAAATAATTTCTTTATACCCAAATCCTACCAAACTGACTCCAGATCAGCACATACACACAAGGACATGGAACACGCCCACATACACACACGCACTGCGTGTGCACACGTGCCTAATTCTCTCAGTCTCCTGAGAAAACCTCCTGAAAACTGCTTTTAATGCTGGTATACTTAACATTTGGTGTTACTTTGTAGATATTACAATACATATGGCAATGATAGCAATGCTGTTGGACTTTAAAAGCAGTGTATATGGTTTGGCAGGGGCATATTTTGAGTTCTGATATTGGGCTGGTTTTATTGGCCATTGGGCTGGTTTTGATTGGCTATTGGGCTGGTTTTGTCACACAGACCTTACAACCCTGATTGGAATCATCCTCTATTTCATGTCCTATAGTAATAACTCACATGGCATACTGTGCAGGGAAACTTGAATGTGAGATACACCACATATTGTGATATACACCACGGGTATCAGCTAAGACACTGGTGTATAGTCTAACATTATTATCTATCTTGCAAAATGTTAATACTTTGTTTTCTTGCTCATGCAATTAATTCTGAAGTCAGTGAGACCGGCTCATGGGGATGGAAAGAAATTGTAATTGGGTGTGTGGCTAGTGCCAATCTGTTAGGTGCCAGGCAGTACAAAATGGGGTTGTGTGAAAATAAGTGAGTAACCATGCAGAGATTAAGACTGAGATGGCTGAGATGAAAGTTTAACCAAAAAAAAAGATTTATGGAGACCTCTCATAAAGGCAGTCTCAGAGTCTCTGATTTGTCATTTGGAGTCGATTCTTGCTGTTTAAAGATCCTGTAAAGTGGACCTGGAAACTAGTTTTAAGTTCGCCACACCACAGAATAATGTGTTATTAACTACCCATCCAAATTCGAATGAAAAAATAACACCGACAAGTTTGTTAAATTAGGCTTTGAAATCGTGAAAAAATTAGCAGTCTTCTCTGCTTGAGACTGGGGGGGCGTGTCGCCTGAAGGAGCTGAAGCTCCGCCCCTCGCTGCCTAGTGCCTCCGACCCAGATAATGGACGCTATGTCAAGCCGAACAAAACCGTATAGAATTAGAATGTATTTATTCAATGAGTGAAACATACAGATGCATATAAATGAAATGTTCCCCTGAGCTGTAACAGTAAAAATGGACACCAGAGACAGCAGACAGTGAGCTCTCCAACTAGGCTACTTCTAACACATTAGCTACCGGAGCCAAAGAACCAAAGAGCCAAAGCGGTGGATTGTCCAGGTGCGACCGGAGGAGGAACGGCCGGGAGGGCGATGCTCGGTACGGCTCCGCGCTGCAAGAGAAGCCGTGTGTCCGCGAACCCCGTCTGTCTCTGGTCCATGTTAAAACTATCCGCTGTGAAATGGTCACTGCATTTAGTCATTTGGCAGACTCTTAAGTCTGCCAAATGACTAAATGCAGATAATTATCCACTGCAGAGGCGGCTGTTGGAGTTTATCCGAAGCTTTCCATCAGCGTGGCTCTTCACAAAATCAATCCACCTATTTTTCCTTTCCTCATCAATGGGGAAATGAAATAGTGTTGCAGCGCAGCTGAAGTTTTTGCATCCAGGGAAGATGCAGTTGCGGGTGGTGGGAAACATCCTGAAGCTAGCTAGCTAGCTGATGTAGGCTACAATAACAGTACAGCAGGAGGAGCCATTCAGTGATCTGACATAGATAGGGCGAAATGACGTAGATAGGGCATTTTTTGGCTCCGCCCATTAAAACCTGATCTGAAAACGGAAGAGAAACTGTTCTTCGGTTTAACTCCACAATTCAGTGTGACAACGTTTTAGCGCTTTGCACATGCTTTCAGGAACTCATTTCACACGTATATAATGTACTTAGAAGCAAACATGCAATCTACTTTACAGGATCTTTAAATAAGGTGATCTCTTAAATGGCTGTCTTGTGGTGCAACTTTGATGTTTTCTGGTGTGACCAACAGTGTTGTACAGTAGTAAGACTACTTTTGTTAGGTAACGAGTAACTTAACGCGTTACTTATTTAATTGAATTAATCCGTTACTAGTTCCTTGTTCAAACAAGTAACGCGTTACTCAAGTTAGTCTTTTGGTCGCAAGCCCTCAACATGTAGCTAAAAGTCTAGGAAAGTTGAGGCTACTTTTCGCTAGGTACCTACAAAAATGTCTTAATCTGCTAGACAAGTGGGTTCCCCTTCGTTCTTTTGGTGAGCAGTCTCACGAGCCCAACTTACCCGGCGTCATGGAGCCGACCAGCTAAATAGTTAGTAAAGACTTTCACGTACAGTAGGCCTACGTAATGTCACATTAAATAATGTATTTGAACTCAAGCTTGTGTGATGCGTTGCTGTATCGTTGCAGCGGTTTAGGTTTAGGATTATATTACAGTAAGTAAAATAGTCTGGTTCAGTACATAAGTGAAGTGAACACCATTTTGCTACCATATACCTAGCTATAATTAGCTTCATTTTGCTCCTAGATTCAGACCTAGCCCCGGTAAATTGTAGAGCTAGCTAAGTACTAGACGTCTGCCTGGAATTTTACTAAATTATTTATTGATTAAAGAGTTTCTTGATTCAAGAACTTCATGCAAATATTGCTTTTCATTATGGTGGATTATTACCTTGATCCGTCTTGCTGTATATTGAGGATTGATTATGTTATATGCAAGTGACACTGAATATTCAGTACAATATGTGCTATTGCTGAGGTCAACCCATTAAATGTGCCTTCTGGGCATAAGAGTGACCAAGGTGAATTGTCTTAGAAACAGTGGGGAACCGTCAGGGCCCTCAGAGAGGGCCTAATATATTCTAAAAATATATATTTTAAACGTAATCTGTTATAATTGTATTTTATCAATCCATAAATTGTGTTTCTGAAATAAACCCTTCAATCCTGCCCTATTCAGTTTATGTTGTAATGTGAAGAGTTAAATGAAAAAATCCCTTTTGTCACCCTATCAGAATTTCGCTGCCTCCGTTGTTGGGAGGAAAATGCTATGCAGCTAGCTCTGTGATTGGTGGTCCAGCTATGAATTTTACAGAGGGCCGCTTGATAGAAATTCAATGAAAGACTAATTTCCATTTACAGTAAAATTTACCAATCATATCTTCGCTCTAAATGGGTGGGCCTTGTTATCGCTAACTTTATGACAAGTTCCGCCCGCTGTGGGAACGGAGAAACGCGATCACAAGCCTAATAAACTAGCTAGCCTGTTTCGTTCACTTCACAAGTAAAGCTGCGAGTAACGTTCCCGCTAGTGAGGAGGACATTGTTTCACATTTGTTATGCGCCGTTTTCTAGGTTAACTTTTAATGAGAAGTTGGAGTTAATCGGCAAAGGAAGACCTACACCAGAACTTAATTTTGTGCAGAAAACCAAAGCTTTTGAGAGCCTAACTATATGCTATAGTGTTGTGCAGAATGACCGGTCAATCTGTAGGTACCAACGCAACATCATTGTGCACAATTACGTGAATAGTGCCGCAAGGGCTGGCTCAAATAGTGCTTAATGACCAACACAATTTCATGTAGGCCTTAATGCTGTGCGCGCTGTATCTTGTGTTTTTTTTCCCGACGAGTAATTTAGGTCAGAGGGCCAAGGTTTAAGAGTCACGGTTCGCTACTGCTTAGAAATAAAATACTTTTCTTAACATAACGCAAAAGTAACTTAACGCCTTACTCTCTACAGCAGTGGTTCTCAACAAGGGGGGCGCGCCCCCATGGGTGGGTGCGTAGAGATCGGAAGGGGAGCGCCATTCGTCTACTTTACAAGAAAAAATGACAATTAGATAAAGCATATTTTGTGTACTCAGTGTATTTTTTAATTGCATTTAAAGTAGTACAAAAACAAGTAGCTTAAAGTATTACAAACTGCGTCCCCTCTGCTTCTGCATTTCCCCTCTGCGTCTATGTTCAGTGGCCGAAAGCCGGAGCGGCACATTCCGTGACCGCACGGTAGCTGACATACCAGGGAATGAGCTGCGCATGTCCACGTAGTGTTGCCACAGACCAATCACTTATAAGCTTCTCTTTTATTTGAAATGTGAACAATTTATTTGTCCTTCTGTTCTTGTCACGAGCATATAGGCTATAGCCATACTCACTGTCACACTCAGTCACACTGCAGTCACCTTTCAGAAGTCGGTGACTGTAGACCTACTTCCATATAGTAGGCTAGTTCAAATGGATAAGTTTGTCACACGTGCGAAAAGGAGTTGTGGCGACGATGCGTCGTCAGCACCAACCACTAAAAAGTCCAAAACACGTAAATATGATGGTAGCTATCTTCAATTTGGATTTATGGTGGCTGGGACAGATTCTGAACCGCTGCCCCAGTGTGTAATTTGCGCAGACTTGCTGGCTAATGATAGCATGAAGCTATGTAAGCTCAAGCGCCATTCGGAGACCCGAAAAAATAAACCTTTTAGATTTTTTTCAAACTAAAGTTATCTTGCCTTGCCCAACAAAAAAGCAACATCAGCAAACACACCACAGTGTCAAACAGATGTCTGGAAGCGTCCTACCACGTCTCGCAACGAGTTGCAAAATTAGGAAAACCTCACACCATTGACGAGGCGCTGATCTTGCCTGCTGCCAAGGACATATGTCAAATCATGTTTGGAGAGTTTTGCCCAGCAGATTGGTGACATCCCCCTGTCTAACGACACCGTTAGCCGCCGAATATCCGACATGGCAAGCGACGTTAGGGAGCGAAATGCTAGCTAACATCATGCAAAGCTAGTACTATGCCCTGCAGCTTGATGAAACAACTGATGTTGCAGGGCTAGCCCAGCTCCTTACCTATGTCAGATATCTTAAAAATGGTCATATCGAGGAGGACATTCTTTTGTCGGTCTCTTCCAGCGCACACAACTGGCGAGGGATTGTTTGAAGTTCTGGATGGGTATATAAGAGATGCAGGTATATCCTGGGATAAATGTGTGGGGACGGGGCCCATGCAATGACTGGGAGGATTAGCGGCCTGGTCACTCGTGTCCAGCATTTAGCACCTTTAGCCAAGTGGACCCACTGCATGATTCAGCGCAAATCTCTCGCGTCCAAAAAAATGCCTGAGTGTCTGGACTCAGTTTTAAAGTAGGCAGTGCAATTAGTCAATTTTATTAAGGCACTGCCATTGAATGCACGCTTGTTTTCCTTGCTCTGTCAGGAAATGGGAGCCGAACATGAGCAGCTCCTATTTCACACGGAGGTTCGCTGGCTCTCCAGAGGTCGGATTTTACATCGCCTCTACGAATTGCGTTCCGAGGTGAAGACGTTTCTTGTGGATGCAAAGTCCGACTTTGCGCGGTACCTGGACGACCCCCTTTGGTTAGCGCAGTTGTCTTATCTTGTAGACATTTTCGATAGGTTGAATTTGTTGAACAAATCGATGCAAGGAAGAGATGCCAACATCTTACTTTTGTCAGACAAAGTTCATGCATTCGTTGGCAAATTGGATCTTTGGCGTGATCGGCTGATTAATAAAAATGTTGACATGTTTCCCAACTTTGCTGACTGTGTTCAAGAGACAGGGATAATATCTCTCCTTTGATTGATACGGTCACTCAACATGTTGAAGGGCTGAAACAACAATTCAGCCGTTATTTCATTGAGGATTTTACCTCATTTGCGTGGGTCAGGGATCCCTTCAGTTGTCCAGGAAAATACCTTTCAGTTGCCATGGAGGAGCAGTTAGTCGAATTAAAGAGCGACACCACTTTAGCTTTTGCTCTCTGCCTCCGTTTTGGTTGAGTGTGGTAAGTAAGTAAGTAAGTAAGACTTTATTTATATAGCACATTTCATACAAGAATTGTAGCTCAAGGTGCTTTACATAAAATCAATAAAAACAATAATACAAGTGATAAACAATTCAAACAAAAATAAAAATCCCAATAAGATCTCTGTTCAAGAGAGAAAACAACTTTAAACATGTGTGAAATACCCAAAAAACCCAGTCAATCGCCCCTTTAAATGCTTCGGTAAAAAGGTAGGTTTTAAGCTGTCTTTTAAAAATGTCTAGAGTGTTTGCTTCCCTAATATTTATGGGTAATTTGTTCCATAGTTTTGGGGCGTAATTGACAAAGGCCGAATCATCAATCTTCTTATGACTGCTTCTGGTGACCTCTAATAGGCCTGCATTTGATGATCGCAGTGTTCTAGCTGGTGTGTAGTTTATAAGGGAGTTAACAATGTAGCTAGGTCCTTGTCCGTGTAGAGCTTTGTATGTGAGGAAAAGGACCTTAAAGTCAATTCTGAAGGTAACAGGGAGCCAGTGTAAAGTAGCTAGGACAGGACTAATGTGTTCTCTCCTTTTAGTTTTGGTTAATAATCTAGCTGCAGAATTTTGAATGAGCTGTTGTCTTTCAGTGGTTTTCTTGGGAAGACCAGTGAAAAGTGCGTTACAGTAGTCCAACCGGCTGGATATAAAAGCATGAATTAACTTCTCTGCATCATTTTGGTTTATGAATGGTCGTACCTTTGCTATATTCCTCAGGTGAAAGAAAGCTGTTTTAGGTCACTTTATTAATGTGAGAGTTGAAATTCAAATCTGAGTCCAGGATTACACAGAGACTCGTCACCTCTGGTTTAAGACAGGGGGTTAAGCCTCCAAGATTCTTAATAAGCATCTCTCTTTTGGATTTGGGGCCACATAGTAGGACTTCGGTTTTGTCTTCATTTAATTTAAGAAAGTTATCATTCATCCATTTGTTTATTGCCAACAGGCAGTTGGTAATGGAATTGATGGCCGTTGCATCGTTGGGTTCAGTAGATATATATAGTTGTGTGTCATCCGCATAGCTATGGAAATCTATGTTATGTTCTCTGATTATGTCGCCGAGTGGTAACATATAAAGAGAAAAAAGTAATGGACCTAAGCAGCTTCCTTGAGCAACCCCGTAGCAGTTCTCATGTTTCTTGGACCTATGGTCTCCTAAACTAACATAAAACTTCCTTCCTGTGATATATGATTTCATCCAGTTCAATACACTATCCGTGAACCCAATAAGCTTTTCCAGTCTATTGATTAGGATGTCGTGATCAATGGTATCAAATGCTGCACTGAGATCTAACAGGATAAGGATAGAGACTTTATTTGCATCAGAGTTTAGTCTGAGGTCGCTAATTATTTTGGTGAGAGCAGTTTCAGTACTGTGATATTTCCTGAAACCTGACTGCGAGACTTCCAGGATGTTATTTTCTTCAAGAAAATAATTTAATTGGACTAAAACTATATTTTCCAGTACTTTACTAATAAATGGAAGGTTTGATATTGGTCTGTAATTTGCAAGTAGACTGTTATCCAATTTGGGTTTCTTTAATAGGGGCTTTACAACAGCTGTTTTTGAAGGCATCTGGGAAGACACCAGTTCTAAGGGATGTGTTTATAATCTCTAGCACCGGACCTGAGACACTATCAAACACTCGCTTAAAGAATGTTGTGGGTATAGGATCAATATCTGAGGTTGTGGAGTTAGATTCGTTGACAATTTTGGAAAGTTCACTAAATGTGATACAGGTAAATGTGCTCATGGTTATGTTGCAGAATCTACTGATGTCAGTTTCGACCCCACTATTAATAATACTAGCTCTGATCAAAGTTATTTTGTTCTTGAAGAGCAAAGCAAGCTCTTCGCATTTAACTGCTGAGGATGGAGGTGGGGCAGGGACAGTGTTTAGCAGCTGGTCAATGGTGGAGAAAAGAACTCTGTAATTTCTGGCATTTTCTGTAATAATGTTGGAGAAATATTCTCTCCTTGCTAGACGGATGGTTTTGTTATAGGTGGCTAGTGTATCTTTGTAGATATTGTAGTGGATAGTGATCTTTGTTTTCCTCCATTTTCTCTCTGTTGCACAGCATTTTCTTTTCGTTTCACTAACATTTTTATTTCTCAGCCATGGGGAGGTTCTGCTTGTGTACTTCTTTTTGGTTTTCAGTGGCGCAACAGAGTCTAACACAGATAATAGTGCATCATTGAGGTTCTCTACCATTTCATTCAGAGAGCAATCATGATTAGTCGGCTCATATAGAGCAAATTGTTCAGAAAATGTCATCACAGCTGTATCGTCTAAATATCTTCTATGGACTAAGAATTCTTTTTTGTTTTTTGTTAGGATAATTTCCACATAAAAAATTATATAATGATGGTCTGAGAGGGGTAGATCAGTTATTGAAATATTATTGATATTTAGTCCAGTTGTTATCACTAGATCTAGTGTGTTTCCGTGCCGGTGTGTTGGGTCTGTTATGTGTTGAGTTAGATTGAAACTGTCGAGGAGATTTAAGAGCTCAATAGTTCTTGGGTCTGCTTTTTTATTTACTTGGATATTTAAGTCTCCGTTTAAAACTACTTTGTCATATCTAGTGATAATAGTTCAGAGAATTCTTGTATGAATATTGGCAAGTGCTTGGGTGGCCGATATATAATAACAAAAAGTATTGATTCGGTTTTGAGCTCTATAGCAAGATATTCATATGATGTGAATCCACCTAGCTCAGTGATTTTGAACAACAGTTTAGAGGAGAAAATAGCTGCGACTCCTCCACCTTTTTTTTGATTTCCTAGAAACTTGGTGAAAGCTGTAATCGGGCGGACACGCTTCTATCAAAGTTGCTGTTGCCGTGTCATTGTTTAGCCAGGTTTCTGTTAGACAGATGCAGTCTAAGTTGTTTTCTTTGACCAGATCATTAACTAGAAATGTTTTGTTATTTAGTGATCTAACATTTAGAAGGGCCAGTTTCATCTGTGGGGTATTAACAGATAAAACAGGGGTAGATAAATCTGTTGGAAGAATATGGATAGTTCTGTGACTTCTAACACTAGTTTCAGGTTTGTAACCATGCATTTTACCATGCCATTTTCTGTTTGTGATGATGACCGGTATGTCTAATGAAATAGCATGGTGGCTGTCCTAGCGTAGCTTTTCTTTGGGAAAGTCTATGTCACTGAGCTGTTCCATCACAAGGGAATTTATCCGGGGGGTGCAGATCTGTGCAGGGCCCATGTCCTTGCAGGAGGCTGTTTGAATGTTCTGTTCTGTTCCATGGGAGGTTGTTTGGGGTGCGTCAGTCAGCTTAGACACAACAGGGATAGGGAGAGAAACTTGATTTCTGGTCAGGAGCACGTGACTGATGTTTGCTGTTAGTAGTCGAGATCCTCTACGGTTTGGGTGGAGTCCGTCAGCTTGAAAACGGTCTGCACAGTTCCAGAACACATTGAAATTATCGATAAATCTCAGTTTGTGTGTCAGACAGACAGATGCCAACCATGTGTTGAAAGATAGTAGTCGACTGAAGGCTTCTTTTCCTCTGCGAAAGCATGCAATCGGTCCACTGATGAATACATCTTGATATCTGTTGAGTGTGTTCAGTAGCTGGGTGAAATGTTTTTTTTAAGTATCTCAGTGCCAGTTTTCTTGTGTAGGATATCAAACGAGCCAGTGTGGATGATAATCTTAGGGTTGTTTGGTTTATTGTTGAGGATTGTTTGTACCTCTGACGACAGTTCCTCGACAGATGTGTTGCCAGTGTCTTTGCCAGTTTAACATGTGCTGTCATGGCATCTCCAATCAAGATAGTGGCCATATGTGGTGTTGTGTTTGCATTTCTAACGTTTGCCTTATCAGAAGCTGCGGGGCCAGTTCTTATCTTATTTGGGTTAGCAATGATAGGACCTTGTGCTAGACCAAGGTTAGCCACTGCGTCAGTGCTAGCAGTAGATTCTATAGTGCTAGCAGTGTTAGCTCCTTTAAGTGTTGATGGGCTGTGGGTAGTCTTAGCATACCTTGGATCTTGATAATCCTGTGATATTGTTGTCTGATTAGGCTTGATAGGGGGTTGAACAGCGCCCCGAGTGGTCCGAGAGGGGCTTGGAGTGAAATGGGGGACTCCCGGTCGCAGCAGACGATGATGTGTTGGATTTCATGTTTGTTAGCTGCGTGGCTAGCACTCCTGTGCCTCTTCGCCTTGGATTCCACACACAAGGGAGAGAGAGTTCCCAGTGGTTCAAAACTGTTTCTGAGTGTGACAGGAGGAGACGTGATGCGGGAAGAGTTTCTGCCTCGCTTTTTTTGCTGTTTATCCTTGGTGCCAGTCCCATCTCCGATGAAGGTAGAAGCGGCGCTAGGCCTCTTTGGTTTGGCGCCGAGAGCAGGCCACGACTCATCCGGTCCAACGGCTGGTGGAGAGAAAGCTGGTTCCAAGGGTGGCTCATTGGCAGGTAGCTTAGCCTCCGGGCTAGGTAGCATGGAATCTATAAAGTCTTCGGTCTCTCTGATATCTAAGAGGGTTCTGACTCTTAGCTCCAGTTCGACTATCCTCTGAGTAAGTTGTTTGCAGTCATTACAAGCCATAGTTCTACAGGGAACAAGCTTTAGCTTGCTTGCCTGTGGTCAGTCTTGGAGAGCAGCCCAAAATACTTCTGTTATCCTTGGGCTTCAGTCCTCTCAGGTTGTTCCTTTTTGTGGTTGTAGTCGATCCACTTTGCCCCTGTCCGAAGTATTTGATTTTGAGTAATATCTTCAAAAACTATCCAAATGATTGAAACTTTCAGAGCATTTCTCCGTGAATAACTAGACAATACGATAGAAGCCAAGCAGGGAAGCAAGCAGGGAAGGTCAAGGGGAGGAGAGGGAAAGACAATGCAACTGCCTTCGTTGAGAGCTGAGTGAATTAAAAAAATTACATAAAAAAAAAGCATGGTGACTGAATATCCTCAGGTGACTGATGCCGCCGTCAAATTGCTTCTACCATTTGCCTCGACTTATCTGTGCGAGGCTGGGTTTTCAAAATTGACTGCCTTGAAAACAAAGTACAGAAATCGTCTCCGGGTGGAGGATGACATCAGGCTTGCGCTGTCTGACATCGAACCTCGAATCGCGCTTCTTTGTAAAAACAAGCAAGCGCAGGTGTCCCACTGATAACATAATGTCTTGGCCAATGAGACAGGCCACTCCTATGACATGTAGGCGAAAGTAGGCGGACAGTAGTTCAGAAGCATTTGTCATAATTTAAGAGCATGTTTCATACCTGTCAGTTAGGTCTATAGTTTTATCAAAGTTCTCAAATCTTAAAAGTTATGAAAAGTAATTAAAAAAGTACAAAAACACACAAAAAACATATCCATCTATTCATCCATCCACCCATCCACCCAAGAAATTAAAAAAGTACAAAAACACAAAAAAACATATCCTTCTATATCCACCCACCTACCCAGTACCGGTCCTAGCACATTTGGCACGGGGGTGGGCGTGACACATGATGTGGAAGGCTTGGGGGGGCTTTAGTTCCAAAACGTTGAGAACCCCTGCTCTACAGCAAATAACTAAGTAACGTAACTACCGTATTTCTTCGAAATAAACGCAGCGGCGTTTATTAAATAACGTTCATTTTCCGTTTATTCGAAGGCAGCGTTTAAATAGTAAGAGAGATTTTGTGAATTGTAGCTGCAGTGCAGCCATAGACAACTTTGTTGCTGACATTGTGACAAATGAATCATGCAGCTAAAAACGCAGGTTTCATTTACTACTGCTGACCTCCTTGTCTATTCTTTGTTTGTCTTTGAGTGTGGCAACTCCCTTTCTCATTGGCTATCAATTAGGTGTGCGTTGGTAGTACAACTGTCTCTAATAGCCTACAAGTGTTCTACATTGTGTAGAAATCTGAAGCAGCATGCTTAAACGTTCATACACGTTAGCTTTCAAACAGAAAGCTGTGCAGAAAGTTATGTACATGTGTAATAATTACTGGGGTTGAATTTAACCAATTAAATAACCGTTTTCAGATTTTTTTGGTGCAGTGTTTATTCGAGGGCGGTGTTTATTACACAACGTTCATTTATGGTGCAGCGTTTATTCGAGGGTGGCGTTTATTCGAAGAAATACGGTAGTTAATTTACAAGAAATGTAACTAGTAACTGTAATTAGTTACTTTAAAAAGTAACGTTACCCGACTCCATTATCCTCAGCACTGAGGTGTAAAGCTGCCACACGGGATATTCTCACTTTCCCCCCCTGCCACACAGCAGAGACAGTTTCATTCAACACTTTCTGTATGTTCACTCATGTGATCATTCAACTTAGATATCTATACAATGTGTCCGTATCTGCATTCATTTCCTCGGATTGAAACTTAGTTCAAAGTGAAAGTCCACTAGCTGACCTAGCTACATAGGCTCACCCTATGTAGCCTGGTAGAGGAAACCGAAACCTAAGAAACCAGGACTGTGTCTTCGGATCCGAATCTTTGGATAATTTTTCACGTGATCTGAACAGTGTTGCCAGTTACTTTGAAAAAGTAATCTGATTACTGATTACTCCTTTAAAACGTAATTTAGTTACTTTACAGATTACTTGATTTTAAAAGTAACTAAATTAGATTACAAATTACTTTATTAGTTACATTCAGCAGCTGCTGAAACTCCCCCACCGCCTCAACATAAAAATGACAACCGGTTTAGCCAACACTCACTTTATTCATGTTTCTTCAAATTTGACGTCGTGTTTTTTTTATAGCTTGATAGCACTTTGTCGCCACCAGTACAGTGTACAACGAACCTTGATAATTCCATCTTCAGCTGACAAATACACAAAATAGTGATTGTATTTCCAACTCGAAACTGCTGCATCTCTCTCTCTCCTCCTCCATTGTTGTTTGTGTCGCTGCGTTGTAGGTCTATGTATATACATGTGACATGACCCTCATGCTGAAAACGTGACTTAATAGAGCAATTATTTGTTTGTAAACATTCGGGATGCGCGTGCACCATGGTGGCAGAAAACCGGGAAAAGGTGGCTTTTATAATGGCTAGAGAATTACACAGATTATACAAACAGTTAGATTTAAAAAGACCAAAAAGGTTGAGGAGGACAACCTTTAAGAGAGAAAGTGATTCCCCATTGATCTGTCACATCAGAATTTTGATTTGGGTCACGAAAGTCTTGAAATTTGAGTGAGAATGTCGCTCGGTAGACCGCATAGTCTTTGGAGGCAGCCATGTCTTCACGTCATGTCACAAAGTTCATAATTTTACAGCAGGGCAGCTTTCAAGAGATATGGGAATTCTGCTTTTAGCCAGCTGGTCCGATTATTTTTGTGATTTGTGTAATACTGGCAATCTGAGTGATACTGCTTCCCCGTTACACTGTTTTGACGTTAGCCTCAGTCAGACTCGGGTCGCTCACTGGCAGTGTGCACACTGCACAATGTTGTATTTCACTCCATTCTACACCAAAAACGTCAGGGAGGACCACCATTTGTAGATACGAGCCTGCTGAAGATAGCCAGCATCTCGGATTTCTTTAACCGAGCCTGTTTCATTCATCATTTGCCTGAGAAAGCAACCTCCGTTAGCCAGGCTAGTTTTGCCCGTTTCACTTGTCAAGCTATTTAAAGGTGACAAGTGACTTTTGTGCATGGACAAGTGAAATGTAAATATACTTGTCCAAATGACAAGTGCCTCAAAAAGTTAGATATATAATTAATTAATTAGAGATATATAATTACCTGATCGACACTCCAAGTGTATATACCCGGGAGAAGTTCGTCTTTTGCCACCGACATGCGCAGTTGAGCCCGCTTGACGTTGTGTGACATAGGGTGATAATTGGTCTATTGTCGCATAGGCTACAATGACTTCACTCCCAGAGACGCAAGAAGAAATCAAATATATATTTGACTGTTAATGACAAAATAGTAACACACAGTGACTTGGAAAAGTAACTTTAATCTGATTACTGGTTTGGAAATAGTAACGCGTTAGATTACTCGTTACTGAAAAAAGTGGTCATATTAGAGCATCCCTGGATCTGAATACACACGCTCCGAAAAGAAAATAGAAAGGATTTGTTTTCGTCATTCACTTTCGCGTGTCTGCTAGGTTTAGCAGTAAGACGTGAATGATATTTGTTCTTTGATTACAGGTTACATCAATCTTTGATTTGATTACAGGTTTAGTTATTTTGGTAATTTTTGCAACTTTTGTTTAACTTTACTTACAGTTCAGTACAGTGTAATTGTGTGGCATGATAATTAAATGCTAGTGTGATCATGAATATGATCATACAAAGCGTCATGATGCTTTGTTGAAATGAACGAATGACTCGAAATAAGGTTAGTTCCTTTTAATGAACGAGATTCAAAGAACCGAGTCTGTAAAATGATCCGAACTTCCCATCACTACCAGAATCTTCCCATCACTACCAGAATCTCAGTCAATGCATTATTAAGAGTAGTCATGTGGGCTACTGGGCTATGCCAGCGCTAATGTTCAGGTCCTTGCGAGAATAACCTGTGACAGTACAGCAGCTCTCTGGTCCCATTAAACTACACAACATGCACAATCAGGGTGACCAACATGATTATATTAACTAACAAACAATAACATTACAAACATCTAACTGAACGAACACAACTGTATATACGTTCCACTTCTAATCTTAGCTACCTAACCAGATCTTCTCCACCTACCCTCTCTCTTTCTATAGGGCTCTGGAACTGCCAGTCTGCTGTGAACAAGGCAGACTTCATCCTGGCGTTTGCATCCCATGCTTCTCTGCACGCCCTTGCGCTGACAGAGACATGGATCCGCCCAGAGAACACTGCAACTCCAGCTGCTCTCTCCGTCAACCACTCATTCTCTCACTCACCTCGCTCAACCGGGCGAGGTGGTGGAACAGGTTTGCTTCTTTCCCCACATTAAATACACATCCTCTGTTGCTGCCAAATCATTTGAACACCATTATGTGATGCTAACTGATCCTATCAAAGCATTTTTAGTTGTCCTCTATCGCCCACCAGGGCCGCTAGCTGAGTTTGTGGAGGATCTGGACATGCTCCTCAGCGTCCTCCCGGAACATCGCTGATACTCCTTGGGGACTTCAACATCCACCTCGAAGGAACGCAGGCCGTTGACTTCAAGTCTCTTCTGACTTCCTACACCGGCGACCCACAAGGCAGGAAAGCAGCTCGACCTCATCCTGACACGTAACTGTATCACTGACTTAACCTCTGTAATCCCACTACACATTTCTGATCACTCCTTCATCCAATTCTCTGTCTCTCTCCCTCCAACCCCTACTACCTCCCCTCCCCTTATAACTTTCCACCGCAACCTCCGCTCCCTATCCCCTTCCCATTTCTCCTCCATTGTAACATCCTCCCTCCCACCCATTGACGAGTTCATGTCTCACCCCACCGACACTGCCACTAATACCCTGTTATCCACATTAACTGCATCACTCGACACTGTCTGTCCCCTGTCAACCAGGCCTGTGCGATCTTCTCCCTCCTGCCCGTGGCTCACGGATGTTATTCGTGAAGAACGGTCCATCCTTCGGGCAGCTGAGAGGAGATGGCGCAAGTCCAAAGACGGTCTGGACCTTGACAAGTATCACTCCCTCCTCAAATCCTTCTCTGCCCGCATAACTGATGCTAAAACCCACTACTTCCTGAACAAAATTAACTCTGCCTCAAACCCTCACAAACTTTTCTCCACCTTCTCCACCCCCCTCCCCCCTGACAGCAGATGACTTCTCCTCCTTCTTTGAGAAAAAAGTTGCTGACATTAGCAGACAGTTCCCTGAACCCACCTTTCCTATCCACCCACCCTCTATGACTGAACCTACTAAATGTCTAAACTCTTTCTCTCTGGAACGCGTCTTTCTGCCTTGAAGCTGCGTGCGCATCCTCATTGTTTGTAAACACAAGACCCCATCTACATGTAAAGATAACATCCAAAATGACAATTTCCAATTTGTTTACCATATGTACTGTGTTATGTTTGTTTGAGTTAAACAACTTGCTAAATTAATTTAATGTCTGTTAAATGTCAAATCCAACTATACATTTATAAAAGAGAGTTCCAATCAAATCTGATTTTTTTTAACCTAGAGGTTTAAAAGGCTACCTTTGCCTAAACTGACATGTACCAACTCAGAGCACTGAGTTTCAACGTCCATTTACACATTTAGTCTCTATTTTTTACTTTACTCTTAACGCATGACTATGTTTAACTTGATGTCTGCACCTCTCTGTCACCAACTGTCTCTGAAGTGGGGGGTGGGGGCTTTATATCCAACAAATTACACCCCTGAACTTTTAAAACAGATCTAATGGCCTACTACAATTGTAAATATCCTATGACTTCTTCTCCAATTGGGCCTCGATACAATGCTATCTAATATTTTCTGCCCATTCTGCACAGTTTTTGGGGACTTTCCACACCAGCACCCTTTGCCCAGTTCCTCTATTCTGCCCTACTACATGTGTTTTCCAACACCAGTTACAATCAACCCTGGGTTAAAGCCCTTCACCATTGCATAGTGCCATTCATTCTTTACAGATCACACCCATCAAGTCAAAGTGAATAGTAACTGGTCCAACTCCATGTCCAAGCCCATGGTATCTGTGGAGGAATATAGTCATCACACTTGTCAAACCCTCCCCACACAAGTCCAATGACTTTATAACTTTCATGTAGGCCCAGCATACAACACAGATGAGACTCTGGAGAGTGAATTACAGATAATGGTAGTGGGAGGGTGTTGCACTTTTCTGCTTCTCTTTTTCGCCACTCCTATGAAACATTTCTGGAGCTCCACTGCTTTTGCCTGTTAGTGCTTGCAATGCTGGGAAGAAAACTATATGACAACAATAGTGTTTAATGTAACTGGCCTTTCTAACAGTACAACTGTCCCCAGCTTGGCCCCCCCCATAGTCTAAGAACATCCCCTAGTTGCAAATCAAGACAAGAGCCTTTTCATAAGGCCCAGTGGCAGACTCATGCTGTCTGAGGCCATCAAATGTCAGCACTCATGGAATGCCTCTTGTCTGATGAAAGTAGACCTACTTGGTTGTATGTGGAAAAAGCCACCCTCCTAAGTGCATTCCCTCTTATTTCCATAGCTATTATTTTCTCAAACTAGCATATCTACATATGTGGCCTACACATACATACAAAATGATGACAGGCCCAAAGACTGATCACTGGATTTGAACCAGTGATCAGACCTTACACTTTGTAGGACACCGTCCCAGCCCATTGAGCTATTCTCAGTGTTGGGAGGTGATGAGGTCAGTTACTGTATAGTATAAGGTGAGGAGGATGTTCAGGGGGGAAGATGTAAACACCAGGCCCCTGTGAAAAGAGGATTTAGTGACTCCCTATCTGGCCAAATGGAAGTGCATCCACAGACCCAAAAGCTCATGAATCCCATGGAAACAAAGGCAAATGTGTGAGATGTATTGATGTGGAGCACAAATCATCCAATAAGCAGTACTTCTCGAGTGTTTTTTATTCAGATGAATAATCATTGGATATTTATTGTATCATAATCAATTGGTTTCATCACTTAAGACACTTAAAGTTAGCATCTTGGCATGCTGGGACATGGAAAGGATTAAACATTTAGACTTTAATCAAAGTAAAAAAAATTGGTTTGTCCTTTTTCATCAATGTCCTCAAAAAAGCAGTCTGCAGAGCTACTGTGTCTGTGGGGTGACTGTCTGTCTCTGGAGGGCTGGCAGGCAGGGGCAAGCAGGGCCTGCAGGCAGGCAGGCAGAGCAGGCCAGCTGGATGAAGCTGTCCTGGGGTCAGGGCTGAAGAGAAGCTGTCCAGCTAGAGAGGGGTAGTCCAGCAAGGGTTCTGGGTTGCTCTCAGCATCCTCTGTTGCATCCTCTGTTACACTCAGCATCCTCTGTTGTTGCTCTCAGCATCCTCTGTTGTACTCTGTTGAGCAGGCCTCCGCATGACCCTCCAGACCTGTAAAAGTGAAGAAAGGGTCCATGTCAGTTGTGAAAAATTAAGCTTTTTCCATCTACACTTGACTTCAGTTTTGACTGTGAAATGCAGTGGCAATACTTGAACTTGAATCCAAATGTGTTGGAGACCCATGCAAAGTCACTCAAAACACTGGTTCGATTCCAGGCTCTGGAATTAGTATTTAGCTCTAAACTGGTCAATATACACAGCTGACCAAAGACCAGCTCGACCTTTGCCTGTAAACAGTGATTCTGACTGTCAGAGACCTTTAAATTAGCCTGGTCCTAACCAGATCCTCGTACATTTCATTTGTACAGAGGGTCTGGGATCGCTCCATTGACAAGCGTTAACTTCCTTAAAGGCGGGTACTCTGATGAAGTTTAAAGCTATTGGATCTGCCCAGAGCCACTCTGATCTGCCATAACCAATTGCTAGCGTTCGCCTTAGCCAACTCCTTCACCACTACTGTAACTGAGCTAGCTGCCGTAGCTGGAAAATCAAACTTTTCCCGAACACCGTGGGGAGGAGGGCCACAACATCATGGCCACCAACAAAACTTAGCAAAGATTGTGTTTGCTCCGGCTTTAGCTTTTGGATATTCGGCAGCGACTCCGCCGCCGTTACTGAACTACAACTCAAACTAGCAAACAACGTCAATGTCATCGTTCTCAGCCACTCCCTCTGTTTGCTGATTGGACCTACAAAAATGTTGTTTCCAAAAAACGACTAATACACCGAAATCCCAGACCAAGTACAGAAGCAAAATCAGAATTGAGCGGATGTACGTAGGAGGGCAGAGCCAGGCTACCTTTAAATAGCCTGACCTAGTGAAATTGGCTAAACTAACCTGGCTAATGTAGGTCGCTTTCTCAGAGCATATGACGAATGAAACAGGCTCGCCTTGAAACATCCGAGATACTGGCTATCTTTAGCAGGCTCTTGTCTACAAAAAGCAGTCCTCCCTGATGTTTTTGGAGTAGAATTTAGTCAAATACAAAATAGTTTACACACTGCCAGTGAGCGAGCCGAGTCTGACTCTGACGCCTGGGACACACTGGTTGCGATTAGCTGCAATCTGCTGCGAAGCACCGCCTTTTTTCTTTCGGCACCCATTTTATCAAATGGGATAGGCCACACTAGCTGCGAAGTGCGCGATTGCCTG
The DNA here is from genome assembly GCA_023658055.1 of Thaleichthys pacificus. NCBI lineage: Eukaryota > Metazoa > Chordata > Actinopteri > Osmeriformes > Osmeridae > Thaleichthys > Thaleichthys pacificus. The sequence continues at coordinate 17,042,678 of CM042876.1, forward strand.
CGATCTGCAGCGATCGTTTCGGCAGCTGGTCGAATTTGTCGATGCGCCACAATCGGCTACTATCGGCTACAACTGGCTCAAAGCTGTTCACACCAGACCCGCATTTCTCCGCGCCAGTCACCAAGCCTTTCAGATACTCTGAGCTTTCCTTTACGCTGACATGGTACATAAACATGGCATTGGCTAAATCCCAGAATTGATCCTTATCTACGTTGTCCTTGTCAAATTGGAGCTGGGGGTCATAAAACTCCCTGTGCTTTTCAACTTCGAGAATTAATTTCATGTCATCCATCTCCTTGAATTTCTCGCTGATTTTAGAAATTGACTTGGGGGTTCTCTCTCGGTAGGCTATATCTGCACGCGTGTGTGTTGCGTGCAACGCATGACAACTCGTTTCTCTCAAACAAACAAAACAACTACGGGCATGTTAGCTCAACAGATCAATCTGTTTATTTTCATTCGTTTTCATCAGGGTAACCACATGGAAAGGTTGTTTGTTACCAACATTGTGTAGTTAGGTTTAATATAGGGTGAATAATTGTAAAGTAGGCCTCCAAAGTAATATTTAAAAAAGAATGATAAAGTGTACAACTTTACAAATGTTCACCGTAGTCTACAATTAATGTAGTAAAATCTTAATATCATGGTTTTTTATTCAATTATATCAACTAATATGGTGTATTTTATCATCCTGCAGCCGATTTCGCAAGCGTCACGCGAAGAAATTCGACCAGCTGCTGAAACGATCGCTGCAGATCGCAGGCACACGCGGCGCAGCAGATCGCAGCCAGTGTGTCCCAGGCATGAGCCTATGCGGTCTCCCTGGCGTCTGAACTCACTCCAATTACAAAGACTTTCACGACTCAAAATTTGGGCCAAATCAAAATTCTGAGCCGACAGGTTTGTTGCTGAATCGCTTTTTCTCCTAAAGGCGACCCCCCTCCACCTTCTTGGTGAAGAATTCGCCGAGATGCAAAATGATTCACTAACTAGAGAGGGTAACATTTCTGGAGAAATTGTAGGGTGTGCTTGCTTGCGTCAGTTGCTTGGGTCCGTTTTTTTATGACATTTGTACAACTGATATTTCTGTATATTTTATATTAAATGCATACTTATTATTTATAAAGATTACATAGATTTAAAAGCATCTTTTTTTTGCTGCTCATTTACAACTCAAAATACTAAGAGTGAAGTGTAGAATGAAATAGTTGTCTTCTCATTTCCCCTGCAAGAGGGAATGGTGATCGGCTATATACAGTAGCAGTCTCATAGTTGAATCAAAACTAATACATTTGGCAGAACGGTGTAAACATTTACCTAATCTCTATGACTTAAACGTCCTTTTAAGTTTTTCCCTTCTCGTGATATTTTCAGGCATTTAGCCTACTCATACTGCATTCATTAATAAAGAACCCCCTTTGAAACGTATTCTAGCAACGACGTTACCGGCAGTAGCTAGCTATCTCAGATGGAATCACGATTCAAACAGTACCATCTGCTAACTGAAAATATGCCCACAAAAACGTAAATAAGATTGACATTTATTTTGGGGGAAATCGCTAATTCATAAAAAGCTCACTGGTAGCGATCATTGGGCCTCATTCACCAAATGTTCTTACGAACAAATTTGTTCTCAAACCCCACTTACGCAGTTTTCACAAAGATTCTGGCATTCACCAATGTTTTCTTATTTGGGATTTGTTCTTAGGTAAGAACAGAATTTACGCACACCCAAGAGCACTCTTACGCACAATTGAGAGCTGACATGTTTGCGCAAAATAAGTAGTTATTGTCCGTTCTAATTTAAAATTGAATATTTCTCTCCTTTATAATTTTCCAACTAATAATTGTCATTATTTTACACATTCTTTTTTGTTTGTTTTAATAAATACACACTACACTTACACTTCTGCTCATTTGTAAAGCACTTAGAATTTCCATTGTGTATGAATTGTACTAGGCCTATATAAATACCGTATTTTACAATCGCTATGACAATTTTTTCAATACTTTTAACAAGTTTCCTAAACTCTTGACACAGTTAGCACAACATCCGTCTGTATTGGCTATACCATTAACACATTTCTTGTTGCTTTGACACAAAATGCATAGAATAAACACAAATGTTAAATGCCTGAACTTCTTTACACACAAGCTCAACCAAGACCAAAACAATCGATTTTTACTGCCCAATTTACCAATGCTTTCACACTGTATGTCGGAACAAATAACATCATGTTCAAAACCTAACTTATTGGCTAAAGTCAAAGTGAACAGCTGTTCATATTGTAAATTGAAATACAAACATATCCCCTGTATTTTATTCCATTGCTACTGACAAACAGCTGGTTGAAGTTATGCAAATACTGTAAATCACAGCTGATTCCCAACTTGGAAACACTCAGGTGTATACAGTAAGTAGGACCTCTTTGGGCTAATCTTATGTGGAAAAAGAACAATACAGAGAAACACGAAGAAAGAAAGAATATGTAATGCCTGCACGAGGGAGAGGAAGACAAGTACCAGGACAAGGGAGAGGAGTGGGGCAAGGGAGAGGGAGAGGGAGAGGAGTTAGAATGTGTGGTGGTGCTCAGAGAAGGGCCAGAGCTAGGATAACTGATTCAATATTGTAAATGGCAGCTATATTGCATATTTCTTGCAGTAATGTCCTGTTGCAAGTGAAGCCTTTACTGCAGCAATTATGTTTCTGTCTTCTTTTTTTCAATACAGTAACCGTACATTCTATAAAGCTACTCTAAGATGGGTCATTCATTTTTTGTTCTGGATTTCTGCAACAAAAGAAACTAAATGCATGCATTTACTAAACCCAACAAAACAAAAATGAAAAGAGGCTTCAAAAGAAACTGCATTGCAAAACACAATCTATGATCCATATACTGTGAGACCTGACACATACTTACATTTAGTCATTTAGCAGACGCTCTTATCCAGAGCGACTTACAGTAAGTACAGGGACATTATCCCTGAGGCAAGTAGGGTGAAGTGCCTTGCCCAAGGACACAATGTAATTTGACTTGGTTGGGAATCGAACTGGCAACCTTAAGATTACTAGCCCGATTCCCTAACCGCTCAGCCACCTGACTCTGTATAATACTATATAATACTTTATAATAGAATGCAGTTTCTGTAATTTCATCTGATGTTAGTGATTTTTTATGACGTGCTATGATTGATTAAATGTTCCTGTTGAAAGAGAACATGTGTTAGTGTTTTGGTAGACATGGTGTATTGTTTAGTGTATTTTTGTGTTATGAAAATGAGAGTTTGAGTTTAGTTTACAATGTGTGATTTTGAGCATAAAATTAACAGATTTGCCAATTGTGTGTGGTAGGTGTGTTGGTGCATTAAGAGTTAAGGAAACTTGTTAGATGTATTGAAAAGATTGTCATAGCGATTGTAAAAAAAACTGTAAACTAGCCTTGCTTTGCCTTCAATTCAAATCAATTATGTTAACAGGGAACGTTACCATCCAATAATAAGTGACTTATCACTGTATTTATAGACCCAAAGTAGGCTTATTCCGCACACTAGGACTACACCAGACAATGGCGTATTTATTGCTGCTGCAAAATTTTGCAGATCGTTCCCTGAGGAGGGAACACATCTTCCTTGACCATACCGATTTATTTGCAGAGAGCGAAGAGTAGGCTACCTGTTGGAACGCTTTAGGCTACCAAGAGCAGTCCTCATGGATATTTGTAACAGTCAACTGATTTCTAAAATGTTTTTTTGCTTAAGAATTCAGATTAACGTTAAACCATTTATTTTTCACTTCATCAGTTCTGCGCCCTTCTCCAGATACAGCGTTCACTGCATGAGTAATTGCATTACATGCATCGGTTTTATTTACTGCTTTGTATCCACCGCTGACGCTACTAAATATGATGTGTCGTTTGTCGCTAACTTCTTGCAGCTGTACCTCCACTTCAGAATTACTAAAGTTTTTCTGTCTTTTGTCGAGGCCTCCACCGTCTTTACCACGTGTTTTTGACATTTCTCTGAGTGTGCACACGGCCCTGCCATCTCATGCCCTTTTATGGGAACTAACGGGGCGTTTACCTATGCTAAATAGGAGCAACGAGCTTTCAACTTACGACATATTAGGATTCATCATTCTAAGATCAAACCTGCGAACAATTCTGCTGTTTAGGAACACGTCATGAATCACACGTAGACTTTTCTTAGGAACTTTCTTAAGAACAAATGTAAGAAATAACTTAAGAAGATATTGGTGAATGAGGCCCATTGTCAGTAACAACGCAAAATGCGATCCCTGTGTGGAGAAGCTGCCCCGGTAAATTGTACTACTACAGTAGTACAGTTACCTGTGTTCGTCTTGGTAGCGATTGCGTTGGTTGAATTCGATTCAACATTCCGTTGTACGGTTTAGGCTGAAATTAATTATTTACATGAACAGATTGACAAAGTTTAGGCTGTGGCAATGAAGTTCAGGTTAGTAGTCAGATAGTTTCACCTATTGAAAGACTTTTGATTTAAGTAGAGCTAAGGGGAGTGCCGAACATGTTCTGTCGCCGTTTGACTTCCTAACCAGCTGTGTGGAGATGTTTTTGTTAGCTACTATACTAGTGTGTCTCGCGTAGGCTACAGTACAGCGTTGCAGTGAGCTACACTGGTTTGAAACCACAGGTAATGATAATTTTGCCAACAAATAGTTTACTTGTAATCTATTGTCATAATAAATCCTACAACGAAAATGTATTAGTGAGGAATGTTTATTGAAAACCGATGCATCATAGACCGCTGTAGTATGTGTTGCCCGGGAAACAGAGGCTAATGTCATGATGCTAATGCTTCAGTGAAATAGTAGCCTACTGTTTCCGAAAGTACATGTACTTTCTTAATAATATCAGCTTATATTGTACATTACACTTCACAATTGTGTTTCATATCACAAAGTAAAATGAGTAAATAGTTATCACCCTGGCCTCTTTGCTTGTGGCGTTTCTGCAGCTGCCTTGCAGTAAAGCCATAGTTAGCCTAGCTATCTCCCAGAAGTTAATGAGCTGCTAAACTAATGTTCTGCTAGAGGTAGTCACGCGTGTTTTCGTGACGTTAGCAACGTCAGTGACTGTGGCTAGCAAGTTAGCCACCGTTAGATTCACCTTTCGACACAAAACACGTAATTTCTACTTAAACCATGCAACGGAACGTAAATAAAAATACAAGCAACTCAATCGCTACCAAGACGAAACTTTCGACACCTAGGTTGTCTATGTAGGCCAAATATTGACTGAGTTTTAGGGGGGCAAAAAGAATAATAATAATAAAAATAATAATAATATATATGTGAGAGAACAAAGGTTGTGCCCTTGCCGAAGGCAAAGCACACCCAAATATATATGTGAGAGAACAATGGTTGTGCTCGCCGAAGGCGTGAGCACACCCAATTATAAACACATAGGGAAAAAGCTAGCTACTTTTCGAGTTCGGTTTTCCGTCACTTCAAACTCACGATCTAAAGGTCTAAAAGTGCTCAAACCTTCACCATAATTCAAGAGTAGTGTACTTTCACTAACCCAATTATTGATTCTAACTTAAAATGTGAAAAAATAGGTGACATGACTTACCGAACGTGGCTGCCTCCAATAAGGCTATCAGGCGATTCCAGTTGAAAACAACAATGGCCGCCGAAAAAGAATTTATATTCGTAACGGCGAGCTGCGATTGGAAGCAAAATGAAAAAGGAACTAAAATCGAGGGTGGGGGCTTGGTCAGCCCACAATTTCCAGAAAGGATGTGTGTGCGTCTCGCCAAGCTAGCGCGTGTGTCAAGTAGGATGATCACCCCTGTCCCGCTTTGCGCTGTATCGCACAGCATTTTCAATATGCGACGTGCGGGACAAGGGGTGAAAATGCTGTGCGACACAACGCAAAGCGGGACAGGTGGTCACCCTAGTGTCAAGGGGCAGGATGAGTCTGTGAGAATTTGGAGCGTGTGCGCTGTGGAGCAATTCAATTGAATTCAATCATATTTTGACATACCAAGGTGAAATTGTTTAAAGTACTTCAGAGTGATGTCATCTTTAACCCTATTAGGTTTGAAAAACCATCAGTCAAAATTATATTTGATTTATGACACAGAGATATTGAGGCAATGTGGACATTTACATAAATACACCCCTTTCAGCCATTTTGTATTGCATTTCTTATTCCATGTCACCCTATATAAAGACATGTATTCTACACATCTGTAACAAATTTCAAGTCGATTGGATCTTGGTTCATGAGAAGGGCAAAATCTATCATGGCAGACCTTATGGGTCATTGAGGCTTTTTTGTTGCCCATGAGAAATAAGTCATGTCTACCAATTTACAGGCATTTTGGAGTAATGGGGCCCTGGGGAAATCACGTAGACTTGGGGCGTGGCTTATAGCGGCACCTGTGGGCGTACAAGGGCCATTAGCGGTCTGGGAGTAGTGAGTGACCTGTTGTATCATTGGGCCAAATTTGAAAAAGCTGAGTCAAGGACTTTTTGAGCTATTGAGCCATTTCACGGAGAAAAGGAAAAATTATAATAATAATAGGAATAGTAACAAAAACAATAGGTTTCCTCCTACCGGAGGAACCCTAATAATAGGAATACTGACAAAACAATAGGTTTCCTCCTACCGGAGGAACCCTACATATAGCTGCAAGCAGCAATGAAGGGGCCAAGCAGCACAAAAGAGGGAAATTAAGTAGCTAAAGAAGCAAAGCAAAACTCGTAAAACAATATTCGCTTTTAAAAAATTGCATTATACTTTTTGGCAACACGGTGGCGCTACCACAAAACGTTTGGATTACCTTAATGGCATTGTGCAAAAGACGTATACCGAGTTATGTTATGATAAGCCAATGCGTTCAGTAAATATATAATTGTAGGACAATTCAAAATGGCCGATGCCCAAAATGGCCGACGTGAGAGTGTTATTTTACAACTTGCCACATAGAATCAGAAGAGTCCAATCTTGTGATTTGTCAAAATTCTGGCTTTTCTTGAGTAGAAATCCCCTCAGAATGAAACATTATCTTTACCATTATGATTATACTGCTAGACAGGTATAGATAGATATTTTGTATTTCCTGACCAGTAGGTGTTGTTGTGTTGAAACTACCCTCAAATCATGCTTGTGATGACATTTCCAAAGTTTCGTCTCCATATGGTAAACCGTTGCAGAGTTAAGGCCTCACGTCCGCTTTGGCGTGGTCTTTGTCAAAATTGTTTGCTGCGTTATTTATGAAGGGTTTGACTTACCAATACAATTTTGATAACGTTTTGTCGGCATAGTCTGAAGATGATCTAGTACGATTTTCATGAAAATAGGAGCAACGACCTAGGAGGAGTTTGAAAAAGTAGGTTTTACAGAAAATTCATAATGGCGTAAAAATCTTTATGATGAATTTGACGTCATAGAGTCCCAATCGAATCGTCTAAGGAATCCAATGAAACGGACTGGTTTCATTGGATTATATGTGACGGCCAGCCACAATAAAAAGTTGTCAATTGTCAATTGTAATCCCTTTATGCACCCTTTTCGTGAATCTGCATTTTTGCAGACTTTAGCTAAGGTAATTGCCCACAATTCACAGCATTGTGATGTGAAACACAAGGGTTACATATTTAGAAATAAAAGTTAACATGTTATAGCCATTTCGGACATTTTTTGATCCGACTGTAGAAGTTGCACTTGCCTTGTGTTATGTGATTGTTGTTTCTATATTTGCATATTGTTTCTATATTTGCATATTGTTTCTATATTTGCATATTATACTATCATTTGATTGAACGATAGAGTAATTGGTTAATTGGGCATTACCTTTAAAGTTATAATTGCGGCACCTGGATGGCCCATTGGGTAGATGACTTGGTAGCCAAATGTTGGGTCTAGAGAGGCGTAACAGATACGGTTTTTTGACCACCTTTCGGTATTATCTTAACCTTTTTAGTTTACTGTCGTTACCTTTGCTTTATTGTATGAATTTACAACTCGTTTATGTTCACCTTTTTGGAACCAAATAAATGGATTATATCAAAGGAGTATCAAAGGTGCGTAATCCACTACCTGCTCACTAGACCCACGGCCTTGACTGGATTTTGGAGTTAAAACATTAGAAACCATAGAAAGGCCGCCACATAACATGTAAGTTTAAACACAAAGCTCACTGATGGTTAATATAGCCAGAACTGTGTGTCCTTTGATTTAACCATGGGGAAGTGCCAATTAAATGAACTGGTTACATAGGCCTATGTAAGCACTGTTGTTAGAACAAGTTAGTGGCAGTGTGTACAAGTTCCGGTGTACATTTTGTAAGAACTTTAAAAATACTTGATGGGGATAAAACGATGGGAGATCAAAGCTTTCAAGGAGGTCACTGTCACTGCCTAATGTTTAGTCAGTTGCTTAAAGACCTATGTTGCCATTTATTTTTGGATATCAATAAACAATGTTCCATAAGGATGGTAATTGGTGGTATTGTGTGCTTTACAAGGTCTTAAGTCTTTTACTGTCCTAAACCTGGAGATACCCTGAATTGTTGAAATGAACCAACAGAAGTTTGAACAACACAGTAAAATAGTGGAAGAAGTCTTAAACGACTTCAAACAACAACACCTTTGCCCCGGAGTTGGATAAGTTGGAAAATATAGAAGAACGAAAACAAGCAGAACCACTTCATGAGAATGAACAAGATAATGTTCCGGAATTAACGCGTCATAAGCAAACTGGGGGGGGGGGGGGGGGGGGGGGGGATTGCATTTACTGTAAAGGCCCCACTTTCTTCTTTCGTTCTCAAAATTTATCAAAACCCCAACTGGACGCAAGCTTGCACATTCTACTTGGTTTGTGAGTGGTGCGTTAACCGTGTGCATGGCCTAAATCCTGACTCTTTCTTTTACTTTGTCACTGGTGGCGCAGCCACAAGAAAATCTAACCTCAAAGTGTGTTTATGCCAAGGCAACAAAAATACTCCCTAGACTACGCGAGTCTAGGGAGTTTTAATGAATGCATTTACAGGAACCAATGCTTTCAACATTTCAGGCAACACTTTGCCCCGATGCTTAAATCCACCTTACCAAAGACTTGGAAATCTCATAGATGAAGTGAAGGCCCAGCTATCAAACTAAGATCATCGTTATTGACAAGGTGTAAATGATTTCAAAGCCCTTGTTCACCTATGTCAACTGGAGATTACAGCAAATAAAATGCAGTAAGAAAATATTTGGTGGCATGTCGGTACTAGCAGTAGGAGATTTTTATCAGCTCCCCCCACTGGAAAAAAGTAAACCACTCTGTGTGTTTGAGGGAGATACAGATGACTTCTGGAAAGACTACTTTCAAATGATGACACTGACAGAGAGATGACGTTGCATTCCCTGAGCTTTTGAATAGAATCAGAGTGAAGCAGAAGATGGACGCCTTAAGCAATGATGACAAAGCTCTGCTTCATCAGGCTGTGACAGACACCGCCCCCTGCCCTAATGACGTGCTACACATCTTTTCCACCAACAAAGAGGTTGATAATGTCGCAATTGTGTCTGTTCTCCATTCCAACATCAACATACAGTAGATGCTGACGACTAGAAGAGACCCTAAAACTGGACTGATGAATAAGCAATGCCATCCTTTCAAAGGAAGATCTGCTTGACACGCTACAAGCAGCTGTAGCAGAGTCCACCTCAACACTATTCCAAATTCATCAACCCAGTTCTTCCATGGTAGGCTGCTGAGTTAGAGAACTGACTTTTATGACACGTCATATGATGCCCTTGTCTTTCGAGAGGAGCCTCAAGGGCTTTTACCAGAGGAGCAATGCCAGACCTCTCTTGCCCCGCAAGGAGGGGCGCAGAGAAATTGCCAAACCTTGCCAGTATTCTGCTCGCCAGAATAAAGGAATTGACGGACGGTCATGATGGTACAAAACATTGGACTACACTGCTGAAGGACACTTAAGGGATGATAAGGATCGATGTGTGATATTGCGTGCTACCCTTCTATCTTTTTTCTGTGTGATGTATTTGATGTTTTTTTTTTTGTAACTTATTTTTTTCATGTTATACTAAGTCAGTCAACTTTGATATCAACTTTATTGTAACAAAACAATACTATACATTTATCAAGTATATGTCCAAGGTATAAACCTTTCTAAGATCGTTCCTAAAGTTGCATTGCAGTTCACACTCATCTGTGAACTATCTTAGACACACCCAAGCCAAGAAATGACAAATGAACTGTCTTACCTGCATCAAGACCCCTTTTTCTCTAGATTATAAAAACTAGTGACAAATGGTCGCCAACGCTTCTCCTCTGGATTAATTTGATAAGTCTATGTACAACTAGGGATGGGCATAATTAATCGACGATCAATTAATTGATAATTAAGAATTTCGTCGATTACATTTTTTCATCGATAAAACTAATGCGTGTTCTGTTGCGTAGTGTGAGTCTTAAAGGAATGCAATGGATTTCGCTATGTGGCAGCAATTAAACATTTTACCACACGGCAAGGCAATATTTGTAAAAAAAAAAAACGCCACAGCCCTAGCCTACTCAGTTACCGGCGAGTTTCCATGTATTTCAAAAGTAGGCTAAACATGAAGAGGTCACGGCGAAGTGTAGCGTGAGACCATTTTGACTTAAAATTGACTTTGTTCACTGCCAACACTGCAAAGCTGAGTATAAATACAACTCCTCCACGACTCAAATGATGTAGCCTACCACTTGAAGAACGTAGCCTACATCCGACCCTGGTTAGTGGCGGTGCATCCTGCTCTCGGTGTTAGCACGGAGGAGCTGCGATGCACACCGAGCAGAGAAAATTACCCAACGGATCTGCAAGTCCATCGAGGTGGATATGCTACCGTTAAGTATTGTTGAGGGCGAAGGTTTTTATGAAGCTTTATTAATTAGCCGAAAAAAAATCGAGGGTCAGTTGTGTTTGAGCACCGGCTTCTAGCTGTCGGCTCCGCTGCTAGGAGTACAGAAAGAGTTGTTCTTCTTGTAATAAAGATCTCAATGCGGAAACACGCTGTGTTTTTTCTATTTGCAGTGCATTTTAATATAGCCTATAAATAGTGCATTTAATATAATTTTTTTAATGATTAATCGAAAATCGATCGTTTATTCTCCCGACGATCGATTAAGACAATTTAATCGAATGCCCATCCCTATGTACAACAACTGCTAAATAAGTTCGAGACAAAGGAAGTACCCTCAGCATTGTACTAGAAATATTTCACGAAAGACTTGTGATCTCACTACACTGACCCGTTTGACTACGGACCCGCTTTCAAACACACCGACAAACTGCATTGTGCTTGTTTGATTGACTACATGTGAACTGACTATCGTTAGTTCACCACGAGATTCCAGAAATTCAAGATAAGGCCTGATTCTCTCTCCTCTCCTTTCTATTGTTACATTGTTTGTCCCCATCGTTACATTTCAATCAGGAGAGACCAGGTATGAGTAGAGTGATGTTTATTACGGAATGGTAATTGTACTACAAAGTTTGGAGCTTAGACCCCGTGGGGAATCATAGATCAGAGGGCGCCTGCCCGACATCCGAGAAGAATCCCCCACGGAGTCCAGACACTGGTGGCGGTGGCGGCAGCCGACGACCAACGAGTCTAAGACAGACAGGAACCGGGCGGCGACGGGGAGGTGGAGGGTCGTGCACTTGATAGCCTGGAGAAACTACACGGGGAGATAATCTTATTTAAAGGCACGATCATGTGATTCTTCGACAGCGTTAATTGATAGACGAGAGCGATGATCGAACCGAACCATATGACAACCCAACATAGGAAAGAGGGAAAGAAGAGCGTTCTTAGTGGGGGGAGTTAGTAGTGAAACATTGTCGAAGATGCCCGAGTGTGGGGAGCGGTCTTGCCTGACTGAACTTGCGCTATGCTTCATTTCAATCAGGAGAGACCAGGTATGAGTAGAGTGATGTTTATTACGGAATTGTAATTGTACTACAAAGTTTGGAGCTTAGACCCCGTGGGGAATCATAGATCAGAGGGCGCCTGCCCGACATCCGAGAAGAATCCCCAAAAGAGAAGAGGGTAAGAAGTAGAACCATAAAACATACTCACCAACGGGATAAACTAATGACCCTCTGAGGAATAAGCAACACAAACACATTTACGAGATCAACATAATGTACTAAGCATACAAAACCCGGCCGGATCCCGCGGGAGAAGGCTAGGCAAGGACAGATCCGTCGAACTGTTCCTGTACTGAAGTGCAATGGCCCGTCGGCCAGAGGAACGATGCCCTCGAGTCAGAAAGGGCGTGTGTTAGCTATAGGGCCGACCCCCCTCATGCTGTCGGAGATAGCCTTTGGCGGCTGAGGCCCGACGCCCTTGAGTATGCAAGTGATAGCCTTTGCGGCTTTGTCGGCTAGAGGGCCGGCGCCCTTGAGTCTATGTGAACAGCATGTGCCGGCTGGAGGACCGACGTCCCCGCGTACATGACCTATGTAGGCTAGAGGGCCGACGCCCTTGAGTGTATGTGAACAGCCTGTGCTGGCTGGAGGACCGACGTCCTTGTGTGCGTAGAACCTGATGTTATGTCTTTTGAAGATGGCAAGTGACTGGAACCCCGAGCCTTCACTAGCAATACAGAAGGCCGGATCAGGGTCCACCAGCACGAAGGGCCGTCGAGCCTGAGAACACAGACAGTCAACGCGAGACACGTAACACCACCAGTTATTTGCAAATACTCACAGAGAGCCATCAAGGCCGTAGGGATCTTTGGGCCTCGATGATGGTAGCAGCATCCAGACGGACGTAGGAGGAGTAAGCAGAGGAAGACCAATGCCCCAGCTGTTGTAAAGTCGCAGTGGACAACCCTTGTACGGCAGCGGACGTGGCAGTACCTATTCTGAACGAATGGCCTGAATACCATCCAGGGGGAAGGTTGCACTTGGACACTACCTGCTCTAAATGATGACTGAACCAAGATTGAGACATGGGTTTGTTGGCAGGGGTAATGAAGAGAGGGGAGAGCGGATCCGAGGAAGCCCTCATCTTGACATACCTGAGCATGGAAGAGAAAGGACAGAAAGGACCCCCCGTGCAAGCAATTACTACGGAGCAAGAGCCTCCAGCTTTAGTGTTTGAGAAGAAGGTTGAAGAATTCAGGGTCAAACGTCAAATCCGAAAAGCACACTTCCCCACACCGCAGAAACCCATAGAAAGCCATTAAAAACGAACAATCCAAAAGAGAGTCGATGTAGCGGGAGAAACAACCACGTCTGAGCACCGAAAGCATGGCATGCAGAATAGATAGAGTGAAAGGAAGTCTGTCATCCACCTTAGGGGGAAAAGCTTTGCCTATGCCTTTGAACAGCAATTTGATTGCAGGATTGGACAAGAGGCTGGGAAACGAAGGATCCAGGCATCTGGCATTGAATTGGATGCCCGCGACCAGACCTTTAATATAGCACGGCTGGAAATGGCGAACATCCGTGCAGTGACAAACAAAAGCACATACAACATTGACACACACGGGAACCAGGGGAACAGAGAGCGATGAACAAAACATAGCATACATTCTCCAAGCGAAATCATAGGACCGAAGGGTGGAAGCCGCCAATCATTTCCTCATATAGCCCTTTGCTGCCTCTAAATAAACCTGCAGTGAGTGCTCATTTAATCTAGGGCCAGTGACGAGAGAGGGGGAACCGCTAGGGGCCACTGGCATGCGTCCGGGCACAGATCCCTGAAAACCTGAAAGTTGAAACGAGAGAGAGCATCAGCTATCGAGTTTTCGTGGCCCGGAACGTGACGTGCAGTAAGGATAAAGTTATGACAAACGGAGAGCCATGTAATGCGTCTCATGAATGACATGATTAGCGGGCAATTAGAGCGGCCTTTGTTAATAATACTAACCACAGCCTGGTTGTCGCACAAAACGGCGATACGCTTGCGGCACCACGACTGGCCCCACAGGTGACATGCAACCACTACGGGGTATATTTCGTGCAGAGCGGATGACGCACCGGGCGCAGCGAAGTCGTGGGCCCACGGGCTAGCGAACCACTGCTCCTGAAAAAAAAACAAAAAAAAAACGGACGGACGGAGCTGCGTCAGTAAAAAACCGAAGCGAGTCCGAAGACCGAACAACGTCGTCGTAGAAGAACGACACGCTGTTCCAGCCCTCCAGCAACCGAAGCCAGAATGACAAGTCGGACCTGCACCCGTCGTCCAAGCAAACCAGGCCGGACACGGAGGAAGCCAAAACGAGCAGCCGGGAGATGAATGAGCGGCCCTGTGGAATAACACGCATGGCGAAATTCAAATGCCCGAGGAGGGAGAGCAGCTGCCGCTTAGTGACGACCGGAGAAGCCACGGAAGACTGGGCCAGGCTGCACGCACGCTCAAGCTTCTTGGCCGGCAGGGAAGCCCTCATTTCAACCGTGTCCAGCGTGTTTTCCAAAAACTTGAGGCGGGTGGCCGGCCCGAGTGTCTTCTCGTTGGACAGGGGAACGCCCAGACCGCGGAAAAGGTTCTTGAGGAGCAACAGCGAAGAGCCGGAAGCATCGTTAGGAGGATCTACCAACAGAAAATCGTCTAGCAGATGAAGCAGAGCGGGGACCCGAACCCGATTTAAAAGGATCCAACAAAGGGGCTCGGACACTTGGTTAAAGATGGAGGGGCTGCTTCTACACCCGAACGGAAGGCGCACGGCTAAATAAAACCGATTCTCCCATTTCATGCCAAGCAGGTGCCACTGAGAGGGGTGCACGGGGACGATTTTAAACGCGTCGGTGATGTCGGCCTTGGAAAGCCACGCTCCGGGCCCTGCCAGTTTTATCATTATTATTATTATTATTCAGCCTAATGGCGTGATCCACGGAGGCGTAGTACAACGAGAAAGGCTCGAGGGGAATAAGCCCGTTTATTCCGGGAACCGGACCAGAACGAGGAGCAGACAGGTCCAGGATAAGCCGTTTTTTCCCGGAGTACTTCCGCGTAGCAACACCGAGGGGACTGCTGCGAAACAGCGGAAACGGAGACGAGCCAAACGGGCCTATAACGTAGCGCTTGTCGCACTCCCTGGCCAGAAGCCGTGACACGACGTCCGGCTCTCGCTGCGCCGATTGAAGGTTACCCAAGACCAGAGAGGAGGACAATGGACACGACACCCCCACCCTGAACCCCTGAGTCAGCCCAGTTAACAGGTGATCAACGAACACCAAATCGGGATGAGTAGAGAGTTCGAAAGCCAGTGCATCAACATTTATTGGGGTAGAGGGGTGGCCAGCCATCAATTCAGGCCACCACGACGCCCTCGCTGAGGACAGACCCGGCTCGGGCACACTGACCGGGGGTGAGCTTCCTGACAGCCGCTGCAAACATGAAGAAAACGGCAGTTGCCATAAGCGCACACACCCTCATTGAAATTATTACAGATAGGTTTGTTGTGCGCAACATGAACCTTGCGGCCACGACTATCCAGCCAGACTACCAACGGGCAGAGTGAAGCAGTATGACCCAGGTCGCTGCACAAGCTGCACGACACAGCCTGCGAGCCCCCGACCAGCATGACCAGGAGCTCAGTGTCTAGCACGGACCAGTCCAGAAGCGTGTTGCAACGGGTAACATGGAGGGCGGCCTTGCTGGAGAACCCCTTGTGGTACAGGTAGAAGACATTTTTCCCATACCGCAAATTGAGATCGCCTATGATAGCTAAGTAACCGTCCAGTTCCTTCCTTCTCTGGGGGAAGACGAAGCACACAACCTCGCGGAATATGCCGAATGCTACCACAAACTCTCCAATAGACATATCCCTGGCCAGCCTTGGGTCGGCTGTTTTACAGTTTTTCTGAATTGCTAAAACACTAAAACCCATTGGCTGAACAAAGTTCTCAGTTGCCTGAACTCATTTAGCTAATTGTGCAGTCTGTTGTCAATACCTTAAACAATTTCACATGGTAAAACACAATTTGCAGATCTCACAAAGACTTTTCAGCAAAACTCTAAACACACTCTCATTCTCAAAACACATTCTGCACTCTAATGCACATGTCATCCATACTGGTAAACACAAATGGCAACAATCAAATACAAATAGAGAAAACATGTCATTGACTAAACACAACCACTCAAAATGGATTTTACTTGTTTCAAATGATGTGACACAACCAATATAAGCCAGCAAACAGGTTGTTGAAGGTGGGAAAATATTGCTTGTGATGTTGACGAAGTGCTCTGGCCTGACCCAGCCCAAAGACAAGAAGAAGCACATTGATCACATGTTTACTCCTTTGATTTTTGTCCCTTTTACTGTATAGTATTGTATACTGTAGTACAGTGCATTGTAGGCTGTATACTGTACAATGAACAAATGGTATGGCCCTGAATATTGTACTTTCCATTTGTTACAGTAACAGTACTGACTGCTCAATAGATTTAGACTGGTTGCAGGTTCATATCAACAAAGAACAATAGTGAGTTGTGGGTAGTGAGATGCAGGGTACAGTACTGTATAGGGGTACAAGGAGGAGAAAGAACAAGAAAAATTGCAAAGAGCAAAGCAGAGTAGTAATTACTGATACATTTTGAGCTACTATGATAGAACATATTTTCGTTCATCACAAGACTGACGGATAAATATGACATTTGTTTTGAGATTACGTAAAAATGTACTTCTCCTTGAGAACTATGTTTTGAACAATGTGTTTTCAATTTTTTGGTGTATTGTTTACTGACTGCTTGATAGTGCTTGATCATTTTGATCACTTTGTTTATGATTTGAGAGGAGTGTTTGATTTTGAGCACAGGTAAAACTGTTTTGAGGCAAAAGTTTCATTTTGCAAGAGGATTCAGAGGTTTTGTAAATAGTGCTCGAAGATGAGGTTTTTGTGTTTACAGTTTTGAGAAAATGGGTGACTGTTTCAAGAAATGTGTTTTAGCAATTGTGAAAAACTGTAATGACAGCGCAGATTTGACTGCTGGCGGCGATGCTGACGTCGCACTCTGGGGAAAGGAGGATCAGCCAGATTAGATTTATATTCCGGCCTTGCAATATATGCGACCTCAACCGGGAAGAAATATCCGCACTGACAGGGACGTAAGGCCTACTCGGAAACAGTGCTGCCACGGCGGAGGCCAAGGTGTAAAGCAGCTCTTCGGTAGCCACCAGGGACGCCGGGGCAGGAGGTGGAGCGCCCACGGGCGGGACCATCCCAGCAGCGGAGGTAGACGCCCCGGCGCTTTCCAGCGACCGCAGACGGGCATCGATGGACTGCAAAGAAGAAGCCAGGACCAGCAGGGTGGAGGACATGGCCTCCCCAGGAGGATTAGAAGCGGGAACAAGCGGGGGAGCAACGGCGGGACCGGTGAATGCGCCGGCGGCCGGATCCAGGAGCTCCTGGTGAAGCGACTTCCTTGCACGCTTCCGACCGGGAGAGCCGATGACCCTGGAAGCCGGGGGCGACTGGACCTGGTCGGAGGAGACGCCGTCCGCCTCGGAGGCCAGAGCTTGAAGCTGGGAGAGCCCCAACCCGGGAGCAGGTAAGACGCCCCGAGCTCGCAGACCCGCAGACCCGTCGGAGCCCCGAAGCAAGCCGAGACCTACGGCGAGAAACCGGGACGACTTCCTCGAGCTCCGGCTCGGAATCAGACATCGTGAAAATCCCCAAAAGCAAGATACAACTGCAAGACCAGCCAACGCAACACACAGTCGCGCACTTGATAGCCTGGAGAAACTACACGGGGAGATAATCTTATTTAAAGGCACGATCATGTGATTCTTCGACAGCGTTAATTGATAGACGAGAGTGATGATCGAACCGAACCATATGACAGCCCAACATAGGAAAGAGTGGGGGGAGTTAGTAGTGAAACATTGTCGAAGATGCCCGAGTGTGGGGAGCGGTCTTGCCTGGCTGAACTTGCGCTATGCTTCATTTGTTAGCCATTACAAATCTTACTAAAACCAATGGCAATCTCCATTACTGTTCATGATAGTCCCATTTATTTCAATAAATCATTGTGTATCATTTTAAACTCACGTAATCTATTACCTCACGTTATCTGATCCGCTATACACTTAGAAATAATTCATTCCTTCAGACGACTGATTGTTACATATTTAACCTAGGTTTCCTCTGTGTCCTAACCCCAATATTGAAGTAGTTTCCCGTCAACAATACTAGATTATAGATCAAGTATTTATATTAGTGGTGGGCCGTTATCGGCGTTAATGCGCTGCATTAACGCAAGACTCTTATCGGGCGATAAAAAAAATATCGCCGTTAATCTATTCTCAAAGTTGGAGCTGGGTCTATACTACGCAAGCTATGATGACTTTCACCTTGATATTTTAGCGCGGATGTATACCTAGCCGAATTGCACTGTAGGGGGCGAGAACGAGTCTTTGAACCTGTGTGTATGCCTTATGTATGAAATTATCACATTAAATGTGACGTGCTCACATGGATGCAGCTATGAAGCCGCCTGGCTTGCTTCAGGGAAAATGTATTTTTAAGAAGCTTCCCAATGGAAACCTCGACAAGACTAGGGTTGTTTGCACCTTGTGCTATGCGGAATTAGTTTACTGTAGGAGTTCTTCCAGTCTCAAATATCACCTAAACGCAAAGCATCCCTTAGCTAATGCGGAAGATGCCGGGCCAAGCACTGATGTAGCGCAGGGGAAGAGTCGTCGTCAAACTACGATGTTTCAGTGCAACCAAGGCAAGCCCGTCAGCAGAGCTCTATCAGCCAAGCTAACTAATCTAATAAACAGTTAATAAACACAAGTACATCTTATTGAACATAATTTATTTTCATCACCAATTATCATAGTAGAACAGCTTTCTCAAGCAGTTTGTGATGGATTTTGGAAACAGATGAGCCCCTGGTCTAATGCCCCAACTGGCTTGAGAAACCCATTCTCAAAGACTTACTTTTAGTCATTATTTGGGTAGCACACATTCTGAATGCCTTCGGCGGAATTCAAATGAGCCATTTTAATCTAGATTAACGCCAAGATTACAGTGAGATTAATCTAGATTAAAAAATGTAATCTATGCCCACCACTAATTTATATCCTTCAGCAAACCCCGCTGCACAGCTGAAGGTGCCTGTAACATGATCACCAGAAACGTAGATGTGGAAGACCGGCTTGTTAATGGGACATTTGCCAAAGATTGCTGGAATACTCGCCTAGAGAGCGAATGGTGCTACAACTATAAACTCGCTTGGGCTTGTGCTGGACAATCCAAATGCAGGACAGGGGTATCGGTATTCATCTGGTGATGCTGGCAACTTGGTGTACATAGAGAGGGTAGAGGAAAACCTGAAACAAAAAGGAGTGGTTCGCAGGCAGTTTCCCATCAGGTTGGCTTTTGCATGTACAACTCACAAAGCCCAAGGAATGACAACACATTAAAACATCACTGCAAGGACTACAAATGACAGTGGGCATGTGACCTTGCTCAAAAGTCGGCATTGAGTAGTAGCAGAGAATGTCTAATATGGGGAAAACTCCCACTCTCGGGTAAACTTCCGGGTTCTGAACTGGTTACAGTTCCACTCTAGTTCCATATGAGGGTGCTAATGGTCGAGTGCAGAATGAATGGAGGTCTATGGAGCTATACCCCTCAAAATCCACTTTTCTCAGGATATTTGTTTTCTTTCTAGTAATTTAAATTTTGAATTCGAAAGGGGAGGCAAAACAAATACACACTGCTGGGTGTTACATTTTTTAAAGTCGCTTTTTTGTTCTAAAAAGCCTTTTACAATGTCAGTGACGTCATACACATTGTATGGCCATAGATACTGAATTACGGCAAGCTCTGGTCAGCTGTGTTGTCACGACAACACAGCTGACAGGTTAGGCTCTACCTGTCAATACACATGCTAGAAAGAGTTTTGGCTTGCTAATGTTGTTGCTAATGTTGCTAATGCTCTGACATTCTGATTCCACTTCGGATGCCATCAAGCGGGATCTCTGGTCGTAGTTAGTCCTTCACTAACCAATCAGCATTCATTAGCAGAATGCTAGCGTATTATGGGCAACAACGACTCACCCTGTAAGAAATCGAAAGGACATAAATACTCGTTCATTCAACTTTCGACCTATAATCCATGTTGAACATGCAAAAACTACAATCAAATCTGAGATTTATCAATGACAATCAGGTGAAAGAGACAAATGTAGCTGTTTAGCTCCATAGACTCCCATTCATTTTGCACTCGACCGCGATCACTCCCAGTGGAACTCTGGTGGAACTGCAACAAAATTCGGTACAATGGGGCTTATTAGGGAGTGGGCAGGCTCTCCTTAAACAGGCTCTGGTAGTAGTCTCTAGTCCTCTACCTGTTAGGGGGAGTGATGAGTTCTACAGCAGACTTGTCTCTCTTAACCTCTGGCTTCTGCACAGATCAGGGTTTAGGATTTGTAGATAATAGGGGCCTGTTCTTCGTACGTTGCTCAATTAGCTGGATTTGATGGTTGACGATTTGTCATTATCTTGGATTGTTCGGTTCTTCGAAGCTTATTCTGGACATGTTGTAATAGCAACAAGTCCTTTAGCTTAAACGTGCTCAGGAGCAAGATTTGATTGCGGCTTTATTCACCTTATTCTGCCCCGCCCACTTTTTCATCTTTTTGCACTTCCGTTTTAATGGCATTTCCGGTTTACCGGGGATGTCATTCAATTCAATGGAGAACTGCCGAGAAGTCCCGCTGCTGAAATATTAAATAATTATGTGGATTTGTGCCAGATGTGCTATGTTTGTGTGCTACAACAAGTCAACAATACACCCTTTCACTGGATGGCTTGAAAACAACTTTTAAGTGTTTATATAATTTGTTTGCCGGTCAGATCGCTGCCCTGTGCTTTGCTGTGCTGCGATAAGCAGGCGTTACATTAGCCACAAACATAAGATGTTGGAACGATTTCACTGCAGGGCATATGCATTTGCTATACCTTGTTTGAAAGCTTAGGTCCTCTAGAATTCTGTCGTGTCATTAATTTTACAGTCAGTACATGTACTTGAGTTTCCCCCGCAAAACCGACCAGCTAACATTGTTAGCAGTAGAATGTTAGCTTCTTGTTTATCTACTTGAGGCTCTAGTTTTTACATCAGGTCTCTGCTACTAGCCATAAATTGCAAATGTATGAGTGACAAATTACACAAATTGTGCTGTAATAATAAATAGTAAAAACGTTTTCATCGAGGGTCTTTGGTACAAGCTTTATGCAACGTGTTAAAACTTACATGATATAGGGTGTGCACTAGTAATCTTCCCTCCTATCTAATGGCAATTAGAAAGACGCATCTATTAAATAATTTGATTGCTAAAGCTTTACATTATATTTAGATGCACTGCAGCAGTTATTTTGCTCACAGCCATTTTTAAGACAATCTCTTTTAGTACCGTTATAAAGCGGAAAGTATCTAAAGAACTTTAGTGGAGAAAATAAAAATAAAAGAGTTTGGCCCAGATCAACCTGAAATCAAAATTACACAACAGGCGAGCAAAAAAGTTAAATCATATACGAGAGGTTTCTCCCACGATTGGTAAGCTATAACAGAAAGGCCTGGCTAGCTGGATGCAGTCATGTCAATGCCTTATTTTGCTTCCCGTGCTTGCTTTTTATAACATTCGGAACAGATACAGCATGGACTGTTACAGGAGTTAAGGACATTAAACATGTATCTGAGAAAACAAAACAAGTGCACAAAGGCACACAGAGAATACAATCAAGCTAGCCATGCTAGGCAGAGACAATATCGCTATGCAACTGGACGAAGGTTACCAGATTGGGGTGAGGAAACAACGAATAAGTGTGTAAGTGCTGTTTAAATACATAGGAAACGTATTGGTTAAAATGAATGTGATGTAACAGTTAGATTTATTTATTGTTTTTTCTGTTCCTCTCGGAACTAAAGTTCTCTGTTGTGGTTTCCACTGCTGTGGAATTTGTTAATGGACCAGAGAAGTCTAGCACGTTTCAGCGCTCTGCTAATTAAGAACCTCTTTTCAAGACAAGCAGCCAATTAGGTATATTATCTTGTATTTGGTGCTAAGCGCAATTTGTATTTCTTTTGTTTCTTCAGTGATGTATAATGTATTTGACGTGCTTACTATGTTCGTTCACATAGTTCTCACGGCGTGACGTGGATGCCTTAAGATCAGAAGAGCAAGCAATAAACGCCCGTTCGAAAGAACCGACCTGTGTCTGTGTTGTCCTGAAGAGAGCTACAAAGTGGATAAGAACACGTACGCTCTATCAAAGATAATTGATTGTGTTACATTTTTCTATAAATCCTTAATATTTAGTTTTTCAGTAATAGTTGTGTTGTGTTTCCGAATAATACCAGGGAGACATCTGGCTCAAGTTCCCAGATGTCCGTGGTTTTCAATATTTCTGAACTGAGTGTAATGATATTTATAGTCCCGTATGTGTGCATTAATTAAATAATTACTATTTCATTTGGCAGATCAGAGTGGCTCCGGGCAGATCCAATAGTTTTAAACTTCAACAGAGTACCCGCCTACAAGGAAGTCAACGCTTGTCAATGGAGCGAGGCCAGACTCTCAGTACAAATGTAATGTACGAGAGTCTGGTTAGGACCAGGCTAGCAACAAGCGCCATCTAGCGATCATTACATGTCAGTAACAATGCCCCTGTCTGTAGACTATAAGTAGGGAAAATGGCTCGGCGCTTCTAGTGTTAAATATATCACAGTATTGATAAGTATAATGCACTATATTTCTGTACATACTCGGTCATTACAATTATAAATATAATGCATTTTGAGTATTGGTAATACAACATCACAAGAAATGAGTCTTTACAAGTGTCAATAACTGCTTATACTCAATTCTAACTATTGTAAATAATTATGAGTGCATGTATAATGCGTTATGCATAGGACTTGAATAAAGTGTTGCCATAATTTTGGGGGGATCTCAAAACGCACGTCTTTGAGTTCTGAAAAATACAACTTTGCACGCTGCCTGGTTCTCAAGCAAATTATTAAACAATCATTGCCCTACAAT
Organism: Thaleichthys pacificus; assembly: GCA_023658055.1. Taxonomy (NCBI): domain Eukaryota; kingdom Metazoa; phylum Chordata; class Actinopteri; order Osmeriformes; family Osmeridae; genus Thaleichthys; species Thaleichthys pacificus. Next base: position 17,065,723 of record CM042876.1, read on the forward strand.
CCCACTATAAATCTTGCACAGACACACGCACACAGACAGATAGAGATTTCTCACATAGCAGAGATTTCTAGGGAATGTAAGCAACACACAAGCCCACATGATCATTCTGCAATAACAGGGCAATTTAAACAACAGTTGTAGTGAACATGGATCTGTTCCTTGAATACAAGGCTGCATTTAAAACTTGCATGAATCATACAGTGTATACCTTCATATTATATAATGTATAGCTTTTTATTAAATATATTTTGTGTTCAACTATTACAGACATGGTGCGATGGCATGATTATTTCACTATCTAGGAAGTCTCCTGGCTACAAATATGAGATTGCCTGTTGTTGATTATGTGCACAACCACAGTTACTGTCTTGAAGTGAAATAACCAATAAAATAGCATGTAGCTGCCCAGAACATCCAGATTTATCAGACACCAGGGACCAATGAAATTGCGTGTTGTTAAAATGCTTTGGACCCTAAATAGATTAGAGATAATCCTGTTGAGTAGTGTCAGGACAACCTTAGATCCCTCTCCACTATGCTCTCTGTTCACTCACTGTTACTCCTACACGTCTATTACTATTACTTGACTTTTATTCCTTAACCCAAGCCATTTTAAACACAGTTAAAAGCAAAGTATATATAAAGTCTGCCCCATTTCACTTCATCCCTGCAAGAGGAATACAGCAATAGACATAGTGTGTGAGTGTAGAGTACATACTTGTACACTATTTATGCTTTAATGATGGTGTATAACTCTGAGCCAAAAATAAAGAGAGTGGGTCCATAATATACATTTCCGGGCTGATTTCAGTACAATAGGTAAACCTAAGTAAACAAACTAAATTAGATGGTCCTTGTTGAATGCAACTTCCCCACTTATTAGTCCCTGGTAAGTGTCATCCAGACCTGCAGGTGATCAGCTAATTAAACCCATGGGGAGTAAGAAGAAGAGAAAATGAAAGAGAGAAAAGGATATGAAAGATAAGGGACAGAGCAATGAGAACGAAGCCTAGATTGAAAGAAGGTTTTCCTCCGTATTTCTCTGAGTGACGATTGATTCTATTGAAAGTAAAAAGGATTGACGGCAAGAGGATTCCTGAAGGGCAACAGACTAAGTCCTAGTAGAGATAAATGATTAAATGATTGTGTGCGGGTGGGTAGAAGGAAAAACAGACAGAAACAGGGTGGGGTAGTGTCAAAAAAACACTTTTGTGTTGTGTGTGTGTTTGAGATAGATTAGAGAGAGAATGAAAGAGATATTCCTCATATAGACCAAATTCAAGTACGGGGTTTTGTGTGTGTGACCAAGAAATTCCATCTGATGGCAGCCCATCCTGAGCACACAGATTACATGATTGTCAGCTATACTCAGCACTCCTTTTGTCAATACTACAGCAAACATTTGCTCTAATTGCTATTGCGAGGCTTGCCATATCAAACTTGGAAATCTTAGAACAATATCAGGAAAGACAGTTTGAAGGATTTCTTTGCACAGTGAGTTGATTGGGATCATAGTTAAATCAAATCAAAGAATGTGTATATCCTGTCTCTTTCATTCCTTTCGGTATCCCAAGGTCAGTAAAGACCAAATCTATCTAACAAGCATATAAAGCTTTCTTATTCGTTTTTTCCTTCTTTTTTTTTACCAGGTATCAGAACAATGCACACATTATAAGATAATACTCCACAATTGTATTTTAAACTGTTAAATCGTTACCATATTGAATAGACAATTTACATGATAAATAAAATAGTGCCGTTTTTACATTCAGGAGACATTTACTGTGTCAGGACATTTACAATTGCATGTCCATGGTATTAGACGTACTTTCTTATTTTATCAATGATACAAACCATCCCTTTTGCTATTATGAGTAAATTACGTGGCAAGACTTCCTTAAGAGTTTTACTAGGGGAGGTTTAACAAAATCGACAGCCAATTCTGTCATTACTATCTTGAGGTTTACGACAAGGTAGGCTCAAATGGTGCTGGGTTTGGATGCAAAAAATAATTGCGGAAGACTGGCTTTACTCAGAAAAAGAACTTTAGGCACAGGAAAACTAAATTACTTACTTTCCCACGAAGTTCTCCAACACCGAACTTTTCCCGGCACTCTGTCCACCGACAACAGCGATTTGAGGTAGGTCTAGTGTGGCATTTTGACCAATGGAGGAGAAAGCATCCTGCATTCTGTTCACCATAGGAATCAATTCTTCCATCCCCCTGTTCCCCATGTTTGCTAGGAAACAGTTGCTCCTTCTGCAATACAACTAAATTGGGTAAAGCGTTCTCTGTTTAACCGTAGCGCTTGTCTCTCCCTGTCTGTGTTTGCAATTCCGCAGTTTTTAACTTGCAACCTCATCAAATAAAAAGCTGTAAATGACAATGCAACAACATACACTGGCTGCGCAACTACGTTGTCCGCTCTAAGCAAAAAGCGCTTCTTCTTTCGTCCTTGTCTTTGAGAGCTATTCTTTGCTCATCTATCCAGCGCAGTAAATTAGATCAGGCTTGTTCGAGATCCTTGAATGTAGGCTGTAATAGTCGGGTTAGGATTAAGAAACCTGGGATAATGTCAGGCAGTTTCCACTTCCCGTAAAGCAATGGCAGAAAATTATTTTTACAGACGAAATCCCAATTGCGCGGTGTATGGAAGTTTACACTCTTTATTCAAGTGGAATTCTTTTTTTCAATAGTCTATTCAATGTGCAAAATTACAATGCAGTTCTCAATCCAGTTTGAGTTAGGTTAAGCCTATTTGGTCCGGTCCGTGTACCTTGTGGGTCCGTGTATCATCCGATCATTCAATTATTCAATTTAATCTGGCAAACCAAAAACGAAATAACAAATCAATATTTTGTTTTTCTGTTTTTCTGTATGAACCAAATATGAAAACTGACGTTTGTTGCATTGCTTTCAGCTCGAAACGGGAAATATAATAAACAAGGAAACCAAAACGAAATAATGGGTCGAATTTACGTTGTTTTTATTTTTATTTATTTGTTTTCCCATTTCCCACGGTGCCATCAATTCTGATAATCTCCAACCGCGTTTTATATTCAATGCGTGGAACTGGTATAATATTATGGAGGACTAAAAGTGCCACAATGAATTAAATAAATACACCATTAAATAATTACTTAAATGTGTCATTAATTAATTAAAATACCAATTCATTTTATGTAAAATACATATATAATTGTTTCACTATTTAAGTATTTCATGGTCCATTTACAAACGCTAAACAGCGCCCCCAGTCGATTGCATTTACATTTCACAACGTGTCGTGTTGCAGTATCCTGGCTCTGCCCTCCTATGTACTTCCGCTCTAATTTATTTTCGCTTCTGTACATAGGTCTGGCCATGAGGTACGTAAGTCAGACTTTTCAGGTTGATTTTCTACCGGCGAATCAGCGAACAGAGGGAGTGGCTGAGAAGTCGTGCACTAGTTGGGTGTGCTCAAGCCTTCGGCGAGAGCACAACCTTTGTTCTCTCACATATATATTATTATTAATGTTTATTTTCGCCCCCCTAAGGATCAGTCAATATTTGGACTACATAGACAACGCCTGTGTCAAAAGTTTCGTCTTAGTCTCGATTGCGTTGCTTGTATTTATATTTACGTTCCGTGGCACGGTTTAGGAGGTTACAACGTTTTTGTGGCAAAAAAGTGCCTTTAGTCAACGAAGGGTAGCCAGTGCTAGCTACGTCACCACGTCAGCACACGTTAGCAACGACGCATGGATACAACGTGATAGAGACGTCCTAGCACGCAAATTGGAGCTTGGATTATGAGTGAAAAATGCCAACCCCCAAAATTACCAACCATTGGGTTTTGTTGAGAAAGCAATTTCGAGTGGAACTGCCATCTCTGATTTTTTGTTTAGGTCGTGAAAGTCTTTGTAATTTGAGCGAGTGCGGGTCGCCCGTGAGACTGCCTAGGCGGCAGACATGCAAGCGTCAGTAGTTTAGTATTTTCGTAATGTTATAGTTCGGTCAATTCTACACCAAAAAACAGAAGGAGGGCAATGTTATGACGATATGACTATTGTGAAGACAGCCAGATGGTGAGATTTTAATGTAGGTTGCTGTAAAAACTTTGATTGGTTTGCTACGTGAGAGCCCCGTCAGCCTCCGTTGACGATTGCGTCAGCTGTTGTCGATCTCTGGTGAGTATTTTCTTTCGTACCAGGGTCAATTCTACATCAAAAATCAGAAGGAGGGCAGTGTTTTAAAGATATGGCGATTGCGAAGATAGCCAGCGGGTCAGCATATTTTTGTGATTTGTGTAAAACTTGACGCCGCGGCTTGTTTTGACGTTAGCCTCAGTCAGACTCGGCTCGCCCACTGGCAATGTGTAGTACAGTACTGTGTTCAAGCCACAGCTAAACTTTATGTCAAAAGAAACGTTCTCATTTCCGGCGCTTTCAAACAATCAGTGAAATGTGGAGCAACAGCAGCTAACTTGCCTCTAGCAAACTTATTTTGAATTAGCCATTTCCCCCTACATTAATGTCAAGCTTATTTACGTTTTGGGGGGCATATTTTCAGTTAGTAGACGGTACTGTTTCAATCGCGATTCCATACTGCCAGTGACAACGTTGTTACAGTAGCTTGTTTCAAAGGGGGTTTGCAGCTGTTTAAAAGGGTGTTCTTAATGAAATATGCAATATGAGTAGGCTAAATGCTTGAAAATATCACTAGAAGGGAAAAACTTAGAGAACGGACCCACCTGCAACCGACGCAAGCAAGCACACCCTACAATTTCCCCAGAAACTGTACCCTCTCTAGTTATTATTATTATTATACATCTGCCATGGGAGTCTATGGCAGCCCCTAGAACCACATGGTCAGAAGTTGTGAAATTTGGCACACTCTTTGGGACCTGTCCCCTCATCACTTTCACCAAGTTTCATGTCTCCCATTCCAACCCTCTAGCGCCACCAATGGGTCAAAGTTGAATGTGTGTTTACACACGTTACCTTTGAACCATATGCCGCATTTTCCAAAATGAGGTATCATTGGATTCCCTGGATCAAGACAAGTTCAACGCACTCTATGACGTCATACCCAGTCATATAGATTCTCCGCCATTTTGAATGTTAACGAAAAGCGTTTTTTCGCTACTCCTCCTACAATTCTTGACGAATCTTCTTCAAAATTGCCACAGATGATCTTCAGACCAAGCCTCACAAAAGTTATCCCCTGGAGCTTTGATTTTCGCAACCGTTTGTTAGTTACAGCCAATCAAATTCAGCAACTGATCTGGAAAAAGGGAAGTGAGGTCATATCTTAGTGAATCTTTGATGCATTGACTCCAAACTTGGTGTATGGATTCATGACCCTGTTATTAAGAGGTCCGAAAAAGGTAGGGTCATTTGAGGTCTAGGGGGCGCTACAATAGACAAAACTGTGTTTTGACCAATAAATGTTGATTTGTTTGTCGTATTTAAGTGATTCCTATGTCTCGTGATATCTTAGGAGATCCCGTGTCTGACGCATGTTAACGCATGATACCAGACGAATTGATGAGGCCGCCATTTTGAATGAATGAATTAAACTTTTTTCCCTACTCCTACACAATGTATCCAATATTCACCAGATTTGGCACAGATTATCTTCAGACCACAATCACCTTGACATGTCAAAATAGGACTGAATTACAGCTGTTGGGGCAACAACTTGGGCCAAATCTGACCACGCGTGCCACAGGAAAAACGGCTTACTTTTTGTATACAGTAACTGTACACAGCAATTCCCAGAGCTGAAAATGGCTCACTGGGATAAGACGGGCTCCTTTGAAGTGCAAGGTCGTAGGTTCGAATCCAGCCAAAGTCTCAAGCATGTCATGATACTGGTTTATCTTTTTAGTGAAGCCAGGTATGCGACAGTAGCTGTCGAGCAGTATAATCATAATGGTCACGATAATGTTTCATTCTCAGGGGATTTATACTCATGAAGAGTCAGATTTATTGTGCTTTGTAGATATAGTGATGCTACATCTAGCCAGTGCATCGGATTTCTTGCATCATAATTTCTGAACAGATTTGTCATAAATCACAAGACTGGTCTCTTCTGATTCTATGTGGCATACTAAGTCGAAATATATCACACTGTCCCGTGTTCGCCATTTTGGGCGTCGGCCATTTAGAATTTTCATAAAAACAAACTCCTTGTTTGCCGTTGCTCCTATTTTCATGGACATATTATCAAATCATTTTCAGACCACAATCACCTTGACATGTCAAAATAGGACTGAATTACAGCTTTTTATACTTAGCCAATCAAAGTCGTCAACCAAGCCACCATAAAAGAAGTGAGGTAATATCTCAGCACCTCTTTACTGCATTGACACCAAATTTGGTATAAGGACTAGGGACCCTGTTCTAAAGAGGTCCAAAATAGGTGATGCCATTTCACCTCTAGGTGGCGCTGCAATAAGCAAAAATTTGGCACCATTTATCTTCAAATCAAGCCTCACAAAAGACATCACATGTTTTTTTGATTTTCTACACTTTTGACTGGAACAGCCAATCAAAGTCGTCAACCAAGCCACCATAAAAGAAGTGAGGTCATATCTCAGCACCTCTTTTCTGCATTGACACCAAATTTGGTATAAGGACTAGGGACCCTGTTCTAAAGAGGTCCAAAATAGGTGATGCCATTTCACCTCTAGGTGGCGCTGCAATAAGCAAAAATTTGGCACCATTTATCTTCAGATCAAGCCTCACAAACCTTTTCACATTCCGGTAAAGCTGATAAAAGTCGGCGATGAAGATCATATCTCAGGAAATATTCGCTGACTTGACATCAAACTTGGTACAGGTGCTCGGGACCCTGTTTCAAAGAGGTCCACAAAAGGTTGTGTCATCTAACCTCTAGGGGGCGATCCCGTGTCTGACACATGTTAAATTGTGATACCAGCTGAATTGATGTGGCCGCCATTTTGAATGAATGAATAAAACGTTTTTGGTGAATACTAAATATTCACCTTATTTGGCACAGATTATCTTCAGACCACAATCACCTTGAAATGTCAAAATAAAACTGAATTACAGCTGTTTAACTTGGGACAAATCTGACAACCGCTTGCCACAGGAAAAATTCCTTATATTTTTACGCAGTCACTGAAATCTGATTTCCAGCACTGAAAATAGCTCACTAGGATAAATTGGTGTCCTGGCAACATCAATGTCAGAGATTCAAATCCAGCCAAAGCTGAGAAGCTTGTCATGTCTATGATTCTCTGTTTAGCGAGACTATAAGCCACTGCAAAGGAAGCCAGGTACACCGCAGTCACTAGATGTCGAAAGTTTCTTCTGGTTTATCTGACCTGCTTGGCCACCACATTGCTGCTTGCAGCTATATTTTCTTATGTGTTTGTCATTTGTCACAATGTCATTTGTGGCCAATATGTGAGAATTATGAGATTGCAAACATGGTCTTGGAAAGCTGTTGGCCTATGCAAGATTGTAGATATAGTCAGCACTAGAAAATAAGACAGTAAATATGTTGGATTGAGATGCTTGTATTTGTACATTGAATTTAGGCTGCTAGCTGGGACATGCCATGTGTGATACCATTTATATGCATGGTTTTTAACCTTGTAGTTCAATCAAGTAGTAAATATAGGACTCATATATATATAGATTTGCCTATGGAAAGTGGAGTAGCCTACCAAGAAGAGTTAAAAACCAAGGCACAAGTTATTTGACAAATAGTTGTTTTAGTGGAGTTTGTTCTCCCTGCTCCTGCTCCTCACATGGATCTATAAGGTAAACATGTAAGGATTGGACAGGCAACACTGAATATATGATACAATACACAATTCAGCCTTTACTTAATTTAAATAAACATTGTATGCTTAGGCTATAAGGTAACCTAAATTTGACACTACCTTGTTGATTGGGAAGAAGAATAGGCACAGAAATGGAGGGCCTTGTGAACTTCATCTCTTCAAACAAGAGCTTCCTCACCTCAATTTGGAGACAAGCCCACTTAATTTCCAAGACCTATTGGTATTTAGCATCCTGTGTCGCTGATTGCAGGGTCCTAACACCGGTGTAAAACTCAGATGCAGCATAGTTTGCACGTTCACCTTATTGTCTTTGCCTTCATGTAGCATCATACAATGTACATTGAAAAGTACTCAAATAAGTAGCCTATAATAAATGTTAAGTTTTCTGTAGCGACAGAAAATATTTTCTGTGTATCGTAATTCGTCAAATATTTTGGTTAACGTTTAAATGTTTAAGTCTTAAAGTTGTGTCAGAAGAATCACATTTCAGTACAATGGACAGCGTCTTGTTAAGTGCAACTTAAAGGTCACATGACATGCTGTTTTTGGATGCTTTTATATAGGCCTTAGTGGTCCCCTAACACTGTATCAGAAGTCTCTTTCCCGAAATTCAGCCTTGGTGCAGAATTACAGCCACTACTAGCAGTCCCACAAGGAGCTTTCCTCAGAACGCGCTGTTTTCGTGTCTGTAGCTTTAAATGCTAATGAGAAGCGGAGGGGCGGCACCATGCGCTAATGTTTACAACGGATGTATCGCAATGGCTGTAACCCTGTTGCTGTAAAATACCTCGAATTTGCCCATTCTCATCTGATAACCCTGGTTTGCAGAGGTACACACTCAGTCATTTCAATGAGGGGAAAGGTGGATATCGCGCGCGCCATAACACCTGTTATGTTTGTTCCTTATTATAAACCTGGCGCAGCAGCATGTTTAGTTCTGGTACTCTTTACTCAATAACAGTGTTATAACTCTTTATTCAATAACCATCCTAACACATGTGGTCACTCATCTCCGGCCTACAGGTCTACCCCCTAGACTCTCCTATGTCACTTGTCACGTGACCTATCAGATCCAATCAACACATCTCCCTTCCTTTAGAAGTTAAGCATTTTCTATCTAAACAAATGCATTCCAAACAAGTAACTGCATTACCACATAACAAATAAACCACATTTGTTTATGTTATACTTTAGCTTAAACACAAGCATCAAACTTTGTTTTCTCAGTATAAAATATTCAAAACCAAACATAAATTATACTGCCATAACCACAGCTATAAACATTCACTTATTGACTTTTCCCCCTCTTATTATTTTTTAAACATCTTTTTCTCCCCCCATAGTCCATAACTCCTTCAGCAGGATTCTATCAGTCTCTCAGGTGGTTTAACCATCCTGCTGGGTCTGTTTTTCACAGCTGGTGAACTGGGTACGGTTTGACCAGAGTCAGTAGTGTTCAGGGAACTCGGACAGTCTTTGTTGCCCGTAGTGGTGTTTATCACCTCCGGTGGCTCTGTGACAGTCTCTGAGCTGTTGGTTTGTAGACGGATGTCCACTCGATTTCTCCTCAGGGCTGATCCACGATCTGTCTGGATGAGGTAAGAACGAGGTGCAACCTCCTGTTGTACAAGTCCCTGCTGTGTCCACATTCCTGTCGAGTAGTCCAGAAGGCGGACTCTGTCCCCTGGCTTCAGGTAAGGCAGCTGTTTTGCACTTTTGTCATGCCTTTTCTTCCGCTTCACCTTCTCCTCTTCTTTGGCTTGCCTGACCTTTACTGCTCCCTTTGGTTTTAGCAGGTTGTCGTGCATAGGCAGATTAGTGCGAAGGCGACGTCCCATCAACATCTGGGCTGGTGACAGGCCATTTTGCAGTGGCGCGCTCCTGTAGATCAACAAACTTTTGTGAAAATCCTCACTTCCATCGTGTGCTTTCTTCATTATTCCTTTGATGATCTTAACTGAGCTTTCTGCAAGTCCATTTGATCTTGGGTAGTTTGGGCTTGATGTGTGGTGGTTAAAACCCCACTCTTTAGAGAATGCTTCAAATTCGCAGCTTGAAAACTGTGGTCCATTATCTGAAAACAGTTCCTTTGGGACTCCGTGTCTCGCAAAAACAGTCTTCAGAAAAGCAATGACGGCTCTGCTGGTTGTGGACTGTAATGTTGCAACTTCTGGATAGTTACAGTAGTAGTCTGTAACCACGATATGATTTTTTCCGTTGCAATCAAACAAGTCAGCTCCAACCTTGCAGTATGGGTATTTGGGCACTGGGTGTGGCATCAGCGGCTCTGCCTGCTGTTTGGGTCTGTATGTGAGACATACTTCACAAGAAGCCGTAGTATGGCTGATATCTGTGTTCAATCTTGGCCAATACATAACTTCTCTTGCCCTCCGCTTGCATTTTTCTTCTCCCAAATGTCCTTCATGTATCTTTTGTAACATTTCCTTTCGCATTGTTGGTGGAATGACAAACTTGTTTCCTTTGTATATGATGCCATCCACAACAGTGAGTTCTGTTCGACACATCCAGTAGTCCTGTATTGCAGCTGGACATGTTTGTCTTTGTTCAGGCCATCCTTTCAGTATTGTCTCTTTTAGTGTTCTCATGCTGTGTTCTTTCTCTGTCTCTTTTCTGATCTGCTCTCTTCTCTCTTCAGAAACCGGTAGAGATGACACTATCATGTCCACATAAGCCTTTATTTGTGCTGTTCCCATTTCATCTGTCCTTTCATTTTTGTCAACTGCGCGTGAAAGCGTGTCAGCAGCGAACATGTACTTGCCTGGTGTGTAGTTCATAGTCACGTCGTATTTTTGCAGCCGTATCATCATGCGCTGTATCCTCATAGGACAGTCATTGAGTGGCTTTGACATGATTGACACCAGTGGCTTATGGTCAGTTTCCACTTCAAAAGCTTGTCCATATACATACTGATGGAATCGCTCACATCCATAGGTGCTGGCCAGTAGCTCCTTCTCGATCTGTGCATATCTAGTTTCAGCTGATGTCAACGCTCTGGACGCATAGGCGACAGGTTGCCAGTCTTTGTCATGCAGCTGTAGCAGTACTGCCCCTAGTCCGTACTGTGACGCGTCAGCTGTAATCCGTGTGCTTTTCTCCGGGTCATAGAACTTGAGCACAGGCTCGTTGGTGAGTATTCTCTTCAAGTTTTTAAAGCAGTCTTCCTGTTCATGTGACCATGTCCATTCATTTTTTTCCTCCAGGAGACACCTGAGTGGCGCTGACTTTGTTGACAGCTGAGGTATGAACTTTGCAAGGTAAGTTACCATACCTAGAAACCTTCTGACGTCATCCTTGTTTTCAGGACGTTCCATGTTCTCGATGGCTGACGTTTTCCTTGGGTCTGGACTAATCCCTGCCTCAGAGACTACATCCCCCACAAATGTCAATGACTTAACTCCAAACAGGCACTTTTCTTTGTTAAGTTTTAAGTTTACTTGCCGTGTCAGGTCGAGCACCTGTCTCAGTCGCTCATCGTGTTCTTCTCGGCTGGACGCCCACACGATGATGTCATCCATCATGGTATCGACTCCTGGGATGTGTTCAAAGATCATGTGTATTTTCTTGTGGTATACTTCTGGTGCTGACAGGATCCCATATGGCAGACGTAAGAACCTGTACCTTCCCTCTGGCGTGTTGAAAGTACAAAGCTTGGAGCTTTCCTCGTCTAGCTTCATTTGCCAGAACCCTGACGACGCGTCCAGTTTACTGAACCACTTGGCGCCAGCAAACTGTGCCATGATCTCTTCCCTTGTCGGCAACTTAAAGTGTTCACGTTTGATTGCTTTGTTAAGATCCCTTGGATCCAAACACGTTCTCAGCTTTCCATTGGGCTTTTCCACAGCGACCAGGGAGCTGACCCATGATGTAGGTTCATCTATTTTCTTTATCACTCCTAGTTTCTCCATTCTAGTTAACTCCTCTGTGAGTTTTCCTCTCAGCTTGAATGGTATCTTTCTGCATGGATGAACTACTGGAGGCACATTTTCATCAACTTGTATTTTGTATTCCCCCGGTAAACATCCAAGTCCCTCAAAACAGTCACTGTATTCCTCCATGAGTGAGTCATGGTCATTAGAAGGTTTAGATGAGACTACGAAGACTCTCTTCACAAGGTTTAGTCGTTGGCATGCTTGTAATCCCAATATTGGCTTGACACTCATATCAACAATCAACAGCAGTGCTTTTATTTGCTTACCGCGGTGTTCGAATGTTGCGATGCAGCCTCCTTTGACCGGCACTTTTTCTCCCGTGTATCCACTCACTTTTGTTTTCACAGGGAATATTTTGCTTTTCACAGTGAGTTTCTCATACTCATTCACAGATATGAGGTTGACTGAAGCTCCCGTGTCCAGTTTGAATGGAATGATAGTCCTGTTAACAGTCAATGGTACTATCCATTCTTCTTCATCTTTAGCCTCCTTCATATGCACTGCATCCACAAAGAACTCCTTAATTTCCTCTTCAACTGCATGTACCTTCTTTTTCTTGAAGGCCTCCGCTTTGCAATATTTTGAGAAGTGGTTCTTCTTCCCGCAGTTATGACACTCTTTGCCATATGCTGGACACGACATTGGTTTGTGGCTCCCTCCACATTTACCACATTTAAAGTCTGTTTTAGCCTCTCTTTGCGACTTGTATTTATTTGGATGCTTAGAGTACTGTTCTCCTGTTTTTATTGCATGTACTGCTGTCTCATCCCTGCGCAGCTCTTTGGCTTGAGCATGTGTGGTTTCTGCTACATGTTAATAGTTTTGTCCAATGTCAAGTTTTGCTCCCGCAACAGTCTTTCTCTTAGTCCATTATCGGGTATGCCACAGACGATCTTGTCTCTAACTAGCGAGTCTTTCAAATTTCCAAATTCACACGTCTTACTCAGTGTGTGCAACTCAGCTAGATACTGATCAAAACCTACTCCTTGTTTTTGATCACATGAGAAAAACTTAGATCTCTCAAATGTAATGTTCTGTTTTGGCACAAAGTACTCTTCAAACTTGTCCATTAGCTCATCCAGGCTAGCATCATCGTCGAGTTGGAAACTGTTGTAAATATCCAATGCATCTTCACCTATCACGTGCAGCAAGATTGACGCTTTTACCTTATCGTCTTCCTCCACTCCACATCCACTTGCAGCCATATATATGTTGAATCTCTGCTTAAACCTTTTCCAGTTATCAGCCAGATTTCCTGTTAGCGGCATAGGTGTAGGTGGACTTAGCTTATCCATGTTTCCTCTCCGTCTCTTTTCTTTGACGATCCGACACTTGTTGCTATCGTTAGCCTCTCCTGCTAATCCTTGCAGCGTGCAGAACTCTACTTCTTCTTCCGGCGAAATATCCTCGTCTGACACCATGTTATGTTTGTTCCTTATTATAAACCTGGCGCAGCAGCATGTTTAGTTCTGGTACTCTTTACTCAATAACAGTGTTATAACTCTTTATTCAATAACCATCTTAACACATGTGGTCACTCATCTCCGGCCTACAGGTCTACCCCCTAGACTCTCCTATGTCACTTGTCACGTGACCTATCAGATCCAATCAACACAACACCAACAGCAGAACGTTTATCCAAATAACAAAGAAGTGTACAACACTCACGTACAGCATATATATTCACACTTATACTTGATGCTATCTACCTTTCCATAGCGACAGTAACTCAGCTGTTAGCTGCAGAGCTAATGTTACAGCCACATTCTAAGGGTAGCAAGCTAGGTAACCATATACAGTAAAGCTACAAAATGATATAGCGTTAGTTAACTTACTTGTCCGAGGTTAGTAGCTGGACGAAGGAGAGTTAGTACTGATCCAGAATTTAATTTCAGCAAGGCCAGTTTTGTATTAGCTCAAGTTGAGGAAACAGTCGTGGCTGAAGTGTTTGGCGCAGACATACAAAACAAATGCGCCTACAACAGAAGTTGTGTAGGCGCATTTTCAGCGAAAATAAAATTAAGATACTGATTGTTTAGAGGCTCGGATGACGGAACTACAAAAAGACTTGTGTGTTGATTTGTACATCCAAGCACTGAGCAACTGTTATGCTTCGTTCGTTTGCTAGCCATGGCATGATGTCTCTGCAGGAAAACACGATATTGCACTCGCCCTTGCACAATCGTAGCTCAATTCCTCATTGGCGGGCCAGATTATCTGGGCGGGCACAGCAGAGAGAAGGGCGGTAGCCTGGCTCCTTGTTACGTCAATAAGAGGAGATTTTCAAACCGAGCGTTTGAGCCTTCATTTTCTCAAAGGCGGAGAAGAACACCCAGGGCTTGGTTTACACCTATCGAAAATTCTAGCCACTGGGGGACCAAAGGCAGGCTAGGGGAACTCATATTAATGTTAAATAACCTCCTAAAGTGAAGTTTTCATGTCATGTGACCTTTAAGAGACACGTACGATGGTTCTCCTTAAGAGCATGTTCGGGAAACGCACGTAAGAAATAACGATGGATCGTTATTTTGATCGTAGAGAACCCTCGTAACAGCTACGATCCATCGTTATCGGGAAACGCAGCCCAGGTTATTTACAATAGGAGATGGGCTTCTATCATTTATTAACATTCTTCTAGAATAGGCTTCGATCTACCAGGTAGCTAGACAGTCAATTAGGAAAGGTGAAACGGATTGCATTGACAAGGATTGACAGCTGTATGAGTTCACCCTTTACACAACGCAAACTGCAACCTTTTGTCATTTTAATATTACATTTTACATTTAGTCATTTAGCAGACGCTCTTATCCAGAGCGACTTACAGTAAGTACAGGGACATTCCTCCGAGGCAAGTAGGGTGAAGTGCCTTTCCCAAAGACACAACGTCACGTCACAGCCAGGAATCGAACCGGTAACCTTCAGATTACTAACCCGACTCCCTAACCGCTCAGCCACCTGACCCAATATAATTCATGTTTTGGTTTTATATTGGCTGGCTTCCCAGAATAGCTGAATTTGCAGACGATGTAGCTGTTGCAACGAGACCATTTAAGATAATTATGACAATGGTAGAATATAGTATAGTTCTGTTCAGTATCGCTAACCATGGCAAATGGATTTCGAAGAACTACAATATCCGTGCTGATCTTGGATTAAATTGATTATAGCAAAGTTTCCTTCTTTTGACGACGCCAAATGGAATAGCTGCTAGCTAATGTTTGCTCCATCGGTTTGTTTGCTAGCTATGCAAATGCAGCTAGCTTAGTGTGTGTGAACCCTGCCAACATAGTGAAATCGCTATGGTGCGATTAACTGGATTAATTTCACGTTAGCTACGTGCATTTCAGATGGTAGACACTCAAATCACCTTGTCAGATAAGGAACACAACTACTGCATTGCTAGCTTCTCTGTCACTGACTCTAATTCAAACAGCTGGTGATGTTACTTAGCTAGCTAGCTAACATAGTGACCAATGCAGGTAAAATGGTGACAGTTATGAATGTTTTATTGTATGAGTGGTAGAAATAAATTGTCAAACCAATCCTTACTACCTAACTACTTACTGGACATCAGCCACCAACGACACAAACAGATACTGTCCGATTTTCACACACGCACCTGCATCACTGCTGAGGGCTGTGGATCAAACCATTGTGGGACCAAGGGCGGGGTTCGCAATCTTTTTAAACTTAAAAAAGCGCCATTGTGTCCATAATCAGCAAAGCGCTTTCATTGCATATTATCAATGTTATTGAAATTACATAGTTATGTTTACAGTGATTTATTGGGGGGGGAAAATCATATTTTTCCCAGGATTGGGGAGGTCGTGTCCCCCCCCCCCGGGATTTCCGCCCATGCCTTCAGGTAACGTTTGGATTTCGCTTTTAGAATAACATTACTCATACAATGGTAATATGGTTAGCCAAATATACCTTGTATTAGAGATCCCCGTAGGTTATATTACTTAAACTAGCTTGCTAGCTGTCGAGCGCTAATGTTATCTACCTAGAATACCAGGGCTTGGCTTATACTTATCAAAATGTATAGCCACTGGGTGACCAAAGGCAGGCTAGGGGAACTTATTAATGTTAAATAACCTCATAAAGTGACATTGTTATGCCTTGAGACCTTTAAAAAACAATCACCATGGCAATAACTACACAATGGAACTTGCATTTAGCTTAGCATAGTTCTAACAATAAGGGCCAATATATGGTTATGGTGTTGCATGACAAGTTATTGGCTATCCAATCAGTATATGCAAAATGTGTGTCATTAAACGGTTTGTGATTGTGCCCTTACCTGTGTTGCAGCTGGCTAGGGCACACTCTCACACTTGTCATGTCGCTCCCCACTGTCCTATCTGAGGCAAAGGCTACTATTTGACTGTAGTTCCAAATTTGTGTCCTGTTTTTCATTACTGCAGGTACATGGATGACCTCAGCGAAGCAGGACAACTGACATTATCCACCTCTGCTGCTCACCAGGCTGCTGCGCTGCTATTTGAAAATGGCGTGGGCACAGATTTGGACATGGAAGCTGGGCAGTGCTCTGTGCCGTCACAGTCAACCAACACGTACAAAGTAAACTTGTTACACTTCACGTGTGACGAGTGAAGTGTGGAGAGGGTGGCAGACTTCCGCTTCCTGGGGGTCCACATACAGGACAGCCCATCCTGGAGTGTGAACCCCTCTGAGCTGCTGAAAAAGGCCCAGCAGAGACTGTACTTCCTGAGAACACTCAGGAGGAATAACATCACACAAAGACTGCTGGTGTCCTTCTACCTAGCCTCCATTGAAAGCATCCTAACATACTGCATATGCATTTGGTATACCAGCTGTACAGTGGCTCAGAGGAAAACGCTCCAGAGGGTCATCAACAGCATTGTTGGCTGCCCTCTCCCCGCACTGGAAGACCTACACAGATCCCGTTGCCTCAAAAAAGCCCAGAACATCATAAAAGACACTTCACACTCCTGGGCACTCCCTGTTTGAAATGTTGCCTTCAGGCAGACGGTACAGATCAATCAAGGCAAGGACAAACAGACTAAAACACAGTTTCTATCCAACTGCAATAACCACTGTTAATACTGGCAAAACATAATGTGCACAATGTTATGTAACTATTGGATTAGTTACTAGTAACTATTGGATTAGTTACTAGTAACTAAAGAATAGTTACTAGTAACTAATCCAATAGTTACTAGTACCTATTCCTGTTTTACTAGTAACTTTCATTAGATACTAGTACCTATTCTTTAGTTACTAGTAACTAATCCAATAGTTACTAGTATCTATTCCCTGTTTTACTAGTAACTTTCATTAGATACTAGTACCTATTCTTTAGTTACTAGTAACTATTACAATTGTTACTAGTAACATTATTATTCTTACTAGTAACAAATGCGTTTTTACTCGTCATTGCTTATGACGAGTAAAAATGACTACTTGATAGTAACATTTAAAATGTTACTAGTAAAACGGGAATAGATACTAGTAACTATTGGATTAGTTACTAGTAACTAAAGAATAGGTACTAGTATCTAATGAATAGTTACTAGTAAAACTGGAATAGATACTAGTAACTATTTGAATAGATACTAGTTGGACACAAATAGTAGATATCTGTAAAGCACAGCCCCATAGAATACAATTGTAAAATTGTGCAATTTGTTACTAGTAAAATGGGAATAGATACTAGTAACTATTGGATTAGTTACTAGTAACTAAAGAATAGTTACTAGTATCTAATGAAAAGTTACTAGTAAAACGGGAATAGATACTAGTAACTATTGGATTAGTTACTAGTAACTAAAGAATAAGTACTAGTATCTAATGAAAAGTTACTAGTAAAACGGGAATAGATACTAGTAACTATTGGATTAGTTACTAGTAACTAAAGAATAAGTACTAGTAACTTTAAAATAGTGACTAGTACGTTTATAGAAATAAATGTTAAAACGGCCTGCCATAGTTGCAGTGCTTCATTAATTGTGTTATCTGTCAAACTCGCCCATCAAAGTCAGTGGGTGGGGCTAGCGCGAATCTAGTCAGATCCATTCCGTTGGTCTGAAGTAGAGTGCCTGGATAGAGACGATGGAGGATCTTCATTAACTTTCTAGGGAGTTGGTGAGAGACGTTTTAGACTTAGCTGAGGATGTGGAGGACCTTCTGACCCAGAGCATGTAGCGAGTAAAGCAGAGGAACTTATTGAAGTTCTTGGAGTTATTTCCGCACTTTCCGACCAAGATAGTGATCACAGAGTGACTGCAATTTTAGACTCTGGTACCAGGATGCATCAGCATCTTCCTCAATCAAATTCGCTGCTTCTCTCAGCAGCTCCGGGCAAGTTTTAGACATTTGGTCCTGCACCTCGCACGCTGTCTCAACATGGGGGCTAGCAGGACCGAGTCTTCCCCTTGATTATTAGCCGTAGCATTGCAAAGTGCAGAAATAACTCCAAATATTGATTCGTTATTTCGTTTTTGGTTTGCCAGATTAAATGGAATAATTGAATGATCGGATGATGATACACGGACCCTTGTGGCCATTGGTTTTTCTATTTTGCAATCCGTGTTGACAAATGCAAAATAGGGCCGTAATATCGTTTTGTCACTTTAGTAAGTCGAACACACATTTAAGTATAACGGCTTGTTTTTGGTTGTTTCGTTTTTTAGGGGAATAATGAAATAAACATATAACACAAATGGTATAACGAGCCATTAATCGATGTTTTGATTATTCCATATCCTTTATGCTGATATCTGCAAAAGATGAAAAATAGCCTCGTAATATCGTTTTGTCCATTTTGGATGTCAGAACCAGATTATGGGGAAAGGTTTGGATTCCGTTGTTTTGTTTCATTTTGGAATTACGGAATAACCGTAAACACAAACGGTATAACGAGCCATTTACTCATTAGTTTGATCGGCCGTGTTATGCATACTGGCACAAGTGAAAAAGAGAGAGGGGGAGACGTGTGATTTGGGGTGTTATTACTTGCGAACACCAGAGGGCAGCAACGACTAGCTTTTTAACAAAGTTTATTGTGATCTGTAGGCCTACAATCTTGACGACAAAGCAGCAGCTTCTTTAGTAGAAGACACACACACCAAACTGAAGGCACATGTTGACCGCGTTTGCTAGTTGCTAGTTAATATATATTAGAAACATTACAAGACGGGGCTCCAGTGTGTGTTCAAACAAGGCCAAAAGTGCCAGACGGTATCAGTTGAAAAAGACAATCACACCTGTGCAAGAAACACTGCACGCCCCAACCCTCCCTCCCTCCCCCCACCTAAATTACCGCTTTCAGCTCTGTTGTACGTTTTAATGAAGTGCATTGAGGCAATCATAGTGAGCAAGTTGAGGTCATGTGGGCTACCTTTGCAGTTTACATAGAAACACAACGGACAGAGGTACTGTTGTGGATACTTTTATAAGTTCTGATCATATTCTATGTCCAAATTCAACTTCTTCAAAGTCCAAAAACAGCACGGAGCAGCAATGAGAGGGTTCCCAGGAAAATCTGATTTCCTTTGTCTGTGCTACTCCTTTTATATCCAACTAATTACACCCCTGAACTTTTAAAACAGATCTATTGGCCTACTACAATTGTAAATATCCTATGACTTCTGCCCCAATTGGGCCTTGATGCAATGCCATCTAATATTTTCTGCTGTTTCTGCCACGTTTTTGGGGACTAACCAGGGACCAAACCAGTCCCTTGTGCCCAGTTCCTCTATTCTGTCCTACTACATGTGTTTTCCAACACCAGTTGCAATCAACCCTGGGTTATAATCCTTCACCATTGCATGGTGCCATTCATTCTTCACAGGTCACACCCATCAAGTCAAAGTGAATAGTAACTGGTCCAACTTCATGTCCAAGCCCATGGTATCTGTGGAGGAATACAGTCGTCACACTTGTCAAACCCTCCCCACACAAGTCAAATGACTTAATAACTTTCGTGTAGACCCATACTATAGCAGTTTGCAGACATACAACACAGATGAGACTCAGGAGAGTGAATTAGAGATAATGGTAATGGGAGGGTGTTGCACTTTTCTGCTTCTCTTTTCTCCACTCACTTCTTTACCTTCTCACGCTTTCCAATTGTTTAAAGGTGATATGACATGCTGTTTTTGGATTAGTTAGTGGTCCCCTAATACTGTATCAGAAGTCTCTTTCCCGAAATTCAGCCTTGGTGCAGAATTACAGCCACTACTAGCAGTCCCACAAGGAGATTTCCTCAGAACACGCTGTTTTGGTGTCTGTAGCTTTAAATGCTAATGAGGAGCGGAGGGGCGGCACCATGCGCTAATGTCAAGCCCCCACCCCTCGCCCCTCGGCTTGAAGCAACGGCCCCGGTGGATGTAGGTGGTATTGCATTTACGGTTAGGTTTCCGACTCTTCCGGTCGTTTTTATTCTATTAACTCCAGTCAACATTTACAAAACTATCTCCCCCAATAATTTTTGTTCAATTCTCGAACCTGGCTCATACTACTAGCTTTTTCATAGAATAATTTTTCCTGATTTTTGCTAAGTTTGAAACCAATCCGAAATGGGCACAGGGAGAAATGGCTTGAGTTGCCTGCCTTGTTGTAGAAAGTTTAGCAAATCGTTGTCACACATAGGCCTACATGAAATGTTGTTAATATAGTTTATTCCCGTTATTTTAAAACAGATTAGATTTTTCGTAAAAACGTTCATGACATGATGGCAAATATATTATGTTAAGCGCGAGCATAGGTTGTTGACATGTCTATCTGGAGCAAAGACGAAGATTAATACTTTAACTGTTAACCACAATAGGAAATGATATATATTTAAATAATATTAGTCTTGCCTTCATAAGCTTTTGTTAAACACACCCATTATTCTTTTTTTGATCGTGTCATCAAGCCAGACTGCTTTTGTGGGACAATGAAGGTCCTCAGTGACTATGTTTCACCCCCACTTACATCTGATGGAAACGTCTTGTAGCCTATATGGTTCTATGAATATGCCCCTTTCAAAGGCAAATGTTCAATAAAGTATATTTTAGACACACTTCTCGAGCTTTTATTTATTACATTATTAACACGTCTTGTTAGATCACGTTATATCCATTAATAGACGTTTGGTTTTCTAGGTTGAACATATAAAACACAGGTCACATTTCGACACTGATGTGAAATTGAAGGCAGTGTGAATTTCGTGGCATTTCGTTTGAATATAAAGTTGACAGTAAGCTATGGTAAGTCTGCATACTAGAAACATAGTCCGGTTTGGTTTGTTATCAACGTCAGAGATGTCGTTATGCCACTGCATACCATCTATTCTGTTTTAAAAAAAAATAACATAATTATTCATAAGTATGCAGTGGCATACCGACATCTCTGACGTTGATAACAAACCAAACCGTTTCAAAATCGGTTGACAATTGAGCAAGTTATGGTCATTTAAAAAGTACATGTAGCATCAACACAATGTTATGGGTGAGCGAGTTGCCTGTAGCAAGATGGCCGCCATATGCGGACGTTCGACTCCGTTGTCCGGCAACGCGGACGAGACATCTAGTGTTTATATATATCTATGCATAGAGCCCATTGTCCAAACCCGAACGGGGTTCGGACACTCAGTTTCCGGTCTTTTTGCCAGCATTTTCTTTTGCTATCGCCAGCAAAGTGTAAGTAGTATTATTTTAGGCATACCAAACAATCTACATGTCAAATTTCATGAACATATATGGACGTTTACATGTCTAAATAATATAGGAAAGTTACTTTGGCCGAAAGACCACTAGGCGACACTCGGGCGACGCTTGGGCGACGGTCTTTACTCTGACAAGTGTGTCTGTGTTGTCATCGTACTGCTACTATGGGTTAGCATATGAGTGTATTTCAACGCTAGCTTAACACTACTTTGTCTAGCCAATGAAAATACACGATCATGTGTGATGTGATCTGTAGTCGAGGGGAGGAAGGGATGGGGGCTAGCAAACTTTGAGAAGAGTTCAACAAAACATCCAACAGGTGGTGGTATTCAGTCAAATTGAGATTTTATCGCATAGTTTGGAGATGTTGAAGCGTGATATCTTATTGTGGAGGATAACTACGTCCCCGGATATGTTGACAGCATATCCCCGGAAAAACAGCAGCGGCCAGTGTTTAGAAGTGCGTTCGGGTTTGGACAAGGGTAGCGCACGGCTAATTTACCGGCGCCAGCGTCATTTTACCGGCTCTAGTAAAGTCTAAGATAACTCTAATTTTTTTAACAATATTTAGCTCGAAAGGTAAGAAGTTAAAGCTTAACGTGAAGTCAGTAAATCAGCTGAAAACGTGATACGATTTTTATCAATATTTGAAGTGGCATTTTATCAGAATGTTAGCTAAAATCCGGTCGGGATTGGACACAGTGACGCTAGTTCAGTTGATAATTCATAATTCAACATTTTTAACTAAGTTAACAGCTCCAAAAATATCTTTCAATATGTTGCGAGCTATAATTGAAATCTGTCTGCAATACCGCTCTTGGCCTCTACGCAATTCGGCTCTCTCACACTAGCCAGGCTTTGCGATGACAAAGACATTCAAAAACAACAGAACGTTTTACATTTAGGTTTGTTTCTGGCAGACAATGTTCCCAACCAGCTGCATTCAGGGTCCAGCTGAGCTAGGCGTGCATAGTCTTGTTTTCAACTACATTTAAGTTCCCTGTTATATGCTTTTGCAAAATAACTTTTTTCAAAATTCCCAAAATTCCCGTGGAAACTTTCCGGAAATTTACCGGAAACTTTCCGCCCCTTTGCAACCCTAATTCACATACATACTTGATGCTATCTACCTTTCCTTTAGCAACAGTAACTCAGCTGTTAGCTGCAGAGCTAATGTTACAGCCACATTCTAAGGGTAGCAAGCTAGGTAACCATATACAGTAAAGCTACAAAATGATAGAGCTTAGTTAACTTACTTGTCCGAGGTTAGTAGCTGGACGAAGGAGAGTTAGTACTGATCCAGAATTTAATTTCAGCAAGGCCAGTTTTGTATTAGCTCAAGTTGAGGAAACAGTCGTGGCTGAAGTGTTTGGCGCAGACATACAAAACAAATGCGCCTACAACAGAAGTTGTGTCGGCGCATTTCCAGCGAAAATAAAAATTAAGATACTGATTGTTTAGAGGCTCGGATGAAGGAACTACAAAAAGACTTGTGTGTTGATTTGTACATCCAAGCACTGAGCAACTGTTATGCTTCGTTCGTTTGCTAGCCATGATGTCTCTGCAGGAAAAAACGATATTGCACTCGCCCTTGCACGATCGTAGCTCAGTTCCTCATGGGCGGGCCAGATTATCTGGGCGGGCACAGCAGAGAGAAGGGCGGTAGCCTGGCTCCTTGCGACGTCACAAGGAGGAGATTTTCAAACCGAGCGTTTGAGCCTTCATTTTCTCAAAGGCAGAGAAGAACACCCAGGCCTTGGTTTACACCTATCGAACATTCTAGCCACTGGGGGACCAAAGGCAGGCTAGGGGAACTCATATTAATGTTAAATAACCTGCTAAAGTGAAGTTTTCATGTCATGTGACCTTTTTAAACAAGTCTCTATACTCTATTATCTCTGTATTCTGCACAAAAGATAACTGTACTGTATATAAAACATTCCAGCATATAAATCCACGTATCTCCACACTCAGATCCTGTCACCCTTCCCCAGTCCGCTGCTGTTTTCAACTAACCTATATACTACAACAGCATAATACAATTGCTGAAATTCAATTATGGCTTTTGATTTTGGAAAGCCACCCCAGGATTTCAGTGGCCCCATCTGGCCACTCCTATAAAACATTTCTGGGGGTGCCACTGCTTTTGCCTGTTAATGCCTGCACTGCAGTGAAGAAAACTATGACAACAACAATGTTTAATGTAACTGGCCCCTCTAACAGAACCTCTGGCCCCAATGTAACTGCCGCCCCCCCCCCCCCCCCCCCCCCCCTGCTGTCTGAGGTTGTCAAATGTCAGCACTCATGGAATGCCTCCTGTCCAATTAAAGTAGACCTACTTGGTTGGAACTAACTGTTGTGTACACATTTATATATTTATATGCAAATTATAAACAAACAACAAGAAATTGTATGTAGACACATCCCCTCTAATTGGATTCACTCTCATTCCCATAGCTATGGTGGTCTCAAGCTAGTATACTAACTTTAAGTGTAGGCTGATATACGAATCATCACAAGCAGAACAGCAATTTTTAAATTGTGTGTAACAGGGTATGAATGCATTGATGTAGGCTAAAACGTGTTGTACATTGATGGATGTAAGGACAACAATTGTATTGTCACTACAATGGCCTTTTGCAAAATTGAATAGATTTAAATGTAATGTTTTGGGTCAAGTTAACTCTACATTTAATCCAAACTGAATAAAAGTTACATGAGAAAATAATATTATGTTTTTTTATAAATAAAAAGGGAAGATTTGCTCAATTGCCTCAATGCACTTAATTAAAGTTCAGGGGTGTCATTTGTTGGATATAAAAAGTGCAACACAGACAAAGGAAATCAGATTTTCCTGGGAACCCTCTCGTTGCTGTTCCGTGCTGTTTTTGGAATTTGAAGAAGTTGAATTTGGACATAGAATATGATCAGAACTTTGAAAAAAGTATCCACAACAGTGCCTCTGTCAGTTGTGTTTCTATGTAAACTGCAAAGGTAGCCCACATGACCTCAACTTGCTCACTATGATTGCCTCAATGCACTTCATTAAAACGTACAACAGAGCTGAAAGCGGTAATTTAGGTGGGGGGAGGGAGTGTTTCTTGCACGGGTGTGATTGTCTTTTTCAACTGATACCGTCTGGCACTTTTGGCCTTGTTTGAACACACACTGGAGCCCCGTCTTGTAATGTTTCTAATATATATTAAAGAAACTAGGGTTCATCAAAGATTTATTAACTAAGTATCAACTAGTAAACTCCGTCAACATGTGCCTCCAGTTTGGTGTGTGTGTCTTCTACTAAAGAACCTGCTGCTATGTAGTCAAGATTGTAGGCCTACAGATCACAGAAAAAAAAAAAAAAAGCTAGTCGTTGCTGCCCTCTGGTGTTCGGAAGTAATAACACCCCCAATTATTACACATCTCTCCCCCTCTCTCTCTTTTTCACTTGTGCCAGTATGCATAATACGGCTGATCAAACTAATGAGTAAATGGCTCGTTATACCGTTTGTGTTATATGGTTATTCCGTAATTCCAAAATGAAACAAAACAACGGAAACCAAGCCTTTCCCCATAATCTGGTTCTGACATCTAAAATGGACAAAACGATATTACGAGTGTAGTGGGAAATTGATTATGGGATGGCAAGGCAAACCAGAAAAGGTTACTCCAGGCTAGGTTCTGGGGCCTAAAATGGCTGACTCCTAACTGCGTAGGCAGAAATCACTACGCAGTTGATAAACTAAAGAATATATTGTGTTTATTAAAAGTTATGCATTGTGCTTATCAAAGTTCTGTCTTATGAACTTAGAAGTGTGCTCAGGCTTAAACATTGGGTCTCACACTGGGTGTGGGAAGCAGGCTGTTCTTTGTGTCTCTATCTCTTCATTTTCAGAAACAACCTTGAAACCGGGTGGAGATGGCACCCGAGCATGTGGGACGCGTAGGCAAGAACAACTCCCTGATGCACGAGAGAACAAGCTCAACCCTTTTTTCATCTTTGTGTTTTAATTACACTGTATATTATATGCTGGGGCAGGGACAGATAGCCAGTTGGACTTCGTGAACCAGCCCAAACTCTGTTGCGGGTAGGGAAACGTAGACAACCCCAGAGCTCTGGACGTGTTGATTTCCAACTGCTGCATTAAAACCTGATATTATCGGACCTCTGCGACTCCAGACCACTCTTTCTAGAACACAGACTTGTGTCATTGAATACCATCATTACATATTGGAATAGACACTAAAGATTATGAATCCTTCAAAACTCCGCTTGAAACTGGTTTTCTCCAAAACAGAAGGGAATGTCTGAGGGGGGGCTTGATTTGGCAAAACTAAGTATGAGAAAGGAAATGGTATCCTGAGAAACATAGGCCGTTATTGCACAACAGCCTATGGTGAGGTCGTTAGGCTTAAGAGGGCCTGTCAGAAAGGAAGGGGGGAGTGAGACAGGGTGCAGCAGGTGGGAGCAAATAATCTTTTAACTTAGTCTTAAGGGACTACAGTCATGCATCCAAAAGTGGTAGATTCGGCCAGAACAGAGAGAGATGGAAGATGTAGGAACGGGTTAAGCATGTTGGGGTGAACTGGGGTTGAGATGAAGCGGGGACATGGGAAGTGAAGTAGAGGGGGCTTTTCCAGTAAGAGAGAAGTTGATCAACATTTTAAGAGCCAGAGGATGCGCACGCAGTTGTGGGGTGGTTAGGAACTGGTTAAAGAACCTTCTAGAATGTTCTAGAAGGTTATGTCATATTATGCAGGGCGGGGATTATTCTCATTTAGCCTATAAAACATGAGGTTTGGGGCATTGGTCTTTGTCTTTTTTGTATGCCTTGTGAATGCGCATCTGCCTTGCCAAAATAAACCATCGAGCTACCTTGAGCTGATTGAAAGATATTTTGTCTTCGACTCCTTTTTCCTACTACCTTCTACGAACGTCTTGATGTCCTCAACACAAGGCTATTTTTAATTTTTTGCAGATACCAGCACAAAGGATATGGAATAATTAAACAAACTAGTAAATGGCTCGTAATACCATTTGTGTTATATGGTTATTCCGTTATTCCAAAATAAAACAAAACAACGGAAACCACGCATTTCGCCATCATCTGGTTCTGACATCCGAAATGGACAAATCGATATTACGAGCCAATTTTTCATCTTTTGCAGATATTTACATTTCCATTTATGCATTTAGCAGACGCTTTTATCCAAAGCGACTTCCAAGAGAGAGCTTTACAAAAGAGCATAGGTCACTGATCATAACAATGAGATAGCCCCAAACATTGCGAGCAGCCAAAACATGAAGCATACATTGTGAAAAACCAAATAAGTACCAAAGGGAAGAACCATAAGAGCATGCAGTTAAACAAGTTGCAATTAAACAACATGAAACTCAAAAAGTGCAAGAGTGTACCTGGGTTATTCTTTAACTATGGTACTTTTCTTGTCCCTGGATGAAATAATAAAAACTAAAAAACATTTATTCTTTTTTGTTTTTGTCACACTTACTTCATCCTAAGGGGAACCTACATATTATATAATATGAGGCCTTTCATGCATGTTTTTTACTGTTTTCCCTCTGTCCCTAAGCCAGACTTTGTATCTTCAACCTCGCCTAATTCTACATTAAATAATTAAATAATGTAGATTTCAAGTACAAATGATAAAATAATATCTATTTCAATTATACATATTATATATTGTGATATTTATTCACATTTTCCTATATTTTTCACAAGTAGAACCCTTGTCCCTTGGGTTCACTGTCATTTCCATCACACTGTACAAAATAGAATCCTAGGATCATTGTTTTAGGTTTGTATACATAGTACCCATAGCAACAGAAACTCCACAGTGGAATACATGGCTGGATGAAAGTGTGACCCCTACAGGGCATAGTGAAAAGAAGAAAAATCAAGGTAAATATGAGTAAAACTGAGAGTATGTTTATTGGTCGTCATTTCCAAACAGCTCATATTTGACATGGGCGTAAAAATAACTGGATGAATTTAATTAAATATTGTGTAATTTGTGTATATTTAATGCTAACTCTAAAACTAATATTAGCAGGCTAACATAGCATGAGATTTTGGAGGGAAAGGGGGGAAATTTCATTTCCACCACAGTCATTTCCACCACGGTGTTCATTGTGGTGGTAAAGACAGGTTGTGGTGGAAATGACATTGTTCGTGCTGAACAGCCAATTAATTGGGCTACAATAGGAAAAAAAAACATATTTAATTAAGTTAAGATAGTAAGGAAGTATTTTATTATTTATTACAATATTATTGGTAAATAAGAGAACAATAGATAAGTAAGTTTGACATAATGTCTTGGCTCTTTCTTTAAGATGGCAAGCAATACCACAGCACAGAGGTCAAGATTATACAGAGAAAGAATAAAATCAGATCCACTTAAATATGCAGAGTCCCTCAAGAGGGACAGAGAAAGATACCTGAAGAAAAAGCAACAAGGTGTTGTTAAATCTGTGACAGAAATGCCAAAAAGAGAACAACGGAAAATGCATAGGCATATAGAATATACGTTTTCGATTTCAAAATATATTGCCTATTTTATCTGTTAATCTACATTAAGGCCCCGTCACACCATAACGTTCGGTCGACGTTCTATGACATTAGAGGAAACGTTGGTAATAGTCCATGGTCGCTGGTATAGCGCTGGTATAGCGCCAGAAGAGTGTTGTGTGGACGCTGGTGACGCTGGTAATCGTCGGTGATCAGCGGAGAACGCTGGTCCCAATTTGTTTTTTGAACATGTTAGTCACACGCCAGATGTGTCCACCTTGCCCTAGAACGCTCGAAATTGAACGATTAGAACGTTCAGAGAACTTTGACCAGAACATTATGGTGTGACGGGGCCTTAATATTCAACTGGTTATATTAAGGTTATGATGGCATAAAGGGTTTGCTCTAGTTTGTACTAGTTTGCCCTAGTTCGTACTAGTTTGCTTTATTTCAGCATATAGAAAGCAGTGAAGAAATGATTTGCAGATTTTTAATACAAATTCATATTTTTTCATTTTTTGGATTGTTTTTCATTTGAAAATATTGGTGAGATGTTATTGATTTGCTCTGGTTCACCACAGAACAGTAGAAAATGTGTTTTTAATTGGAAGTTGCCTATCTATGTCATTTCCACCACACACTGTCTCTTCCGCCACACCATGTCATTTCCACCACAACACATATTTTAAAGTAAAACACATCAAAAACATACAAACAAACCAACTATATTCAGTGGTGTTGATAATTGTGCAGTTATGGGTAAGATACGTGTATATCCTTTGAGAAATACATGATTTTGAGCTATGATAAGTAAATGAAATGTTCCAGTGACCTAGTTTTAGGTGTTTTTTAGTGTAAACATTGTAAAATATTTAAATGTACATTTTTGAAAAATAAATAAACAACAAATTTGAACAGAGATGTGTGTGCTATTTAATCAAATATATTTATAACAGAAGATATTTAATTATTTTCTCTTAAAAACACATGTTTTGTTATGTGATGGAAATGACCGTTTTCTTGGGCTGTCAGATAAAAATGGCAAAAAAGATATATTATTCAATACAAATCATCGCAGCCAACTTAAGGGAAGGTTTCTAGACAGATTGAGAAACCAACTGATACTAAAAAACAGTTTGTAGAAATGTTTTCATTTTCTGAAACTGTCTAGCTCAAAGAGTACCATAGTTGAAGAATTGAAAAAAACAATCACCAGTCAAATATTTCACAGCGAGTACAAGAATTTCAAAACCGTTACAACTAACCAACAAGAGCAACAAGTCTCTCAATACGAGTCATTGTGATCCTGGAGGAAACTAACATCAGGTCCAGCCAAGCATTCCTAAGTGCCGTTGTACTCCCGGAACAAGTGCGTCTTGAGCCTTTTCTTGAAGGTGGGGAGACAGTCAGTGTCCCTGATGGAGGTGGGGAGTTGATTCCACCATTGGGGGGCCAGACAGGAGAAGAGCTTGTGTTGGTACCGGGCGCTCTTGAGCGGTGGGACCACCAGACGGTTGTCAGAAGAAGACCGTAGGTGGCGGGGGGGGGGGGTGTAAGGCTGGAGGAGAGACTAAATGTGTGCAGTCCCGTTCACCGCTCGGAAGGTCAGTACCAGAGTCTTGAATCTGATACGGGCCGTGATGGGAAGCCAGTGGAGGGAGATGAGGAGCGGGGTAACATGGGAGCGTCTGGGTAGATTGAAGACCAGACGGGCCGCCGCGTTCTGAATCCTCTGGAGAGGGCGGGTTGCGCATGCTGGGAGACCGGCGAGCAGCGAGTTGCAGTAGTCCAACTTTGAGAGGACAAGTGCTTGGACTAGCAGATGGGTGGAATGCTCAGACAGGTATCTCCTGATCTTCCGGATGTTGTAGAGCAGGGATTCCCAAAGTGTGGTGCGCGCGAGCTGCCTCTAGGGGGTGCGCGAGAGGAAAAATGTAATGGTGGTCTAATGGTGTAATAATTAATATGAATTATTACGACAGTACGAACGCTCTGATTGGCTAATGGGTAGTCATGCCAGCCGCGTATTGCCCTCCTCGCCGGTCTGAGACGGATCCGGACCAATTATTTGTTGTTAAACATTCGGGATGCGCGCGCAGCATGGTGGCAGAAAACCGGGAAAAGATAGCCTTTATAACGGCTAGAGAATTACACGGATTATACAAATAGTTCGATTTTAAAAGACCAAAAAGGTCGAGGAGGACAGCCTTTCTGAGAGAAAGCGATTCCACATTGATCTGTCACATCAGAATTTTGATTTGGGGCACGAAAGTCTTGAAACTTGAGTGAGAATGTCGCCCAGTAGACCGCATAGTGTTAGGTGGCAGCCATGTCTTGTCACAAAGTTAATCATTTTACAGTTTTACAGTCAGTCCTACACCAAAAAAAGTCGAGCAGGGCAGCTTTCAAGAGATATGGGGATTCTGCTTTTAGCCAGCTGGTCCGATTATTTTTGTGATTTGTGTAAAACTGGCAATCTGTTACAGTACTGTTTTGACGTTAGCCTCAGTCAGACTCGGGTCGCTCACTGGCAGTGTGCACAATGTTGTATGTCACTCCATTCTACACTTAGAACGTCAGGGAGGACTACCGTTGGTAGATACGAGCCTGCTGAAGATAGCCAGAATCTCGGATTTATTTAACCAATTGCCTGTTTCATTCATCATTTGCCTGAGAAAGCGACCTCCGTTACTAGCTATCCAGGCTAGTTTTGCTCGTTTCGCTCCTCAGGCTATTTAAAGGTACATGTTAGCCAATGAACGCCAGCAAGATTGGCACGTGACTTGAGCATATCAATTGATGTGTTCGTGTCAAATAAATATTTCTCTCGTTTCTCTCCCATGAGAGCTAGTTCAGAAAACGTGTTTCTTTCACCCGCACTGTGTTAACACTGGGTCAAATACTTACGCCAGGATCGCTGCAGAAACCTACAGTACTCTGCTAACACAGGGCGTTTTCACCCGTGTAGTTTGTTTGCTTTGTTCCGATTCAGGGATTAATATGATAAAATGTTGCTGTTGCCCCTTTGTTCGGTTTGTGTTTACACTGCAACATTTAACAGCGGACTAAATCTAGCAAACAAACTCCACGCGCTAGCAAACTGTTCTCTCATTGGTACGATTTAAATGCGGCTATAAATAGGCTGTTGCTTTTTTTAAGGTGTGGGGGAGTGGGGGTGCGTGAACCCGGTCGGGATGTAGAAGGGGGTGCGTGGCCTAAAAAGTTTGGGAACCGCTGTTGTAGAGGGTGAATCTACACGACCGGGAGACCGCAGCAATGTGGGCTGTGAGGGAGAGCTTGTATTTATCATTCAGTGTTTGCTATGGAATCAAGGAGACAATATAAAATATATTTAGAGCCACAGAACTCTGCTTCAGTTCCTCGAAATTCGAAGTCGCGACGACAGGAACACTCAACAAAGGTAATAACACAGACCTAAAGAAAAATAGAAGAATGGTTCATATTTAGCTTGCATTTCCTTTTCTAGTACATTCTCACACTCTTTACATATCTCTCCTCAACAGGGTCAAGACCAAGACTCATGGCCTGATGAAGATCAGAGCCTTCTTGATGTTGCCTCTGAGGTAGGTTCTATGACTGATATGGTTCCCCGACATGTTATCTATTTCTGTGTTAATCCTGTTTCAATCATCTCTTTAAATATCTCTCCTCAACAGGGTCAAGACCAATACTCATGGCCTGATGAAGACCAGAGCCTTCTTGATGTTGCCTCTGAGGTGGGTTCTATGACTGATATGGTTCCCCGACATGTTATCTCTTTCTGTGTTAATCCTGTTTCAATCATCTCTTTAAATATCTCTCCTCAACAGGGTCAAGACCAAGACTCATGGCCTGATGAAGACCAGAACCTTCTTGATGTTGCCTCTGAGGTAGGTTCTATGACTGATATGGTTCTCGACATGTTATCTCTTTCTGTGTTAATCCTGTTTCAATCATCTCTTTAAATACGTAGGTTCTATGACTGATTGTTGACATCAGTTCACTAGGCTTAAATATATTAAAGTATCTTTTTATTCCTCTTTTATAATAAAAAAAATACATCAAGCTGTGTGAACTATATTTGTGTAGTAATATCTTTATGAATATAAAAAAGATAGGAAATCAATGCAATTATTAAGCAGTCATGTACTGTACTATCAACATCTCTGTCATAATTTTTATCTAGGCCAATGACAATGGTACTGGCAGTGACAGTGACGACTCAGTTGAGGATACTTCAACTCAAGCAACAGGACAACAGGAAAGATCTGAATGCTGGAATGATCCATTTCACATCTATGGAAGCCTACCAAATTTGAACAAACCATTGTGTGATTCTGTTCGTGTGACAAAAGCTGAAGCTCTCCTGGGCCCCGTTCGTCGTAAGGGTTGAAGCTAAGTTAATCAATTGTCCCTTTAGCCCGTTAACATTAGCTAGCTGATTGAGAACAGCAAATATCGGTTCGTCAACGGATGATCCGCATCCAAATCATGTGGTTAATTTCAATCAGGCTAAACTTATCAGGGAAATTGCACGTGCACGTCCTACTTCAAAAGGCAGCAAAGGTCGATCACCAAAACCGTGATTTTCTAACGGTATGATGGCGGAAAAGACGAAAGAGAGAGCGGTGATATTCTCGCCATCCGAGCAAACTATTATAATGAGTCTCTACGAAGACAATAAACATATTATCATGGCTAAGTCAAACACCGCCACCGCTGCCAGAGCAAGACAATTGTCTTGATAAGCTGCGTAAGTTTTGGGAAAATGTCAACCCAGTCTCATCCCAAGGCGTCAAATATCGACGCTTGGGCAGAGCCCTTTGGCGTCACTATACAGACGCCGGGGGACGCCTTTTTCGTCGTTTTTTGACGCCTAGGGACGCACATTGACTTCCACGTTAATATGTTCGGCTTTTCCCGTAGAAAATTGTGAAATGTGGCGTCGTATTTTGACGCATTGGGTCTCCCATAGATTTTGATGAGCGGCTTTCGGATTTTTACGAAACGTCACCAAAATAAATTGGGTGATTTCGTAAAAATCCGGCCGATGTGCTTTCAACATGATTCTTTTTGTTATATCCAAGACATAAACGTTATAAATGACATAAACCTTATTTAAGGACATAACATGTATTTATAAAATGTACTGATACAAAATAAACCGATCTAAAAACGTAGGCTATATGCATTAAAAAAAATGAAATAAAAATCTGGCGGGGGAGGAATATCATTTAATTTTAAGCATAATTTTAAGCGCATGGAAGCAAGCATGTCAAATGCACTGACAGCAAAACCTATAAATTATCCAACATTATTGTAATTTAATTATTACACACAAGTCGCTGAAAAGTTTGACGCTCAAGATCTGGCTGGAACTACTTCTTGTCAACCAAACCTCCGCTCTCTCGTTCTGAAAAGGTAAGCTATTATAGATGAGGTAAACATATATTTAAGATACTATCCTACTAAACAGTTTTTTAAAATTGTTTTTTTAGGTTGGTTTAATGTTATTATGTTTGACGTACATTTCCCGGTGCTTTGCATCACCAATATAAATTAATTGACTTTGTAAACTGCAAAAATAGCCTAATACACTGTGCTAGCTAGCTAGCTAGCTAGTCTAACGTTATGTCATGCAAGGTCATGAACCGGTGCACATTCATTGGACTCAGACCAATGTTTATCTTTGCTGGCGTGGTCCTTTTTACATCTCATAGCTTGCTAGGTATGACATTTATTGTATTGTATTTTTTATCTTTTCTTACTTGCAGCTGAAGTCACGCATTTTCTGGAAAATTTTATCCTTATTACCTCACCATATCCTTGCCTTACAGTAGCCTATTTCATAATTTATCAGGACGTACCTGTGTATACCTGTGTCCACCTATCACCTGTCTACCTGTATTACGCCCTCCACAGGCTCTGCCTGTCTTTCTGTTTCTGTCTTTCTGTTTGTCTGTGTTTGTGTGCATCTTTAGGCTCCAGTGATCCTGTCCATCCTACCTGCACAAGATCCACACCTGCAGTCCAGTTTCCCAATAACTTGCGGTGACATACCCTGGTTTGCCCTCCACTCACCGCCAGATCTTTGTTTTTACAACCTGGTAGCTACATTCCTGGCCTCCTTGTACTTCCGAGTCTATTATCTACTATTTGTATTCAAGGTGTTCTAATATTGCACTTTCTTGTGTCCCAAAGAAACATACCACTCACCCCAACTCTCCATCTGCCTGCCTACCCGCTCTGCTTGCTACCTGCCTCTCGGTGTTTGTGAGACAAATATATATATTACTTCTTTCCATTGTGCCAAAGTTCATGCTTTACTACAATACCCATAAGCCATAGGAATGAAATGTAAGAATAAGAATGATTTAATGTGTGTTACTCATATTCCTACTTGTAATGCATATTCCTACTTGTAATGTGTTTATGTTTGCAGAAAATGACCAAACCCAAAAGCAGGCCTTGCCCTTACTGCCAGGTCATGAATACTGCCAACCGCAAAACATGCCTTTCATGTTTTGCAAGCCTCTCAACCAAAGAGAGGATTAAGTCCAAGGAGGAGAGTTTGCATGTTGGTGACTGGGGGGAGAATGTGAAGAAGCACCGCAACGCAGGCAGAGTGATCGATTCAGCCCGCATATCTGTGAGTGAGAATGTAGAGGTCTTAGGTTACTGTTCCATTCAGATCCATACTATACTGGTCAGATATAAATGCAATTTTTCATTGGCATCAGGCCATATCATTTAATCAATAAATAGCATCAATAGCATCACATCTTATAGTCTTCCTGTCAGGACCCCTAGCTTTGTTAATTTGAAAAGAAGTATAGTAGATACTTTGAAAAGAAGGAAGAAGTATGATACCATTTCAAAAGTAGTTGATCAGATGGCAAGAGAGCTGATACAGAGGACAAAGCCTGATAACTTGTTAATGTCTGTTTTTTAGGTCAATAAGCTGCATGAACTGGACTTCAAGCCCCTGCTCTTCATGGGGAAAGAGAAGAGAGGGGGGGGGGGGGGGGTTTACAGCAGAGGTCATTGCAGGCATAGGCTTCATACCAGAGGGGCCTGTGAGGGAGATCATTAAAAAAATGACCACCCTCTATGAATACTATCTTAAATGTAAGAACAAATTTTGTATTGGGACATGCTTTTTTATAACCTTGCATTTACATTTAGTTTCTAAATACTTTTTGGAACATAGAATATACTAATAGAATATTGTTGATGAGTAAATATTCCCAGATTAGACCCTATTTCTGTTTAAATTAACCTCATTTGTGGGGCTGTTATACTTCGATTCAAATAATGTTACGTCTACATTTACTTATTTGTCTTTATCTCTCAGACCACAATAGCCTTCTTGCCACAGCTGGTGAAGAAACACCAGAACCAACATCCCCTACCTCCACTCAGGATCAAACCTTCACCCTTAACCTTGTCCCGGTCCCCCACCCACCTCCTATGACTCCCTCTCTCTCTTCATCTACTCTTCCTACTCCCTCTCTCTCTTCATCTACTCTTCCTACTCCTTCTCTCTCTTCATCTACTCTTCCTACTCCCTCTCTCTCTTCATCCACTCTTCTTATTCCCTCTCTCTCTTCACCTCCTCTTCCCTCCAACTCTCTCTCTTTACCTCCTCTTCCCCCCAACTCTCTCTCCTCACCTCCTATGACTCCCTCTCTCTCTTTACCTCCTCTTCCTACTCCTTCTCTCTCTTCACCTCCTCTTCTCTCAAACTCTCTCTCTTCATCTACTCTTCCTACTCCCTCTCTCTCTTCACATCCTATGACTCCCTCTCTCTCTTCAACTCCTCTTCCCTCCAACTCTCTCTCTTCACCTCCTCTTCCTACTCCTCTCTCTTCACCTCCTCTTCTCTCAAACTCTCTGTCTTCATCTACTCTTCCTACTTCCTCTCTCTCTTCACCTCCTCTTCCCTCCCAATCTTTCTCTTCTCCTGCTCTTCCCTCCCATTCTTTCTTTGCACCTCCTTTCCCCAGTCCCTCGCTCTCTTTACCTCCTTCACCAACCCTCTCTCTATGTTACCCACTTTCTACTCCTTCCCTCATCTCTTCTCCTCAAAAAGGTCTTCCCAAAAGTGAATACCCGGGAAAAAGAAAACAAATTTAACGTAAAGGTTGTCTTATGTAAGGGTCATAGGCTTATGCATCATGAACAATCTTTTGTTGTAATGACCCAAAAAAATCTGGCAAATCATCTTATTTGTTATTCCTCTGTTTATATATTTTCAGGCTGCAATTTCCTGTTTAAAAAGAGGGACGTTCAAAGCAGGTAAGCTCAGATGCATGCAATTGTGTTTTATTTAAATTATTTTTAGTGGGGGCTTAATTTGAGTTAGCTTGTGCATGAATCTATCTTGCTAGGCTTCAAGTTACATTTACATTACATTTAGTCATTTAGCAGACACTCTTATCCAGAGCGACTTACAGCAAGTACAGGGACATTCCCCCCGAGGCAAGTAGGGTGAGGTGTCTTGCCCAAGGACACATCATGAATCTGCACAGCCGGGAGTCGAACCGGCAACCTTCTGATTAATAGCCCGATTCCCTAACCGCTCAGCCGTCTGAAGTTATGCACTTGTGGCCAAACAAATTATCATCCTACAGAGGAACTCCTGGCAGCTACAGGCCTTAGATAGAGAGTGATAGACAGTAGGGGTGGGCGATATGGCCAAAATCTTCTATCACGGTATGAGTAATTTGATATCACAGTTACGGTATATATCATGGTATAGTAATTGTTCTGTAAATTCAATTGAGAAATGGTACCACTCGTGTGGTGGAAAAACGGTATTGCATGTACTACAAGACGTTACTGGCTATTATTTAAAGGCAACGACAGTACGAGCGTTGCGATTGGCTGATGCGCAGTCATGCCCTCCGTATGGTGATGTACTCACAGCTCAATAAGGATCCGTAATGCCCTCCGACGAAAATGTCAAAATGAGCGAAAGCGATCAGAGTTTTACTATCCATATCTAACTTCGGTGTCGGCGTATCAACCTCGTTAAAGCTCGGCCGATACGTTAAAGCCTCGTTTGATATTTCCCGGCATGACCTCACTCTCAATTAGTCAGTAGTTAGCCTTCACTAGTCATCTTAGATCAAGAATGTTAGCAACGCCACCAGTGTAATTTTACAAAAATAATTTTACAGCACTAGACATACAACTTGAACAACAAATCAAATTGATTACCTGCAGAATGGGTCATCAAATATCTAATTAATTTGCATCGGCATGAATGTGGTCCGCTTAGACAAAATACACTCCACATCGAAAATTCCGTCAGACCAACGCAAATGTGCTTCAAGGTCAAACAAAAATAGCAAATCAAATAAAAGTTAAACTACAATTCAAAAAATCGCAGGAATGCGATTTATATGATGGCTTATATACAATACAACAACCAGACATTTAATTTACATTTGCAGGGCTGACAACTTTTCCAAAAACCGTGGCGTGAGATTTGGTAGCAACCCCCCCCCCACGAAACCGTGAGAGTTGGCAGCTCTGCATTTGAAATACAAAAATATCACAAATTTGTAAAGACTTTGGATGCGAGCCCTTTTTGCCCAACCTAAAAAAAAATACAAAAAGTAGTCAAAAAGTATACCGCGGTTGAAACGGTATAGCCAAATCTCTCCCGGTAGACACATTTCTGCCGTTGCACGGTATATACCGTCATACCGCCTGGCCCTAATAGACAGATACAATCAATTGCAATTTTTGGGGTAAAAGTGCCTGCCCTTTTCCTAACAGTTTCCAAGAATGACTTCCCCAGGTGCTTCTGTGCAACAAACTATCTGACGTTTCAGGTTAACAACAGGGAGTCAGATGGCTGAGCGGTTCGATTCCTGGCTGTGTCAAATGACGTTGTGTCCTTGGGCAAGGCACTTCACCCTACTTGCTTCGGGGGGAATGTCCCTGTACTTACTGGAAGGCGCTCTGGATAAGACCGTCTGCTAAATGACTAAATGTAACATTGAGGCCCATCGAACTCTAAGAGACTGTACTCTATCTTTTGGCTATATCTCAAGTTCCTTCCTCCATATGAAATGTAGCCAACAGCAATTTTTCAACACAAGCAACTTGTGAAAAGCCTATAGTTCCTGTTGTTAAAAGTTGAACATCTATTATTAAACATACACTGCCTCTGTGGATAAACTATCACCAACTTTAATCAGAGAGATTAACTTCTACTCTACTAAAGAACTGCAGTATCCAATAAGGATTCGTTATTCTTTGTGTTAATTATAGTCCTGTAACGGCCACAGATACCAGATTCATATTGCTGTCCAAGCATTTGATTTGATTACTATTAGAATTTTATTTAAGACAATATGACGAAATGTGCTTCTCCAAACCTTTACTTATACTAGTGTTAAAGGTCCCATGACATGAAATCTTCACTTTAGGAGATTATTTAACGTTAATATGAGTTCCCCTATCCTACCTATGGTCCCCAAGTGGCTAGAAATTGCGATAGGTGTAAACCAAGCCCTGGATATCCTGCTCCGCCTTTGAGAAAATTAAAGCTCAGAT
The DNA here is from genome assembly GCA_023658055.1 of Thaleichthys pacificus. Classification (NCBI taxonomy): domain Eukaryota; kingdom Metazoa; phylum Chordata; class Actinopteri; order Osmeriformes; family Osmeridae; genus Thaleichthys; species Thaleichthys pacificus. The sequence continues at coordinate 17,104,263 of CM042876.1, forward strand.
GGGCCAATCTGGAATTTTCCTCTTATGTCGTCATAAGGGGAAAGGTTACCTCCCCTTTCTCTGCTTTGCCCGTCCAAAGAATTTGGCCCGCCAATGATAAAATGAGCTACGACTGTGCAAGCACGATATTGTTTTTTCCTCGAGAGACATCATGGCTTGCAAACGACCGAAGCATGGCAGTTAGCCCCGCCTCTCTCCTCTTCATAGCATTTAAAACTACAGACACAGAAATGGCACATCCTGAGGAAAGCTCATTGTGGGACTGCTCGTAGTGGCTGTAATTCTGCACGAAGGCTGAATTTCGGGAGGAGACTTCAGATACAGTATTAGGGGACCACTAAGGCCTATATAAAAGCATCCAAAAACAGCATGCCATGGGGACCTTTAACTTAAGTCACATAATCTCATGGTGAAATTGTAAAACAAGATAACATTGATCACTCTATTTCACTAACTTTTGATAAAGTAACAAATATGTTATCAAAATTGTACTTACTTAGTCTTATTCTTATTTTTATATATATTTTATATTTAAATTGTTTTATTCTTAGATTTTAGTTCTTAGAAATAGTTAAACTTTTGCACTTTTACTTAAAGATCTGTATGTTTATTGTTTGCCCCTCCCTGCCACAGTAAATTCTGTGTTTGTTCACATACATGGTGAATAAACCATATTCTGATTCTGATGTGTGTTTCTTTTCACAGAGTAAAAGAAGGGAGGATACCTGGAAGCCTGTTGTTAAGCCTGTTGTTAAGCCGTCTGATCCTTTGCCAAGCAAAGGATCAGACGGTTGCTTGTAGGCTTACAAAAGTGAGTCCAACCACGCAAGTCAATGTATGTAAAAAATAATACCAAAGTTTATTGAACAGAAAAACAAGAATGAGTTAGTGAAAATAAAACCAAAACCTGGTAGCAGCTGGCCCTCCCCGCAATGGGAAGGCGGAGCCAGCGCGCTCCCTTACCTAACAGTGAATCTAAAACAAAAACCCGAAAACGTTAGCTAGGTCACCAACTAACCCATGTTATAAGTTAAGTGTTATGTTCTACCACTCATTTCCAAATAATGCTCTGTGCTCTGCTGCAGTCATGCTCTGGAGGCAGCCTCTGTTGCAATTGACTCGCCTGGGCCATTACATGTAGAGATCAAAGGGAGAGAACACACAGTACATACATCACAGTATATCAAGTTAGGTCTCAGGCGATTACAGCTGAGACTGAGTGATTCAAATCCAAGTGACTTGAGTTCAATTCTCTGCATCTTCCTCCTCATCACTATCATCATCATCCGAGCTGTTGCCACGTTGCCAGTCCATGTCTTCCTCCATTTCCCTGTCCTCCTCTTCCACCAGCCTGTTACTTGGTTTGAGAGTGCATCTGTAGGTGCCTGCTATGGTCTGCTGTTGGAGTCTCAGGTCTTGCAGTCTTCTCTTTAGTGCACTGATGAGGCCCTTGGACCCCTCCTCGGTTAATCCATTTGGCAAGCCTGGAAATTTTGTTAATTGATGTTGAAATTAATTTACCGAAGACTATACTAGCAAGATTGGTTTCCACTTAAATAGTTTGACCTATAAATATGAAAGTGCATGTAGCCAGATCATTTGATTTACACTTACTTCCTGTCTGTGTGCTCACTAAAACAGTGCCCATCAGTGTCTGGACCTTTGCCACTGAGTCCTTGAGGTACTGGCAGTGCTGCAGCATCTCCTTCACAAGGATCTGCTTTTCCTCTTTTAGTCGTGAGGCAAGCATTACGTGGTCAAAGAGCTTCTTCTTTGTGAGGATGTCCACACCGTCTGTAAAGGAATAAAAACATTTGACATTAATAAACAAATGTAATTACATTTTATATGCATACTTAAAATTAAATCTTGATGCAACACCTGTGTTCTGTTCCTGCCAAGGCCAGATCATGCTCTCTGCAGCTTTGTTAGAAAGTTTCTGCACAACTAAGTATGTCCACAAGGTCACCATCAGGCTGTTGGTTGTATCTCTGGATGTCTTCCAGCAACCGTTTCTTTTCCTGGGCTATCTTTTGAGTTATTTTCTGTCGCCTTTTGTTGCGATCTGCAAATACAGTCAAAACAATAGTACGTAAAAAGAGCTGCCATGGTAATGAAGATATCAGTATAGCCTAAGATTTATCTGCATTAGTTATGTTTACACTATACATACCATTCTGTCTGTAAAGGTAGTGCTTTTTCTGACAAATGCTCACAAAGAGTGCTTCGATTGTGATCTGCAAACTTTGAGCATCAACAGGACCAGGTGCACTTCCTTGATTAAAGATAAAATAAATAAACTTTTAACATTTAAGCTACAGATATGCATTACAACCAAGTGACTGAGAGTGTTTATATATTAAGTATTTTTCTTACTGCTAGTGGCCCACTGCTTGACATCAACAACCCATTGTTTCAGCATGTCATCACAGCAATGCAACTGCTCCTGCATTGTCTTCAGGCTCTCAGCTACATCCACAGTCTTCTCGACTGTCTGAAAACAGCAATACAGAAGGCAGTCTTTTAAACTACCAGAGGTCCTGTACCACTACAATGTCTACTAGGGGGTACTATAACAACGTGATGCATTTTGGGTATAATAAGTAAAAGTTACGTTTAAATGTAACTGCTTTAAATAGTTAATCATCTTCAGTACGTGAACATACCTTCTTGAATCTGGAAGACAAGGCTATATGGAGGCCATTCTCTTTCCGTTCATTCCACCCCATAGCATGGACAGTCAGCATGTCAGTTCTTACTGTGAAGAACAAAACAAAATCACAATACAATTTTGTAAAACATGTACATTTGCAGGCTGGCAGGGGGAAATAAGCTTACAAACCTGACTTGGCCATATACTTGGTGGTAAGGGCACATCTGGAGAGAAAACTATTCACTTGCTCAACTTCTTCACCGAGAGTGGTGCCGGCACCCTCCTGGTTCCTTGCAGTCCACAGAATCTACAGGAAGAAGATACTGTGTAAAGCGGTGTGAACACACGATATTAAAGCATATCCTGAGATTAGCAACTTTAGAGGGCAGCACTTAGGGGCTACAGAAAAACTTTAAACGCACTCCAAGGTTATTGTATGGGTCAGTCCAGACCACTGTGGTATGGCTATTGTCATACCACAGTGCCACATCATACTCTAAAATGTAAAGTAAAGTAGCTAAAAGCATCACCTCGCATTTTGTATTGTGGGCTTTGGCATGCATCACAGACAAGCAATGCCTCATTTCCTGAAGGGGTTGAAGATGAGTCAGGGCCTCTGACACTTTTGTCAAGTATGGCACATATCGGCAGGTCACATCCATGGCCAAAAATGTAGCACTCTGGAACTCTTTTTGGAGAAACATTGGATATGCAAAGATTTCTCCTCTATACATATTCAGACCTTTACAAAAAAGCACAATGCACATGAAAGAGGCATTAGATCATAATATAAATATATATTATTTATTTTTTTACTACTACTTAATCAGACCCATACCAACCTTTGAGAAGAAATCCATGTCTACACACAGCAATTTCCACACCTTCTTCATCCAACTTGTTGGCCCGCTTTGAAGTCTCTCTTGCTGCATTCCATTGGGAGTCACCACACATCGCTTTTCCTGCGGTCTACCAAAGTAAATAATTTGAACATGACAATAGTTAATTCAAGTACACTAGATTGCAGGACTGTTCACGCAAACACACAAACTTTAACTGTCAAGATTCTGTCTTTTGATGAAGAAAGTGTTTTGTCCGTCTCTTCATGAACGGAGTGACTAAATTCAGTTGAGTTCTGGATTTAAATAAGTATTATCAATCTGCAGATTGGGATTCTTACATTTGAAGGATAAAGCAATATGCAGTATGAATGTACTGTGCCCCTTGGATAAGAATCTAGTGCTGTATCCCCACCTGATCATAGACTCCCTTCTCCAAAGGCAATCGTGTTTTCTACTTTAACTTTAATTCGTTACAAAATAATCCCAATAAATGTTGTTCAGAATAATGTAAAACTTACACTCTTGACAGTTCCCCGGACCTCCTCAACAAAACTGGACACCTCAGAGTCTCTGGCTAAAAACACTCCATCGAAGAACCCTGGCTCTTCACTCCTTTAAGACAATGTATTATGGACTACCTTTGTAATAGGACCTTTTATATATGTAGCACTTATCAAAAAAAACATTGACATTAACAGTGACATTAACAGCTGGACATACTGTATATTAACTACATTGGCTTTTTATAATGTGTGCACAGAACTCACTGGTTTGTTTTCTGGAACCTGTACAACTTTCTGTTGCCATCCACAGAAACAGCCACCATTTCAGGGCTACAGGCTGGACAGACCAATGGCTCCTTTCCAAGAAGTTGGTTCTCTTCATAGTTGCAGTACACAAATTGCAGAAAACTTCTCTGAAATGCATCTGCATTCACTTTGCCAGTCTAAAGGAAAGAATATAATGCAGCTTTCAAGAACGATAAACTACATCTTTGCCTTTGTATGTTTTGTGTTTTGTATGCAACTTTTCAAATCCATAAGGATGCAAATGACTATTTTGTGTGGTAAGGTCTTCAGTCTATTGTCTGAAATATGTACTACCTACTACAGCCACTTGTGGACCTTGAACTGCTTTTTACTTACTCTTTCATATTGCCTTGTTCTCTGGTCCAACATTGCTGTAAAGGCTTGTCTGGACATTCCTGGAGCTGCTGTCTTCATAGCCTCAAAGGAATGGAAGAGATCTTGGTGGAACAGTGTCTGTGCCTGCATGGTAGCGGGCCAGTAACCACTCTTTACAAAGTCACTGACTTCTGGAGCCCATTTCTGGTTGCAATGTTTGCATGTTAGCACCGGAACGTGAAGATCATAACGGCCTGAGAGCACATGAAAGGCAAATCAATAACATGAAACCAAAGGAATGTGTTATATAAAAAAATTCAACAGTTTAACAAGATCCTACCATTTATGCAAACCAGTATGATGGATCTACCAACAGAGACTGCTGCATCAGCGGTGTCACAGGAGCATATCCTTTGAGGTAGAGCTGTTGGCAGAACACAATCTGCAAGGCAAAGAACCACAAGGTATACAATTAAGAATGTTTGGGTTGTGAGTAATGACTTAAATAACACATTTCAATTTCAGATAAGAATGATCTGTTAAGAAAATTGTCAATCAATTGAAAAAGAAACGCCAACCTTGTTCACAAATTATGTATTTTCCATCATGGAGTGTCACAGACTCTGTTGGCGGGATGTATTTGAAAAATCCATCCATGATGGTTTGCCTGTTGTGTAGAGTGTGGTGTTTATGTACCAAGCCATCACACTCAGCACAAAACCACTCTGAGGGCATACATTCCCCACAACGGATGACAGCTTCTTTCACGTGACAGTGATTGCATGTCATCTGGACGATGTTCTCAGCAGAAAGTAAATTGTCAAGGTTCTGTGGCCTCGCCTGTTGCCAACATTGTTGGACCTCTTTCTGCCTTTGACTCCAACTGGACAAGGGTGGCTGCTGAACAAAATCTTGGGTTTCAATGTTCTCTGAGTCCTGTAGAAGGTCCTCAAGCTGCTGCATATTCAAATATTCAAAAGGGAGGAGAAAAAAGAATAATATCATAACTTCAACATTGCCACAACACACTGTTGAAATACAGCATTTGGAACAAAATATTATTCACCATGGTCTAGGTGTTGGCCATGGTCTAATGGCTGTGAAGAAGAAACATGTCCTCCTTCGTCTGGTCTTGATGTTGACTGCTTTCTAAGGGCTCGTGGGCGCTGGTGAACAATGTCCCCATTGTGGTCCCTCTTGTTCCAATGAACAGGCTTTGGTGATGCAGTCCTAGTTTTCTGTGTGTTCTTCTCTGTCTAGAATTACAACATGGGTTAAGAAAGGTTTACCAATATGGGAAATGCCTTCGGACTACTGACAGAAAAAGCAGTTAAAGTAGTGTAACCCTTCTGATTCATGTCTTCTAAATACGCCTCCATGTATCTTATATGGACTGGTAAGAAGGAATACTGTTAACTATAGAGAAAACAGAAGCTACTTTACCTCTTCTGTCTTGAGATGTTCAATAAATGTATCTGCACTCCTGAGCTCATCCTCCAATTCCATAAACTGCAAATCACTCATCATTGAGTTGAAAGAGCAGACAGACAAACGGGCAGATGGCGAGTGGTATGTTTCTTTGGGACACAAGAAAGTGCAATATTAGAACACCTTGAATACAAATAGTAGATAATAGACTCGGAAGTACAAGGAGGCCGGGAATGTAGCTACCAGGTTGTAAAAACAACGATCTGGCGGTGAGTGGAGGGCAAACCAGGGTATGTCACCGCAAGTTATTGGGACACTGGACCGCAGGTGTGGATCTTGTGCAGGTAGGATGGACTGGATCACTGGAGCCTGGAGATGCACACAAACACGGACAAACAGAAAGACAGGCAGAGCCTGTGGAGGGCGTAATACAGGTAGACAGAGATTGGTGGACACAGGTATACACAGGTACGTCCTGACAAATTATGAAATATGCAACTGTAAGGCAAGGATATGGTGAGGTAATAAAAGTCGTTTCCAGAAAATGCGTGAGTTCAGCTGCAAGTAAGAAAAGGTAAAAATTACTATACAATAAATGTCATACCTAGCAAGCTATGAGATGTAAAAAGGACCACGCCAGCAAAGATAAACATTGGTCTGAGTCCAACGAATGTGCACCGGTTCATGACCTTGCATGACATAGACTATAGCTAGCTAGCACATTGTATTAGCCTATTTGTGCAGTTTACAAAGTCAATTCATTTATATTGGTGATGCAAAGCACCGGCCGTACGTCAAACATAATAACATTAAACCAACCTAAAAAAACATTTAAAAAAACTGTTTAGTAGGATAGTATCTTAAATATATGTTTACCTAATAGCTTACCTTTTCAGAACGAGAGAGCGGAGGTTTGGTTGAAAAGAAGTAGTTCCAGCCAGATCTTGAGCGTCAAACTTTTCAGCGACTTGTGTGTAATAATAAAATTACAATAATGTTGGATAATTTATAGGTTTCGCTGTCAGTGCATTTGACATGCTTGCTTCCATGCGCTTAACATTATGATTAAAATAAAATGATATTCCTCCCCCGCCAGATTTGTATTTCATTTTTTTAATGCATATAGCCTACGTTTTTAGATCGGTTTATTTTGTATCAGTAAATTTTCTAAATACATTTTATGTCCTTAAATAAGGTTTATGTCATTTATAACGTTTATGTCTTGGATATAACAAAAAGAATCATGTTGAAAGCACATCGCCGGATTTTTACGAAATCACCCGATTTATTTTGGTGACGTTTCGTAAAAATCCGAAAGCCGCTCATCAAAATCTATGGGAGACCCAATGCGTCAAAATACGACGCCATATTTCACAATTTTCTACGGGAAAAGCCGAACATATTAACGTGGAAGTCAATGTGCGTCCCTATAGGCGCCAAAAAACGATGAAAAAGGCGTCCCCCGGCGTCGGTATAGTGACGCCAAAGGGCTCTGCCCAAGCGTCGATATTTGACGCCTTGGGATGAGACTGGGTTGGAAAATGTATAGGCTCATCTTAAGTGCCTCATTACCCCAAACAATCAGATCACATTTCATTAAATGTGCCTGCCGGCAGTAGGCTTAATGGAAATTAATCATCGAATGAGATCTTGCTATCGAAAATAACGATCTCAACTCTTTCAGAATAAGTAGGCTAGATAAAAACAAGGCCAAAAGAGTATCTAATTGATACGAATTCATAGACACTTATGAGGATATATGTAGGCTACTGAAAGCGCTTATATTAGGTGTACTACGTGTATATGCATAGGCTTATGTGTAAATCCCTCTTTGATTTCATTGACTGGGACATGGCCAGGGAATATGATGAATTGATTAATCAGCTGTTTAAGCGCCAAGTACACTTTTCTTACAGCAACGCATGCTGCGGCTTTGCCAATGTTTTCTGCATCGCCTATAATGTATAAAAATGTACCTGACGCAAAAAAACCTCAAGGCTATGCAGAGAGTCTGAAGCACAGTTAAAGTTTCAAGTAGCTTTATTGTCAATTTCTTCACATGTAGGCTACATAAAAAGGAATCGATATGACGTTTCCCACTCTCCCACAGTGAAACATAAAAAGCACAGGCACAACAGATAAGACAAGACATTTCCTAAAGCGTTACATATTCACATACAGCAGCATGCTCATAATAAAGCATAAAGCTTGCTGCGGCGTGTGATATTTGCAATGTACGGCCCGAGAAGGTCTTGCAAATAAATGAGTCCTTGTCGGCTGAATCGATATCGCTCTAACAAGAACTCATCCGTGTGAAATAAAGGATCTTGGCGATCGCGAAGAACTCTATTGGTATGGAAAGATAATCAAACTAGAATATAGCTCCTTGGTCAACTGGGTCTCTCAAAAAGGGTGCTGCCATGTTATTTTCCGGGGGTGTGGCAAGCTTATCCAGCTACACTTACGTTAGCCTGCTCTGGAGCAGGTTAGTGCTAATTGATATGTTACTATGGTGATTTATCGAAAGTTGCTTCCACGAACCAAAAAGAGGGGCGTTTTTTTATCTTAGCCTGAAAATTAGCTCGCTAAACCGCTTAGCGAGCTACGACGAATACCCCCCTGCTGGTACTGTCATTTGCCATGAGACTTTGTCTTAGTGGAGTTGCGATTATTGACCTTTTGCAACTCATTAATGTGTTGTTTGGCATGGATGTGCTTGCAAGTTCCAAACATTTATTCCAGAGAGTGTTTGGGAAATCTTCAGAGCTGGTTAAATTCCATTTCTACTGCAGTTTTTGTAAATCTTATATTGGAACACAAAGTAGTGACATGAGAGAGGTTGAATGCCCTCAGTGTCATAGTAGCCTATATGTAAAACACAGGATCTTAAAGGTCACATGACATGAAAACTTCACTTTAGGAGGTTATTTAACATTAATATGAGTTCCCCTAGCCTGCCTTTGGTCCCCCAGTGGCTAGAATTTTCGATAAGTGTAAACCAAGCCCTGGGTGTTCTTCTCCGCCTTTGAGAAAATGAAGGCTCAAACGCTCGGTTTGAAAAATCCGCTCTTATTGACGTAACAAGGAGCCAGGCTACCGCCCTTCTCTCTGCTGTGCCCGCCCAGATAATCTGGCCCGCCAATGAGGAATTGAGCTACGATTGTGCAAGGGCGAGTGCAATATCGTGTTTTCCTGCAGAGACATCATGCCATGGCTAGCAAACGAACGAAGCATAACAGTTGCTCAGTGCTTGGATGTACAAATCAACACACAAGTCTTTTTGTAGTTCCGTCATCCGAGCCTCTAAACAATCAGTATCTTAATTTTATTTTCGCTGAAAATGCGCCTACACAACTTCTGTTGTAGGCGCATTTGTTTTGTATGTCTGCGCCTAACACTTCAGCCACGACTGTTTCCTCAACTTGAGCTAATACAAAACTGGCCTTGAGGAAATTAAATTCTGGATCAGTACTAACTCTCCTTCGTCCAGCTACTAACCTCGGACAAGTAAGTTAACTAACGCTATATCATTTTGTAGCTTTACTGTATATGGTTACCTAGCTTGCTACCCTTAGAATGTGGCTGTAACATTAGCTCTGCAGCTAACAGCTGAGTTACTGTCGCTATGGAAAGGTAAATAGCATCAAGTATAAGTGTGAATACATATGCTGTACGTGAGTGTTGTACACTTCTTTGTTATTTGGATAAACGTTCCGCTGTTGGTGTTATGGCGCGCGCGATATCCGCCTTTCCCCTCATTGAAATGACTGAGTGTGTACCTCTGCAAACCAGGGTTATCAGATGAGAATGGGCAAATTCGAGGTATTTTACAGCAACGGGGTTACAGCCATTGCGATACATCCGTTGTAAACATTAGCGGCCCCTCCGCTCCTCATTAGCATTTAAAGCTACAGACACCAAAACAGCGCGTTCTGAGGAAAGCTCCTTGTGGGACTGCTAGTAGTGGCTGTAATTCTGCACCAAGGCTGAATTTCGGGAAAGAGACTTCTGATACAGTATTAGGGGACCACTAAGGCCTATATAAAAGCATCCAAAAACAGCATGTCATGTGACCTTTAAGCAAAATAATTTCTTTATGAGTGTTCCCCTTGCTCCACAAATTCAGTGCATCCTTGAACGACTAGATGGCACAGGTCTTTTAAAATACAAAATGAACAGAAACACAAATGGATCAATTTCAGATATATTAGATGGTGAAATGTACAAACAATTATCAGGTCCTGGAGCAATCCTGAATGAAGAACATAACTTCTCTTACACAGTCAACAGTGATGGCAGCCCAGTTTTCAACTCCTCTAAATTTTCAATTTGGCCTATTCATGTGATGATAAATGAGCTACCAACAAAAGAGAGAGGGAATCACATGGCTCTGGCTTGTCTGTGGTTTGGAAAGGGGCATCCTAAAATTAGTAGTTTCCTCCATCATTTTGTTGAAGATGCTAAAACACTGGCAGAAAATGGAGTTAGGTGGCTGACTAAATCCAAACAGGTAGTCATTTCTAAACTAATAGGTTTATGTTGTGTTGTTGATTCAGTGGCAAGACCTACCATGCAGAACACAACGCAATACAATGGTTACTTTGGGTGCAGTTGGTGCTATCATCCTGGGAAATTGGTAGCAGGGCAAGTTAAATACCCTGTTTCAGAATCACAGTACCCTGACAGAACAGAAAAGGAAATGTTGAGGCACATGGAGAAGGCTCTTCAAGATGGGGTTAGTTATAAGGGTGTTAAAGGTCCATCTCTTCTTATAAATGTGCCACATTTCAACATAGTCTGGGGTTTTACACCAGACTACATGCACTGTACTCTTCTTGGTGTAACAAGACAAATCGCAGAGCTCTGGCTAACTTCAGTGGGAAGATAATTTTACATTGGTGCCCCAAGTCACTTACAATCAATAGACTCAAGACTGCTTTCTATTCACCCACCTAGAAATATATCACGCTTACCCAGATCACTGAAAGAGCGGAAATTCTGGAAAGCTTCTGAGTGGTGTACCTGGTTACTGTTATTGTTTGCCCTGTCTGAATGGAATTCTGCCTTCAAAGTACATAAAACACTTTGCCAAATTAGTTCAAGCCATTTACCTCTTGCTAAAGTCCAACATTTTCCCAAATTATATAAATGAAGCAGATGTTCTTTTACTTGAGTTTGTGTTTGGGGTTCAGGAGCTTTATAATGAGGAACAAATGACTTCAAATGTGCACTTACTTCTCCACCTTGCTAAAAGTGTTAAGCTATGGGGGGCCTCTTTGGGCCCATTCCGCATTTGGCTTTGAATCCGCAAATGGAGAGATTTTAAAACTTGTTAACGGAACAAGAGGTGTGGCAACTCAAATAGTTGACAAATTTGTACTACGAAATACAACATTCATGTTTTCTCAGATTTACACAGTCCACCATGACATATTGAAATTCTGTCTCAACTTAACTTCTTACACACGATTACAAGTGTCTGAAGAGCATCACGGCACTACAGTTTTAGGAGAGGGTTATCCATACACACTTGGCCAAGCAGGTCAGTCAGATAAACCAGAAGAAACTTTCGACATCTAGTGACTGCGGTGTACTGCTTCCTTTGCAGTGGCTTATAGTCTTGCTAAACAGAGAATCAGAGACATGACAAGCTAGTCATCTTTGGCTGGATTTGAACCTCTGACATTGACGTTGCCAGGACACTAATTTATCCTAGTGAGCTATTCTCAGTGCTGGAAATCAGATTTCAGTGACTGCGTAAAAATATAAGGAATTTTTCCTGTGGCAAGCGGTTGTCAGATTTGTCCCAAGTTTAAACAGCTGTAATTCAGTTTTATTTTGACATGTCAAGGTGATTGTGGTCTGAAGATAATCTGTGCCAAATTAGGTGAATATTTGGTATTCACCAAAAACGTTTTATTCATTCATTCAAAATGGCGGCCACATCAATTCAGCTGGTATCACAATTTAACATGTGTCAGACACGGAATCGCCCCCTAGAGGTTAGATGACACAACCTTTTGTGGACCTCTTTGAAACAGGGTCCCGAGCACCTGTACCAAGTTTGATGTCAATTCAGCGAATATTTCCTGAGATATGATCTTCATCGCCGACTTTTATCAGCTTTACCGGAATGTGAAAAGGTTTGTGAGGCTTGATCTGAAGATAATTGGTGCCAGATTTTTGCTTATTGCAGCGCCACCTAGAGGTGAAATGGCATGACCTATTGGACCTCTTTAGAACAGGGTCCCTAGTCCTTATACCAAATTTGGTGTCAATGCAGTAAAGAGGTGCTGAGATATGACCTCACTTCTTTTATGGTGGCTTGGTTGACGACTTTGATTGGCTGTTCCAGTCAAAAGGTTTAGAAAATAAAAAAAACGTGATGTATTTTGTGAGGCTTGGTCTGAAGAGGATCTGTGCCAAATTTGGTGAAGATTGGACAACTTTATAGGAGGGGTAGCGAAGAAACGTTATATTCATTCGAAATGGCGGCCATATCAATTTGGCTGGTATCACAAGGTAACGTGTCAGACATGGGATCTACTGAGATATCACAAGACAAACAAATCAACAGTTATTGGTCAACACACAATCCTGCCTGTTGTAGTGCCCCCTAGAGGTAAAATGTCACTACCTGTCTCAGACCTCTTAATAAGAGGGTCCTGAGTCCATACACCAAGTTTGGAGTCAATGCATCAAAGATTGACTAAGATGACCCCACTTCCCTTTTTCCAGATCAGTTGCTCAATTTGATTGGCTGTAACTAACAAACGATTTCGAAAATCAAAAATCCATACGATAACTTTTGTGTGGCTTGGTCTGAAGATGATCTGTGCCAAATTTGGTGAAGATTGGACAAACTTTATAGGAGAGTTAGCGAAAAAACTTCTAAATGGCGGCCACATCAATTCGGCCACATCAATTTGATTGGCTGTAACTAACAAACGATTTCGAGAATCAAAAATCCATACGATAGCTTTTGTGAGGCTTGGTCTGAAGATCATCTGTGGCAATTTTGAAGAAGATTCGACAAAAATTGTAGGAGGAGTAGCGAAAAAACTATTTTCCTTAACATTCAAAATGGCGGAGAATCTATATAACTGGGTATGACGTCATAGAGTGCGTTGGACTCGTCTTGATCCAGGGAATACAACGATACCTCATTTTTTTTAATGAGACATGTGGTTCAAAAGTAAAGTGTGTAAACACACCTTCAACTTTGACCCATTGGTGGCGCTAGAGGGTTTGAAATGGAGGCATGAAACTAGACTCCCATGGCAGAAGATGTGTAATAATAATAACTAGAGAGGGTACAATTTCTGGGGAAATTGTAGGGTGTGCTCGCTTGCAGGTGGGTCCGTCCCCTTAAGTTTTTCCCATCTAGTGATATTTTCAAGCATTTAGCCAACTCAAGAACCCCCTTTGAAACAAGCGAACCCCCTTTGAAACAAGCTACTGTAACAACGTTGTCACCGGCAGTATTTCCGATGGAATCGCGATTCAAACAGTACCATCTGCTAACTGAAAATATGCCCCCAAAAACGTAAATAAGCTTTACATCTATTTAGGGAGAAATGGCTAACTCAAAAGAAGGCTAGCCAAACTTGACTGAGTGAGGGGATTGTTTTTAAGTGTCGGAAATGAGAATGTTTCTTTTGACATAAAGTTTAGGCTGTGGCACTGAAGCCAGCGACGCACCACACAAGCTTGAGTTTAAATACATTCTTTAATGTGACATAACTTACTGTACATGCAAGTCTTGATTTGGTTAAGTGTACATGTATGATGCTGCTAGTACACCACGGCACGATACTCGCTGTGCAACAGCACATCTATCCACGTTGTATCCATGCGTCGTTGCTAACGTAACAACGTTGTCACTGGCAGTATTTCAGATGGAATCGCGATTCAAACAGTACCATCTGCTAACTGAAAATATGCCCCCAACAACGTAAATAAGCTTTACATCTATTTAGGGAGAAATGGCTAAATCTAAAGAAGTTTGCTACGAGCAAGCTAGTTGCGGTGGCTAGCCAAACTTCACTGAGTGAGGGGATTGTTTGAAAGCGCCGGAAATGAGAACGTTTGTTTTGATATAAAGTTTAGGCTGTGGCACTGAAGCCAGCGACGCACCACACAAGCTTGAGTTTAAATACATTCTTTAATGTGACATTACTTACTGTACATGCAAGTCTTGATTTGCTTAAATGTACATGTATGATGCTGCTAGTAGTAGTAGCCTACACTACGGCACGATACGATACTCGCTGTGCAACAGGACATGCGTCGTTGCTAACGTGTGCTGACGTGGTGACGTAGCTAGCACTGGCTACCCTTCGTTGACTAAAGGCACTTTTTTGCCACAAAAACGTTGTAACCTTCTAAACCATGCCACGGAACGTAAATATAAATACAAGCAACGCAATCGAGACCAAGACGAAACTTTTGACACCTAGGTTGTCTATGTAGGCCAAATATTGACTGAGTTTTAGGGGCGCAAAAATAAACAATAATAATAAATAAATATATATGTGAGAGATCAATGGTTGTGCTCGCCGAAGGCGTGAGCCATAGAGTTAATATAACTAGAGTAAGCTACTTTTGTCTTCCAAGATGGCGTCCCCATTCATTTCTATGAAAAGTGCTCAGTGGCGCAGTGAGGCAAGCGAGAGCGCGATACGGACGCGGCCATCTTTCCACTTCCGTGTCTTCCGGTCTAGCTTTAAACAGTGGCTCTTTTTTCCCCTAGCTCCGAGACCTCGTGCACGCTTGCAACTAGCTGTACACGTCATACTTTGCGACAACCAGTCGCGAGCATAGATTTATATGGTTACGAGCGTGTGAGCTAAGCCATTGCAGTTGCAGAATCTATGGGCAGAATGGGGTACAAGTCCGATAAGAATCAGACACATGATGCAAACTTAACGGAAATGTATTCTGTCACTGTATAGTATTCCTTTCACTTGTTTTTTAGAAATAGGCTATAGGGCTAAATATAGGGCTATTCTAGATGGAACTCATCACATATGTTGCTTTTTTTCTTCGTGATATGATTTCCAACGCATTGTATCGGATGAAATAAACTGTTAACATGAACAGCTCTGTCGTTGTTCTCGCCAGGCAAAGAAAGCTTAATAGTTATTTTGGTAACCGAAATCTTCCATAATGCAGACTTACCATTGCTTACTGTCAACTTTATATTCAAACGAAATGCCACGAAATTCACACTGCCTTCAATTTCACATCAGTGTCGAAATGTGACCTGTGTTTTATATGTTCAACCTAGAAAACCAAACGTCTATTAATGGATATAACGTGATCTAACAAGACGTGTTAATAATGTAATAAATAAAAGCTCGAGAAGTGTGTCTAAAATATATTTTATTGAAAGTCTTCGCTCCAGATAGACATGTCAACAATCTATGCTCACGCTTAACATAATATAATATTTGCCATCAAAAATCTTTATATGTTTTAAAATAACGGGAATAAACTATATTAACCACATTTAATGTATGTGTGTCAACCATTTGCTAAACTTGCTAGATCAGGGCAGGCAACTCAAGCCATTTCTCCCTGTGCTCATTCAATATAAGTCTATGGCTCATTCAGCTCCATGTAAATCGGCTATCGGCCAATGTGAACTTTTGTGCTCGTGCCCTGTTAGTATCCGCGAGCACATTTGCAGGCAACTTTTATTGACGTAAGCAAATAAATGGGGTGCTAGTTTACCCATTTTGGATTGGTTTCAAACTTAGCAAAAATCTGGAAAAATTATTCTATGAAAAAGCTAGTAGTATGAGCCAGGTTCGAGAATCGAACAAAAATTATTGGGGGAGATAGTTTTGTAAATGTTGACTGGAGTTAATAGAATAAAAACGACCGGAAGAGTCGGAAACCTAACCGTAAATGCAATACCACCTACATCCACATGGGCCGTTGCCTCAAGCCGAGGGGCGAGGGGTGGGGGCTTGGCGTGAGCACACCCAACTAGAGAGGGTACAATTTCTGGGGAAATTGTAGGGTGTGCTTGCTTGCGTCGGTTGCAGGTGGGTCCGTCCTCTAAGTTTTTCCCTTCTAGTGATATTGTCAAGCATTTAGCCTACTCATATTGCATATTTCAGTAAGAACACCCTTTGAAACAGCTGCGAACCCCCTTTGAAACAGCTGCGAACCCCCTTTGAAACAAGCTACTGTAACAACGTTGTCACTGGCAGTATGGAATCGCGATTCAAACAGTACCGTCTGCTAACTGAAAATATGCCCCCCAAAACGTAAATAAGTTTGACATTAATGTACGGGGAAATAGCTAATTCAAAATAAGTTTGCTAAAAGGCAAGCTAGCTGCTGTTGCTCCACATTTCACTGATTGTTTGAAAGCGCCGGAAATGAGAACGTTTCTTTTGACATTAAGTTTACCTGTGGCATTGAAGACAGTACTGTACTACAGTACACACTGCCAGTGGGCGAGCCAAGTCTGACTGAGGCTAACGTCAAAACATGCCGCGGTGTCACTCAAATTCCAAGTTTTACACAAATCACAAAAATATGCTGACCCGCTGGCTGTCTTCGCAATCGCCATATCTTTAAAACACTGCCCTCCTTCTGATTTTTGATGTAGAATTGACCCTGGTACGAAATTAAGAAAATACTCATCAGAGATCGACAACAGCTGACGCAATCGTCAACGGAGGCTGACGGGGCTTCTCACGTAGCAAAGCAATCAACATTTTTACAGCAACCTACATTAAAATCTCACCATCTGGCTGTCTTCACAATAGTCATATCGTCATAACATTGCCCTCCTTCTGTTTTTTGGTGTAGAATTGGTGTAGAATTGAACTATAAAATTACGAAAATACTAAACTACTATGAGGCTTGCATGGCTGCTGCTAGGTAGTCTCACGGGCGACCCGCACTCGCTCAAATTACAAAGACTTTCACAACCTAAATCAAAAATCCGAGATGGCAGTTCCACTCGAAATTGCTTTCTCAACAAAACTCAATGGTTGGTAATTTTGGGGGTTGGCATTTTTCACTCATAATCCAAGCTCCAATTTGCGTGCTAGAACGTCTCTATCACGTTGTATCCATGCGTCGTTGCTAACGTGTGCTGACGTAGTGATGTAGGCTAGCACTGGTACCCTTAGTTGACAGAAGACACTTTTTGCCACAAAAACGTTGTAACCTCCTAAACTGTGCAACAGAGTGTAAATAAAAATACAAGCAACTCAATCGCTACCAAGACGAAACTTTTGACACCTAGGTTGTCTATGTAGGCCAAATATTGACTGAGTTTTAGGGGGGCAAAAAGAAGAAAAATAATAATAATATATATGTGAGAGAACAAAGGTTGTGCCCTTGCCGAAGGCAAAGCACACCCAATAATAATAATAATAATACTAACAATAACAATAGGTGCCTCGCAGCTTCGCTGCTTGGCCCCTAAGAATACGTAGAAACCCTTAAGGTGGCTCCGCCGCTTCGCGGCTTGGCCACCAATAATAAAAATACGTAGAAACCCTTAAGGTGGCTTCGCCGCTTCGCGGCTTGGCCACCAATTATAAGAAAAGGTCGAAACACTTAAGGTGGCTTCGCCGCTTTGCAGCTTGGCCACCAAAGAGCGGGAGCTATTTCAAAAGAGTGGTAGGGCAATATCAGCTGTGGTAGTGCATAACAGACTGGTCTACAAAGGTCAAAGGCTTGACAGCACCGGCTACAAAAGGTGCATCAAAACAAACAACACAGTTGTACAGTTCAGTCAAGACAATCACGTATTAGATTTGAGCATTTATTGTTACATGACATGGACATGTAGATTTAACTTTGGCGGAGTGGATGATCTAAGGGAAGCGCTCCCTGCCTCCTCGATGCAACACATCCATACTTGACATATGAGGCAGGGAGCAATAGAGATATAATCCCCCGGAGGGACCGAACAGACAGACAGCACGGGGGAGAAAGGGGATGGCGGAGGGTGGCAGCAGCACTGATCATACAACAACCGGGGTGAGTGTGTGCGTATCCGCGCGTCTTTTAAAGACGCCTTATCGGACGTGGCCCAATGAATATGCGCTGTTAACATGGGTGTGGTAGTGGGCGGAGGAAGGAAGGTGGAGTAAGACGCCTTACGTCCCCGATGACTGACGCGCGCTGCCCGATTGCCCTGCCTGAACTAGCTGCGCTTATTTCAGTCAAGACAATCACGTATCAGATTTGAGCATTTATTGTTACATGACATGGACATGTAGATTTAACTTTGACGGAGTGGATGATCTAAGGGAAGCGCTCCCTGCCTCCTCGATGCAACACATCCATACTTGACATATGAGGCAGGGAGCAATAGAGATATAATCCCCCAAACACACGCCACCACTCCGCCATGCATACTATGAGTAGAGCGGAGCGGCGCTGCTCCTGAGCCGCAGGAGGACCCCCTGACATCCCACTACGTACGTACTAGTGGCGAAAACAAGCGTTTTCTGGATGCGGGGGTCATGCTAGCATTAGCGATGACTAAAACTATGTGTGCATATCCGTCGTGTTACATACCATCTGATGTGCGGTTTACCGAGCAGTCCCACGCGCACATCCCGTCCAGACCCGGTGCTGGACGGAAGGTGAACCCGCGACAAGCCAAATACACCGACCATCTCCCCGGTACCCTTCTCATCCGTCATCGGGCAGATAGCTACCTCTAGAGAGCTGCCCTTCTTTGAGCCCGTCGGCAAACCCATCAGGATGTACACAAAGGCAGCACGTACGCCGGAACACGAAGATATGTTTATCTAGTGAGAATGACTAGTGTCAGCAGAGCACCTGCTGTTCCCTGGCCGGTGTCCAGGGTGTCTCCGCAGATATCTTGACTCGGACGCTGGATTCTGATCGATTGCTACCGAGTCAGAGCATGTCTGCGGATCACCAGTGCCGAGCCAAGATCTACGGAGACATTCTACCATGATTGTGATCCGGTAACCTCTCATCTATACAGAGTTACAGCAGTCTCTAGAGACCTATTCCTCTAGCGCCCGTCGGCAACCCCAAAGATGTACGCGAGGCGTGCATGTACCAACATCAGTGTCCCTATGTGAGAATGAATAAACAAATGTGTCGGCAGAGCACCCGCCGTTCCCTGGAGTCCAGGGTATCTCTACAGATATCTCGATTCGGACACTATGGATTCTGATTGATAGCTACCAGATCAGAGCACGTCTGCGGATCACTACGCCCGAACCGAGATCTAAAGAGATATTCTACTGCTAAGGGTTAACAAGCAGACCCAGCCACCATCTGTAATGCCATTCATTTATTAATGCAGTAGTTACACTTGACCATATGGCCGCAAGCTCCGTTCATACAAAACTCATAGACCTCTGGGCTCCGAGGATGTCCAAGGCATTGGGCTTACATAGCGCTCGTATGCCGATGAAGACCAACGCCCCATCATTTTCAGGGTGGCTGTAGGCACTTTGGATGATGCCCAGGTGGCGGCCCCGATCCGGAAGCAGTGTGCTGTGTACAGCTCCGGGGACAGCCCACAGCGAGCACACAGTACGCGGAGTCGTTGCGCGAACCAGGATCTCGTCATGGCCTTAGCCTTCGTCGGTGACGAACAAGGGCTCGGATGGCGTCGCCCGTGGGCGACATAGCAGATACCGGGATATGGAGGAGAGTGGACAAAAAGCACAATTAGTCCGAGCAATCACGATTGGGGTACCTCTGCATGCAAGTCATCAGTCTTAGAATGTTTTAGAACAACCGTAAACATGTCGCTTGCCATAGAAACATCAGACATGGGCTGTGTCTACTACCGCGCACTTGTGCACTTCGAGCACTGACTTTCAGTGCTTAGGGCGCTTACACTGACAGAACCAGCAGAATTCAGTGCACTGAAAGTACCCGGATGACGCACTGCAAACGGTCAAAAAATGCAGTGTACAACGATGGACACTACTCGCCCTAAACGGGCGCCATATTGGCTATGTAGCGGAAGAGGAGGAGCCCTTTCGGCAGCTTATTATTTCATTTCTAAAATAATGGCGGACGAAATGACTCGCGAGCAGATTCGCCTTAGATTCGCGGGTGTCACAATCAGATTTGCGTCCGTCACTTCCCGCCAAGTGGTTAACTTAAGTGTTCCATTTGAGACAGCACTACTCAGCGACGGAGTGCACTACAGATGTAAGTGCACTGTATTGCAGTGCACTGTATTGCAGTGTACTTAGTAAAGTGCGCGGTAGTAGACACAGCCATGGTTAGGTCACGACATGGATCGAAAGTGGCACACCTGGTGGTGAATTCCCCACACCGCAGAAACCCATAGAAGGCCGTGAAAAAAACAGACTCAAGGAGAGTGTCGACGTAGGGCCCGAAGCACCCTTGTCTCAGATTGGACACCAGCGTGTGCAAGAGGGGTAAGGTGATTGGTAAGCGTTTATCTTTGGTCTCCGGACGCTGCTTCCTCAGCCCGTTCATCAGCAGGCGGATACTTGGGTTCCCGAGCAGGCTGCATGCTGAGGGCTCCGAACAACGTACATTAAATTGAATGCCTGACACCAGTGCTTTAATGGAGGAGGGATGCAGCTTCCATGATTCGAAGCAATGAACTATGAAGGCACACAACACAGACATGTTCACAGGCATAGGGCTAACGCCGAATGCGGCGCAGAAACCAGAGAATTGAATCCATGCCCTGTCGTAGGATTTTAATGTGGATGGGGCGATACCCTTCCTCATGTATTCACCAGCCGATACAACATACATGTGCAGCGCACCCGGGCCTAGTCTAGCACCGTCAGGGGGAATGGCGGACACGCCAACCCGTCCGGTAGCGCGTGAGGGCGCAGCATTCGGAACTCCTGAAAATTGAAACGAGAGCGTCAGCGCTTCTGTTCTCTAGGCCTGGAATGAAAGTGGCTCGCAATATGAAATTACCAAGCACGCTTGTCCACGTTAGCCGTCTGACTAAGCGATTAATGAAAGGCACCGAAGACCTCCCTTTGTTGATGATGTAAACTGTAGCTTCGTTGTCACAAAACACGGTTATTTTCTTCCTACACCATAAATGCCCCCACAATAGACAAGCAATCACAATTGGATATAATTTGTGTAGAGCCGTGGAGTTAAGGCCGAATTATACTTCTGCGTATCCGTTACGGACAGACGCACGGACGGAGTCGGACGGATAGGTTGCATTTATACTACTCCGAAGGCTCTGGGTGCTGAAAGCAATTTACCGCCAGAACAGTAGGTGGAGCAACGTTTTTGAACCTCAGAGAAGCCTGCCCCATGACGTCTTTGTGTGTGGAAGTCGTCGATTGTTTATTTACCTCCTCCCAACTCACACACAGTGAACGATGGCGAATAGAGCACGATTGTTGATGGAGCTGGAGCTGCTTGATATGGAAGAGGACTGACTTGCTTGATTGAGACGAGAACAACGAGAGAGGAGGAGACAGAGGCGGAGGTGGAATGTACGTCCACTTAATCAAACGAGGCAGTTTACGGGAGAATATGCATCTCTTGTTCGACCTCTGAGGGATGTCGACGAAGAGATGCACTTTGCATATTTTCGAATGTCGTCTGGCAAGTTTGACGACCTTCTTCGTCGTGTGGAGCCACACATACGGCACCAGAGCACACACAGTATGCTGGTTGGTGCCGCCCAGAGACTCGCTGTGGTGCTACGCCTTTTAGCCTCTGGTGGAAGCCAACAGGCTGTAGCGGCGAGCTACAAGCTGGCATCATCCACGGTGTCCGGCATTGTGTCTGAGGTCTGCAAGGCCTTGTGGACAGCTCTACAGCCAGACTATCTACCCTGTCCCTCAACCTGCCAGTGGGCAGCGATAGCGGCGGATTTTTGGCGGCTCTGGAACTTTCCAAACTGCGTTGGAAGCCTCGACGGGAAGCATGTTAACATCAAGGCACCACCTCATGCCGGGAGTGATTTTTTTAATTATAAAGGTGCTCACTCCATTGTTCTGATGGCAACATGCGATGCCAGGTATCGGTTCACGATGGTGGACGTCGGAGGATACGGACGGGAGAGCGACGGTGGCGTTCTCAAAGAGAGCACATTTGGGTCACAGCTGCTCGAGAACAAGCTGAACCTGCCGCCATCTGCGTTTCTTCCCGGGACCAGGATCGATGCCCCACAGGTGATCGTTGCTGATGCTGCCTTTCCCCTGCACAACAACATCATGCGTCCATTTCCAGGTATGTCACAAACCCTAATAATGCATTGCACGTTGCATAGATATTTGACAGAACGTGGTATCTTATTTGTGATGGTGGTGCAACCATGTTCTATTCAGTAACACTCTGCATGTATTGTTTTTTGTTGTATTATCAGGGGCAAATCTGAGCAAGGAGAAGACAATTTTCAATTACCGCCTCTCCAGAGCCAGGAGGGTGATTGAAAAAGCCTTTGGCATCATGGTGGCACGTTGGAGGATTCTTGGAAGGGCGATTGAGTTCCTGCCAGACAAGGCTGGGGATGTGGTCAAGGCATGTCTAGTTCTCCACAACTACCTGGCCTACACGGATGAGGCGACCACACCCGAGAGCCGCTACATACCGCCCAGCTTCTCGGACACAGACTCGGGGGGAACGGTACAGCCTGGTGAGTGGCGCAGAGTGGTGTCTAGTGACGGCAATCTGTCACAGACACCACAGATATCAAGGGGCCGTGCCACCAGAGCTGCTATCTGTGTGAGGAATGACTTCATGCAGTTCTTTCAGACGCCTGACGGAGCGGTTCCATGGCAGAACGACATGGTGTTGCGTGGCACACTTAACCCCAGAGCTTGACCTTGTAAATAAATGTTTTGAACTGTCTCAAAACCAGTTTGGTGTGTTATTTTTCCCTTTTGTATACAAACAAGGTGTGAAACCCAAACTATTCAAACAATACTAGAGTACTATTTACAAAGTGCAAAGAAGCAGCATAGTGTCTTGGCATACTATCAGCCCTGTTCAAACTGCAGGCTGTATGAACTCCTATAAGTGTGAGAAATTAATTGATTCTGACTTGTAAATAAATGTAAATAAAATCCCCAACTGTTGAATTTAATGTTTTATTTATAAGAAAACATTCAAACAAAATAAGTGATATGGCAAATAATGTGCAAAAGAAAACAAAGTGCAAAACAAGTGCTATCACACAAGGTGCAAATTATATAACAAACCAATAACAAAATACAAACTATTTACAAATTACAGTAACTTGGCATACTGTCAGGCTGGTTTTCATGCATCAGGGTGTATATCTGGTGCATAATTGCGCGTTGCCTGTCTTGGGGTAGATTTCTTGCCATAAACCCTATGGTTTGCCCATAGCAAGCGAATTCGTCTACTGGTGGTGGTGGTGGTGGTGGTGGACATGGTTCCACATTCGCAAAACTGTTATACAGTTGGATCCTGCGCTCCTCGATCTTGGCGAACACATCAGAGATGGAACTGTGGTCTGGCTCCATCCGTCTTTTCCTCTTTTGGGAACGACGAGATGGCGCTACCATGGAGGATGGAGAGGTGGACGGACTCCGAAAACTTGGAGGCGGATGGCAGGTTGAGGTGGATGTCTCGGGGGAGTCCTCAGGTGCTAAGGGGGATGGCTCGGGGGAGTCCTCAGGTGCTGAGGTGGATGGCTTGGGGGAGGATGGCTCTTTCTAATAATAAAAGGAAAGGAAACTACAATATGAAAATTGCATTTGGCTACAATGATGAAAGTTGCATACTGCATTCATAACATCAACAGCTCTTAACGCTAAGAGCTTCTTAGGAGCGTTCTAAGAACGCTCTAGAACGCTCTTAGAACGCTCCTAAGAAGCTCTTAGCGTTAAGAGCTTCTTAACGAATCTGGGAAACCCGGCCAATGTAAGTACTTTATGAACAGGCAGTTGGTCTTTGTTCGGTGCATTTTGTGTTTATGACCAAAAGCCTGGCCAAGCTGGCGGGTATGATTGCACTACTAGGTCGAGCACAAAGAGGCTGTTCAAAAACCGAGAAATATTTACCGTATTTTCGTAGTTTGACGACGTATCTAGATGTTTCACGTGAGGCATCAACCACGACATGAACAGAAAGAAAGCAGAGACCTTCTGCCCCCCTGCATCATCACTGCTGCCTTTGATAGTCTTCTTGACCCTGACAAATTTGTCACGGATCTTCCTCCATTTCTTGATGCACTCTTGCACATCAAGACCAACCGCAACCGAAATCTCTTTCCAAGAGTTCGCTCTCATCTGCGCGTCTTTGTATGTCCTCAAAGATGGGTTGTAGAGGTTCTCATACCTCCGGATCTCTTCAACCAGGCGCTCTTCAATGTTGTTCTCCATTATTGTGTTCGTGTTTAAAAAAAATGGCGGTATTGTGAATGAAACAGGACATTTAAGGGCGGAGATGTGAGATTCCGGAAATTATGTGATGTCGTTAGCAGACCAATCACAGCCAAGGGGTATCCGTAAAACGACGGACAGACGGATAGTTCGAAAAATCAGGAGGTGCATGTAGAGCTCTCCGAGGGACACGGAGAGGACACGATAGAAAAAACTGATACTGTTCCAATGCTCGCACAGCACGCTCCAAAAACGCAAATCCGATCGGCACCCGTCGTCCAACACCACGCAGTCTTGGAGACGAGGCACGCTTTTAGCCAAGTCCAAGAGACGGGACACGAATGCGCGGCCCTGGGGTATGATGCGCATCGCAAAATTCAGATGTCCCAGCAACGAAAGCAGCTCACGTTTAGCCATCGAAGCGGCACCCGAAGCGGCCTTCAGGACGCTTCGAATGCGCTCCAGTTTTTCCGCTGGTAACGACGCCTGCATGGAAACGCTATCTAGGTTGATACCGAGGAATTCCAAGGAGGTAAACGGGCCTACGGTTTTCTCCGCGGACAGTGGAACGCCCAGGTGCCCAAACGTGTCCCTCCACACCGAGATACAGCGGGCGGGTGGAGACGACGAAAAATCCACCACCAAAAAATCGTCCAGCAGGTGCAAGACGAACGGCAGCCTGTGGACATTCACCAGGATCCAGCACAGCGCCTCCGACAGCGAGTCAAAAATACGTGGGCTGCTGCGGCAGCCGAACGCCAACCTGACCTAACGCCGAATGAATGCCACTGAGAGGGGTGAAGAGGCATGACCTTAAACGCGTCGGTGATGTCGGCTTTCCCCAGCCACGCACCCCTGCCTGCGGTTTTTATCATGCTGATTGCATTATCGACGCTAGCGTAGTGCAGCGAAAACAGCTCCCGGGGAATCAAACTATTAATGCTGGGCACAACGCCATCGTGAGGGGCAGACAGGTCAATTATGAGGCGTTTCTTGCCAGACTACTTGCGCGTTGCGACGCCTATGGGGCTTACTCCGTACGGGGCGAAAGGGGGCGCGAGGAAAGGTCCGATCATAAACCCTTTAGCCACTTCTTTCTCGAGGAGTGCTTCGACGACCGCCGGCTCTTTGATCGCCGTTTGCAAATTGGGGCACTCATGACTCACGTCGGGCAGATTATAAAGACCAGCAAGAAACCCGTGCACCAAACCATCCAGTAAATACGACACAAAACAGCTATTGGGATGACTCCCCAACGCGGCAGAAAGTCTCGAGACGTTGACCGGGGTTGACGGATGTTTAATCATTTCCCCTTCGGAGCCGGGCGGGCCCGACGAGGGCACACAGATCGGGGATGAGCGTCCCCGCAATAACTGCAAGCATGCAGAAACCTACAATTAGTATACCGACAAACACTTTCGTTGTACGTGATGCACAGCGAGGTGCTTGCAGCGGAGGAGGGCCGTACATTCCTTCGACAGGCTTGACCGCCCGAGGCGGAGGCACCGTAGGCCGACCCCTCTGCCTTGATCGGCGATGCAAATGCAGTCCTCGGGCACAGATTCACCGTGTGGACCAACGAACCGCACACGGAACAACACATCGGCACATGCCCGGTGAACACCCTGCTGACCAGATCGAGGTCGAGCACCGACCAATCCACACGGACGTTGAACTTTTGGATGTACAATGCAGCCTTGGCAGAAAAGCATTTGTGATACTCGTAGAAGAGGGTTCCGCCATAGCGCATTGCTAGATCGGAAATCAATGCTAGGTAGGTATCGAACTCCACGCGGCGCTCAGGGTAAACCTCGCAGAGCGTGTCGCGGTATACGCCGAAAGCCACGTAGAACTCGGGCAGAGTCAGGTTTTTGGACATCCTGGGATCACACCCCTTGAGGAGCACGGACACTTCCCCGCACTCGACCACCCGCCTGTCCACCGGATCCGCAGAGCATAGCAGTATCTTAACTAGATTGACATCGGTACCTGCTAGGATTTGGCTCCTCAGATGGGCGGAAATGCCGGCAGCGAGAGACAGGAACGGCGCCCCAGAAGCTGCAAAGTCCAAGGCCGCCGGAGTGCTTCCGGACCCGGACCCGGGGATCTGCAGAGCCGTCGCCGACCTGCCCTCCAACGCGACGACACAAGCTCCCATGTCAGCCAGAGATACTTTGATATCCAACAGGGCCGCCAGCACCGGGTCCGAACGGGAGGTGGACGCCGCCGGGGCCGGGCTCCTCCCCCGGACTCGAGCCCTGTTCCCGGATGCCGGTTGGGCAGAGGTGCCCCGTTTCCCCTTGCCTTTCCCTGCCGGAGTGGGAGGGGGAGCGGGAGGAGTGACACCGCCGCACTCCATGAAAAAATCGAACAGTTCCTCGTGGTTGCATCCCCTGGGAGGAGACACACCCCGGTCGTACAGGGAGTCGAGGATGCAATGGACTGGCCAATCAGTGATGGTAGCCGATCTCTGGGCCAGACGCGAGCTGCGTCGAACTTGGCCATTCCCATCGTCGCCGAGGTCCACGGAGGGTGCACCTCCGGGTGATCGATCGGAATCTCCACCAAACACCCCCAACAAACGGGTCGGCTCCGAATCAGAGGAGTCGCCCATGGCAAAGCCGAAAAACAACACAGCCAACAGACACGGGACCAGAACCAGCATTGGCAGCAGCACTGATCATACAACAACCGGAGTGAGTATGTGCGTATCCGCGCGTCTTTTAAAGACGCCTTATCGGACGTGGCCCAATGAATATGCGCTGTTAACATGGGTGTGGTAGTGGGCGGAGGAAGGAAGGTGGAGTAAGACGCCTTACGTCCCCGATGACTGACGCGCACTGCCCGATTGCCCTGCCTGAACTAGCTGCGCTTATTTGTCTGAAGGAAAATTTGGTGAAATAATCCAAATTTGCACATCTACACATTCAGAGGTTATGCTCCTTGTCAAACTTTTTAATGTTCATCGTAACAAAGCCATTGCAAACACCCCCCACATAACATGCATCAGTCGTTCAGAACATAAATGTGTTGTGCTCCCTAGTGACATTGTTAGAAAGTGTTTATTACTTGAGTTCAGTGACAAAATGTATATATGTACATTTCCTAATAATCATGAAAAGGAGTGATTGTTTGAAAATCCAAAAACCCAGTGTGTGCTCTACTTTGACAGTCTTTTTAGATGATAAATTACCTACCCAATGTCCCTTCAATATCCAAATATTATAATATACGGGTCCAGCCCTACATTGATCCTCTCTATTTCTGCCCTTTGAATGGAGTGGTTTATCTTTATTATGTTTGTTTTTATTGTGTGCGGATGTAAAGTCCTTATGAGAAGTCTGTATTAAAGGTGCTACAGAAATAGTGTAATATTATTATAAAAATGGACCATTGTTAGAAAGCAGCACACTTAAGCAACATGTTTAAATATATATTCAAATGCTGAAATTCAAGAAAATGCAGTAATGAATTTGCTCTGTATCATTCTTGTTATGAATTGTATATTAACAGTAGGTCATATTCTAAAACTAAATAAAAAGTTATAACACTTGTTGGCTCGAATAATTTTGACCCTGGAGAAGAACAAGATAAAGACTTTCAGCAGGCATCAATTAAGAATGCGTGGTTGCGGAAAGGTTTGTTTTCTACAAATTGCATGGCAAATAATATTGTACAGATTTTTTAAAGTTATGCCACCAATGACATTTTATTGGGTTTATAGACCAGTTAACCAATTGTATTCATTTAAATTGGTTAACTGGCCAGTTACATCCTATTGGTTTCAACTGGACGGAACTGGTGAATCAGGTGCCACCCATAGCTCAATTGGTTTAAATGGGTTTTGATTAGAGCTGTGAAAAATAACGCGTTAACACATTATGTAAATTACAGGATTAATTTGTTATTTTTGTTTAACGCATTTAACGTAATATACACAATCTGCACTTGTCGCTACTCTAATGCAGTCAGACGGCAGCTGCTATCCAAACAAACAACATGGATAATTCTGATGAACCTGAGGACCTTATGGGAAGTTCGTGTTCCAAAAAACAAAGATGGAACATTCAATAAAACCAAAGTAATATGCACACTCTGCGGGAAGATGTTATCGTTTCACCGAAGCAATACCAGCCTAAAGTAGCTACCACCTCAACGCGAAGCATGCGTTGGTCGGCGAGGGGAGTTCAAGTAGAATGCGCCACCCTCACTGAACAGCGTAGGGCCCTCACTAAGACTGCCTGTGACAAGTTTACTAGCACAGTTGCCAAATGGATTGCAAAAAGCTGTAGACCGATTAATATTGTTGAGGACGAGGGGTTCACCGAAGTTTTGCGAGTGGCAACGGGGGACTCGAGCATCAAAGCACCGCAAAGTCATAGACGCACACTAAAAATTTGGAAAATCGGTAATATGTGATTAATCATGATTAATCCACAGAAACCTATGATTAATTTGATTAAAATTTGTTATAATTTCACAGCCCTTAGTTTTGATTGGTTTTAACTGGTATTCTTAACTGGTTTAAACCAGTAGATTTTTAAAACCCAGTTGGATCCAGTTGAATCCAATACAAACCATTTGAGACCAGTTCATTCGAATAGACTAGCTACTGGATTTTCAGATGGAATTTCCACTAGGGCTAGGTTTAAAAATAATTCTGATTTGATTGGAACTCTCTTTTATACATTTACATTTATTTATTCACTTTTACTGTACCCTACACTTTTAATGTTATCGCCCTCCCCCCCTTTCTGAATAAAGTTCGACTGACCTGATTTGTTGATTTCTGTTGCTATGAAAAC
Organism: Thaleichthys pacificus; assembly: GCA_023658055.1. Classification (NCBI taxonomy): domain Eukaryota; kingdom Metazoa; phylum Chordata; class Actinopteri; order Osmeriformes; family Osmeridae; genus Thaleichthys; species Thaleichthys pacificus. Next base: position 17,133,453 of record CM042876.1, read on the forward strand.
CAGTTTAGCCAAGCTAACTAACATTGTTTTTAGCTAGCTTGCATTACCATTCAATTGCTAACAAAACGTTCGTAAAAATAGCTTGCTAATCGGGCAGAACTTGTTAATGCAAGAGACTCTGAGACCTTAGCGCGCCACTAGCATCTCGTCATATCACGCAGTCGGAGCACAGCTAGATAATCAGCGTCAGCGCTCTTGGGTGTACCCAGCATGCAGTGCGGCATGTAAAAAAACAACAGCTATGCAAGGGATTTCAGTTGTTGTGTTCGTTCAGTTAGATATTTGTAATGTTATAGACCAATTATCACCCTACGTCACACCACTGTCAAGCATGCTCAACTGCGCATGTCGGCTGCAAAAGACGAACTTCTCCCGGGTATAATACACTTGGAGTGTCGATCAGGTCATATCTCTGGCCACTGGATTTCAGAGCTTGACATTAACTTTTTGAGGCACTTGTCCTTTGGACAAGTACATTTACGTTTCATTTGTCCATGCACAAAAGTCACTTGACCCCCGATACCTTTAAATAGCCTTACCAAGTGATAGGGCAAAACTAGCCTGGCTAACGGAGGTCGCTTTCTCAGGCAAATGATGAATGAAACAGGCTTGGTTAAAGAAATCCGAGATATCTTCAGCAGGCTTGTATCTACAAAAGGCAGTCCTCCCTGACGTTTATAGTGTAGAATGGAGTGAAATACAACATTGTGCACACTGCCAGTGAGCGACCCGAGTCTGACTAAGGCTAACGACGTCAAAACAGTGTAACGGGGACGAAGTCTCACTCAGATTGCCAGTTTTACACAAATCACAAAAATAATCGGACCAGCTGGCTAAAAGCAGAATTCCCATATCTCTTTAAAGCTGCCCTGCTTGACTTTTTAGGTGTATAATTGACTGTAAAACTGTAAAATTATGAACTTTGTGACATGACGTGAAGACATGGCTGCCGCATAAGACTATGCGGTCTACCGGGCGACATTCTCACTCAAATTTCAAGACTTTCGTAACCCAAATCAAAATTCTGATGTGACAGATCAATGGGGAATCGCCTTTTCTCTTAAAGGCTGTCCTCCTCGACCTTTTTGGTCTTTTTAAATCGAACTATTTGTATAATCCGTGTACTTCTCTAGCCATTATAAAGGCTATCCTTTCCCGGTTTTCTGCAGCCACATTGCGCGCGCATCCTGAATGTTTACAAACAAATAATTGGTCTATTGTTTGTTAGTTAATATAATCTTGTTGGTCACCCTGAGTGTGCATGCTGTGTAGTTTAATGGGAACAGAGAGTCGGCCATTTTACTATCACAGGCTATACTTGCAAGGAGCTGAACGTGGGCTGTGCCCTAGACCAATTGCCTATGAGGCTAATCTTGATTCTGGATTGACTGAGATTCTGGAAAGAGATCTACTCAAGAAGAGAGTCAATATCTGTGGTTTTCAAGCCATCTTTGAGAAAGTTTGAAAACGTAATATGTTTTGATTGTGGGAGGCAACTTTTGGATTACACCTAAACCTCATGCGGCTGCTGCAGCATTTCTGCTTTGGCGTGACCTGCGCTGGGAGAGAGAGAAACAGCATGGATGGGGATAGTGTGCGGGCAGATGTCTTTATATAGGGTGAAATGGAATGAGAAATGCAATACAAAATGTCTGAAAGGGGTGTATTTATGTAAATGTACACATTGCCTCAATATCTTTGTGTCAATAAATCTAATATAATTTTGACTGATGGTTTTTCAAACCTAATAGTGTTCAAGATGACATCACTCTGAAGTACCATAAACAATTTCACCTTGGTATGTCAATATATGATTGAATTCAATTGAATTGATCCACAGCGCGCAAGTTCCAAATTCTCAGACTCATCCTGCCCCTTGACACTAGGAGGCATATTGAAAATGCTGTGTGATGCAGCGCAAAGCGGGACAGGTGGTCACCCTACTTGACAGACACGTGCGAGCTTGGCGAGACGCACACACATCCTTTCTGGAAATTGTGTGTTGACCAAGACTCCCACCCTCGGTTTTTAGCTCCTGTTTCCTTTCGCTTCCAATCGCAGCTCGCCGTTATGAATATAAATTATTTTTCGGCGGCCATTGTTTTCAACTGGAATCGTCTGATAGCCGTGTTGGAGGCAGCCACGTTCGGTAAGTCATGTCACCTATTTTTACACATTTTAAGCTAGAATCAATGATTGGGTTCATGAAAGTACACTACTCTTGAATTATGGTGAAGGTTTGACCACTTTTGGACCTTTAGATCGTGAGTCTGAAGTGACGGTAAAAGTACTCGAAAAGTAGCTAGCTTTTTCCCTCTGTGTTTATAATAAGTGAATCATTTAGCATCTCGGTGAATTCTTCACCAAAAAGGTTGAGGAGGGCAGCCTTTAGGAGATATGGGAATTCTGCTTTTAGCCAGATGCTCCGATTATTTTTGTGATTTGTGGAAAACTTGCAAGTGGAGTGAGACTGCGTCCCGGGGTACATTGTTTTAATGTTAGCCTCAGAGTCAGACTCGGCTCGCTCACTGGCAGTGTGTAAACAATTTTGTATTTCACTCGATTCTACTCAAAAAACATCAGGGAGGACTGCTTTTTGTAGACAAGAGCCTGCTAAAGATAGCCAGTCTATCACATTTTTCAAGGCAAACCTGTTTCATTCGTTATATGCCCTGAGAAAGCGACCTACGTTAGCCAGGTTAGTTTTTCCAATTTCAGTAAGTCAGGCTATTTTAAGGTCTCTGACAGTCAGAATCACTGTTTACAGGCAAAGGTTGAGCTGGTCTTTGGTCAGATGTGTATATATTGACCAGTTTAGAGCTAAATACTCTTGCCAGAGCCTGGATTTCGCACACATAAAAAGTACAGCCAAATTTTGTTATTTAAAAATACACAACAATGTCTGTTTTTTTTACAAATATTAATAACATTTTCACCAAAATGTTCTGTTAAAACACATAATTTCATAATAATACAATTTTCACCTAAATGTTCTGTTAAAACACATAATTTCAAAACTATCTATTTTAACAGTTATTTTGCAGATATTTACTTTCATCCCACGGACAAATAACTTTTTAATAACATAATTTTTGGTTTAGACATAGGAACCTTGAATTGTGAACTGAGCTCGGGTAGTTGACGTCATGCAATCCCAGCATGCACCAGTCAATATCAAAGACTACAAAAGCCTGCAAAAGCCTTTTTGGGGCTATTTCGTTGTTTATGATCATTGACCAATGCACTTTTAGTAAAGCTCTCTCTTGGAAGTCGCTTTGGATAAAAGTGTCTGCTAAATGAATAAATGTCCAGAGTAGACTCCAGAGTAGGACGAAGGAAAGTTGATTAGATAGTTTTGTAGCGGCAACGCTCCTGTTACCCAGAATGCCCCACGCAAGCTGAAAAGCTACAGAGTTAAAGGTTTAAGCTTAGTTAGATAAGCATTGTTTGGAGTTTTGTTGTTGTGTTCGTTCTGTTTTGATATGTGTAATGTGATGGTGTGTAGTTTGGATAAATTAAGTGTTCACCCTGAGTGTGATTGTTGTCCAGTTAGATGGCAATCTAACCTGTCTTATAAGACAAATGTGCGGCGAGCAATATTCCTCTCCAATTCATACAGCTAGCTACGGAGCCCCTAAAGGGACATGGGAAGAAAAAAAAACTTTCTGGTGAGCACGAGAACGTTTCTGGCTTGCACACACGAAAGTTTCTGGTGCGCACGAGAAAGTATCTTCTCAAATACTGTTACTTGTAGGCGAGGTGGAGGCTCGAAAACCACATTATTTGGTGGCCGGTGGATGACCAATAAAAACTGTGCGAGTTGCAGCATATTGCTGCCATCAACTGTGCCAGTGATACCCCGAGTCGAGATACAATTTTAAAACAAAAGCGTTTTGAAAAAAAGCACAATTTTATTTTCCCTTTTAATAAAGTTGATAAAGCTAAAATATATTTAACCTATTGCTTCAGAGACATTTCAATTATTGATAGGGTCCTCCTTTCAAAAGCAGAAGGGCTCTCTCGCTTTGTATACCCATCTCTTTCATTGTACGTCAGTGATATAACTATAAAAGAGATAAACAAGATTTTTTTTACATTTTACAAAATAGACCTCACAAACAAAAAAAACGCCTACTTTGTAACTCTAAAGAGGAAGGCAGATTAGATGTCTTAGATTTCAGTGACACAATAAATACTTTTAGAGTAAATTGGCTTAAAAGATGTCTTTTGAATCCTTCATCATTGTGGTATTTTATTCCTAATCTTTTTCTGCTGAAATGCAGTTATTTACCGGATAAACTCCCTATTAAGTTATCTAAATGCCATCAACAAGCTCTTCTCGCATGTAAATGATAATTTGTTCACAATTTTTCTCCTCATAAAGCGTTGCTATGAAATATAATAGCGATGTTACTAAAGGTAAATCTTTGTTTTTGTCTAAATGGCATCAGAAAGGTATCACTTAAGCTGTCCAACTGTTTGATAGGTCTGGTACTTTGTTATCCTTTTTTTTTAATAACTTTTTTTTATTTATAACTTTTAAGGAATTTCCCATTCTGTAATTTGTGCTATTCCCTCTGGTTTAACACAACTTATTAAAAACCATGAGTCATGAAACCGTCGAACTTCGCTTACCATTATTAATTCTAGATATACTAGATACAAAATTACAGACAGACGATGCAACAATAAATATGTACGAAATATCTTTCAAAGAACCAATAAAATAGTCCCTAGAAGTTGTTTTTGTGTCATATTGACGAAATTTCTTGGAGGAGAGCTTGGCTATTGCCCTATAACTATTGCATTTCTCATAAAGTAAAGGAAACTCACTTCAAAATACTACATAACATTTACCCTGTTAATGTAACTCTATCTAAATGTTCAGACACCAGCAGTTCTTGTAGCTTTTGTATATCTGGAGAGGAAACCTTAACTCATTTATTTTATGAATGCACGATTATAAACAAGTTTTGGAATGATTTATCTTTACATATATTCAAGAATAATTCTCACACATTTTCTAGATGTTTTTTGTTATTATCAAAACACCATTGATATTAACTTAGAATTTATAGTTAATTACATAATACTGTCTGAAAAACTTTACATACATAAACAGAAATACTCTATTAGAAATACTCTATACTCTATTCTATCTATAATATTTGGATTATAATCCAAATATTATTCATTTTGTATCTGACCTAACATTACTATTAGTCCTTCTCTCTTGTGACCTGGTGTATCAATCTCACTGCTACTCCTCGTCCCTACGCCCGTCCACAACCTTTGCTATTTCTTCCTCCTTCGTTCGTTCCGTTCAGTTCGTTTGTTCCGTTTCGTTCATGCTTCTCGACCTCCAGGGAAGCTAACCCGAAGGGCCGTTCACTCCCTCTTGGTCATGTCACTATCTGTTCTCGTCTGTCTCTCTCGGTCTCCAATCCGCTCTTAAACTCTTGGGCTGGGGGGTGTGGTCTCCAAAAAAATAAACACTACACAGCAAAATGCCCAAACAAACTCAATGTTAACTACACAAATCACAGCAATGAAATCAAGTGAAAAAATAATACGGTCCCCTTCCATAATCATGATACCCCCAAAAAATGGTCACTGCACCCCCAGTCAAAGCAGGCTGCATCCGGCCCTGGAAGGAAGGCAGTTTCATTAAAGATGGGAAAGCGAATGTTTGAGAGAAAAACCGGTAGCCTATGTATTTTGTGTTATGAGGCGATGTCGGTCATTAAAGATGCCAAATGTATCCTCCAAGAAAAACAGCAGATTGTCCAAGAATTAAAAGGCGGACTGCAATTGCAGCAGAATAGGCCTCATGTCCCAAAAGCTACAACTAAAACACTATGTTTTTACATCGTTACATCGTAACGATGGCCCTTTGAGGGCAACCATAAGAGTTTGACACCCCTGCACTAAGAGAAATGAGAAGAGAACCCTGTTTCATTCTACACTTCACTCTAAGTGTAAATGACCAGCAACAAATGTATGCTCTTTAATATATGCATCTTTATAAATAGGCTAATAAGTATGCCTATGCATATATTTTTTTTATATACAGCTCCCCCCCCCCCCCCCATCACCACAGTGATGACTATCTCCATTCAGGAGAGAGAAGTCAACAGACTGTTCAAGAGGCAGAACCCCTGCAAAGCAGCTGGGCCGGACTCTGTCTCTCCTGCCACCCTCAAGAGGTGCGCTGACCAGCTGTCTCCGGTGTTCACCAACATCTTCAACACCTCCCTGGAAACATGCCATGTTCCAGCCTGTCTCAAGTCCTCCACCATCATCCCTGTGCCCAAAAAGCCAAGGCCAACAGGACTAAATGACTACAGACCTGCCATCCTGACCTCTGTGGTCAAGGCCGGACTTACCATTGGGCTTGACTGGGCTCCAGCCCATGGGCCCCGCCCTGGAGGGGGCCCCGCCCGTTTACATTTACGCGCAGTGGAGGACTGAGCTATTTATTAGCCAGAACACTAAGTTATGCTAGCTAGATTCATAGGCAATAACATTGTGTACGGTTGACAAACAGTAAATATAATTTGACAATATGTTGGACAAGAAGACCAGCTAGCTAAACAGCCATGTTATTGTCCCCAAATCAATATGAAGATTTTCACGAACAAGGTATCGGACATATACTACTAGTACTAAGCTACAGTACGGCCGCAGCCTGTGTACTGTAGCGAGTTGAATAGCAAATGGATGTGAGATGATCGTATCAAAGTTGACATATTCTCCAAACAGTAATTATAATTTGACCGTATGTTTAACAACAATACTAGCCAGCTATCCAGCCATGTCATTGTCCCCAAATCAAATCAAGATTTCTACTAACAAAATAATCGGCATGTCGTGTTGGCCGCAGCTTGTCTGAATTGACTAGCGAGGTGAATAGCGAATGGGATGTGAGATTAGCGGTTACGTGACACTGACACAGTAAATTCAGAAAGGTAACATTTTCCAAATAGGTTAAAAGAAATATTAAAGTCACTCATTGTTGTAATTACATGTTAGCTTGTTAAAGTCTTTCAAAATTGTAAACGGAGGCTTTGACTGCGTCCCTGTTGTTATGGTTAGCTAGTTATTTCAGACACTTTGTACAGGCTCATACCAAAGAGTATAGTTCTTTGCTCATACTATGTAGCCAGCGCAATAATTTAGAATGGTGAAAAGACAGTTTTGCTGGAACTACTTAGTAGGTGTACATTATCATCTGATAATGGACACCCCTGCAGCCAATCAGAATTGAGTATTCACCCAGACATTCACCAGATATAATGACTTAAAATATTTGTCATTGAATCGTTCATTCAGGAGATTCGTTCAAAAATGCTGATTCGTCCATGAAACAAATGAAGTATTTGAGTGAGTAATTGAATCATTCATTCAAACCACGTTTTTTTTTTTTATAATTCAGATTATTTTAACATTTTAAATAGACTTCAGCAATTAACATAAATAATGTTATTTTGTTTAGTTGTTGTTCAGAATTGTGGACTCTATTATATTCTCAATTTATCCAGAACATACATAGCTTGTGTATGTATCATTTTGTTCTATTTAAAGTCACGTATAGAAGGTAGGGCCCGAAAATGAGTCAAGCCCAGGGGCCCCCACCCCCCTAAGTCCTGCCCTGTCTGTGGTAATGAAGTATTTTGAGCGCCTGGTGCTGGCTCACCTCAAATCCATCACAGACCCCCTCCTGGACCCCCTGCAGTTTGTCTACAGATTTAACAGGTCTGTGGATGATGCAGTTAACATGGCCCTCCACTTCACGCTACAGCACCTGGACTCCCCAGCATCCTACGCCAGGATCCTGTTTGTGGACTTCAGCTCTGCCTTCAACACCATCATCCCTGCCCTGCTTCAGGGCAAGCTCTCCCAGCTGAACGTGGCCGAGGTGGGTCACAGTCTGACAAGAAGCAGTGCGTTAAGCTGGGAAGACAAGTCTCTGATTCCCGGTCCATCAGCACCGGATCTCCTCAAGGCTGCGTCCTTTCCCCTCTGCTCTTCTCCCTGTACACCAACAGCTGCACCTCCAGTCATCTGTCCAGTCCATCAAACTCCTGAAGTTTGCGGCCGACACCACCCTTATTGGGCTCTAGGAACTATAGGTGGGAAGCTGACAACCTGGTGACCTTGTGCAGCCAGAACAACTTACAACTCAATGCTCTTAAGACAGTGGAGATGGTTGTGGACTTTAGAAAGAACACAGCCCCACTCACCCCCATCACCCTGTGTGACTCCCCAGTCAACACTGTGGAGTCCTTCCGCTTCCTGGGTACTTTCCTCTCCCAGGACCTCAAGTGGGAACTGAACATCAGCTCCCTCATCAAGAAAGCACAACAGAGGATGTACTTCCTGCGGCAGCTGAAGAAATTCAACCTGCCAAGGACAATGATGGTGCACTTCTTCACAGCCATCATTGAGTACATCCTCACCTCCTCCATCACCATCTGGTACGCTGCTGCCACTGCCAAGGACAAGAGCAGACTGCAGCGTATCATTCGTACTGCTGAGAAGGTGATTGGCTGCAATCTGCCTTCCCTCGAGGACCTGCAGACCTCGAGGACCCTGAGGCGTGCAAGGAAGATTTTGGCTGACTCCTCCCACCCTGGACACACTCTGTTTCAGCCACTCCCCTCCGGCAGAAGGCTGCGGTCCATCAGGTCCAGTACCACACGCCACAAAAACAGTTTCTTCCCATCTGCTGTTGGCCTCTTCAACAAGAACAAGAGCTCAAACTGACTTAATTCACAATCTGCACAATGATACCTTGCCACATTGCAATTGCACTATATTAAATGATTTGTATCTTTTGTACTACTTGTATGTCTTGTACTATTTGTATTTTTAGATTTTTATATCGCAAATTATTTGGCTACTTTATATTTTATATTTTTTATTAGTATTAGGTCGACTTGTACCTTTAGTATTGTTAGACCACATATTAAAGTTTTAGGATTCCTATATGTTTAATGTATGCACCTTCCTGCCAAAGTAAATTCCTTGTCTGTGCAAACTTTCAAGGCGAATAAAACCCTTTGTGATTCTGATTCTGATTGAATTTTCAACCACATGTAGGCTACTGTACTGTGAGTATGACGAACTGGTGGTAAAGTGATAGGGATGGCGATACAGCGATAGCGGTAGATACAGTACCATATTATAAAAGATAAATCATAAATGCAAATATGCTTATAAATCCTTTGTGTTGTAATGATAATATATTATTTGATCCTTGGGGAAGATGGGGATAAACTTGCATTACATTACCTTAGTTGTAGCCTATAGTAAGTTTGCAATAGGTTGCTAGTTGGATAACAGCTACATTTGAACATAAGAACATAACATAACTTGAACATAAGAAAGTAAAGATAAGTAGCCAACTAGTATAAAATAACATGATGCAGTGGGTCGGTTTTCCTCCTGTCTTCCCCAATTTTTGGAGTTGCCAGCCGCCACTGATGTGTATGCTAGTGTAGGCTAAGTGTAATAGCATACAGTGCAATTTGCTGTGTATTGCTTTTTTTCAGGTCTGTGTTGTAAACATGTTGTTTTGTAGTAATAGTGTTGACTGGATTAAAATTGTAACCTGGGGGATTGAGGTAGAAAGTTTGCAAGTTAAAAGAGGATAATTTGCAGGGGGGATTTGAAAAAAGGCTAGCCATTTTATTTAGGCCATACTATATTTCTAATTTGCATGTAGTGTACACTCACAAGATATTATTTCCACAAAATGTTGGCTCTCCGCTTTCCTTTACTTTCCTTTACACTCCGTCTCACTTCTGTATTGATGAGTCCTGAGTAAGGCTAACCTTCTCTCTCCTCTCTGTCCCTCTCCCTCTCTCACATGAGAAACTCTGCATCACGCTGCCCAAGGCCTTTCCAGGCCTCCCTGTACACACACACACATCAATACATGCAGGCTCATCCAAACACACACAGTGTCAAGTCACACATACAATTGACCATTTATGTCATATTTACATACCAAAGCCTACTGTGGTGAAGAGAAAATGCACACCTTTGCTTTGACTTGTGTTGGCGCAGGCGCGGTGGGTCTTCAGGGAGGGGGGCGGTGTTGTTGTCCATCATAAGGGGCGGGGCGGAGGTGGGTGTGTGACACAGCTGATGCACGCATCCTCAAGCTGCCTCCATCACCCGATCCTCTATAGGCAATAGCGGCTGCAGCCTCCCACAACTGGAGCTAGACACGCACTGCCGCTACAACCTCCCTCTTTGCGACTCCGAGCACAGCAGGATCGGACAGCGGGCCGAGAGGCTGCGGGACGACGTAATTTGGCTTCCTTTGGCGTTGACTGTGCTTCTACTGGCGCAAATAGTAAGTGCGGAGCTGTTGTTGACAACGAGGTGATGGTGCCCACCAGTCCTTCATTTCTATAGAGAAATACGCGCACCTTGTAAGCTACACTGCGAGGCGCAAATCCACACCTGCGTTCCTCGATATTTATCGCCATTGAACTGCATTATCAATCCATCTGCCGTGCTACTTTACATGTTGCACAAGCTGACACGAAGAAAAAATATTGATGGAAAGGTTGTGGGAGGCTGTGACATTTTGCTGAAATTTACGGAGCGAAAGAGAAACGGGGAGGGATGCATATAGCTTGTTTGTTAATGTAGGAGTGAATGTAAAGACGGAGTAAAATGGGAAGGGGGGGAGCGTTGTGTGAGCGGTTGTAAACGATGCTTGCTCAAGTGGGGTATTTTTCTACTTGCTCCACAGACGCAAGTCGAGTAGACACAATGACTTTGCTCCCTGGCCCACACATGTAATCCTATCATGATCATTTCGTGGGGCTTTCTCACCCCTACGTGGTTTAATATGATTTTCACGCTGGTGCAAAGAAGCTGCCGTATCTCCATTGTGCACCAACATCACCGCGTCAGCTGACAGTCACCCTGCCTCTGTGCACATCTGTGCCGTGATAGCGAGGCGAGGGTCGTTGATGTGGCCGTTTGCAAATATAAAATTATTGAAGAGGATGTTTTATATTGATTGTACTCGTAGACAGACTGACGTCAGAGCCAAATAGCGGATTGTGTCTTGTCATTGGGAGAAGTGTCTGGATAGGCTAAATAAGCCAAAGACTTCAGATGCTGAGAGCAATGGCAGTAGTCAAAGCACAGTTCTCGATTTCTAGGCCTCATTTCATTGTCGTCTCGCTGTGGGCTATGCATTACAAGGTAATTACATGAAGATAATGTATATTTTATGATCTTCATTATGATGCAGGGGGGGGGAGCTGATATTCAAACTCATAGCCTCAGTAGGCAATATAGCCTCAATACAAGCTTAAATAAAATGGTGTTAATGTCAAATGTGTATCCTACTTAGACTTTTAGACCTATACATCCCATTGCATACACGAAAACCAGCTATTTGTCTCTTTCCCTGTGCATATGTGTGTGTGGATTAAGGTGAAAACAGTGGGTGCTTTGTTTAAGGGGCAATTTGTTTGCCTTTGCACCACAGTTGTTGGCAAGGTGTCGGGATGTTGTCAATACAAGAGGGAAAATAATATATAAGAAAGATAATGCATTACCTTTACAGTGTATGTGTATCCTATTATTTACCATACTTAGGCTAATGTCAGCATAGTAGAGGAGATTAAAAATACCCTGAATGTATTTCATCGTGAGTGTGTGAGAGAGGGAGAGAGCATGGATGTGTTTAAGTGTGTGTGAGAGATGGGGTGCAAAAGTGTGTGTGCACTCTCTCTCGCTCTCTCTCTTTCTCTGTTTGAAGCATGGAGACGATGATGTAATGCCTCGGAGTGTGTAACTATGGCAGAGAGAGGGGAGTGTAGGCACGTGCCATTGCTCAGCCAACACTGAGAGTGGTCCCTCAATTGGCCACAAGGCAGTACTGCACCTAGATGCTATTTTGGACAAAATGAGCACCTCAACTTAAGCATCCACTAGCAGCCCCCTGTCTCATCACTGTTGTTTCCCATAACATACATACTATTGAATATCAATATCCAACATTTTTAAATAGAGATCTGAAAACTTGCCTCCTATACGTTTGGTCCTGCCACAAGTAGAAACCCCCCCAATAAAGATTTAAAAAAAGAACAAGAGGATTGGACAAACACAAAGGGTTTGGTTGCAACCTTTTAATATGAACAGAAAACTGTGCAGCTCTGTTTGAACCCAGATAGATTCATTTGCAGATTTGTGTTGCATGGTATCGGCAGTATGTCACAACCCAGAGAACACGTCTTATACACTCCGTGGGTGTGGTTTGCATTCACTGACTTTACATAGCTATACTACAGACAGCCTACATCACTGAAGAGGTTGCGTCAGGATATTGTTTCTTAGAAAGGTTGACAAATGTTTATAATAGTTGTTGTCATTATTTGTACTATAATAGACTTTGGGAAATGTGTCACGCTTGGCCTGTGTGTGTGTGTGCGCGTGTGTACAGGAAACAAAGGGTTAACATGCAAATGCACCAGGTGTGTAAAACAATCCGCACACCCTAACCAATTGGGATCCAATCAGCCACAGCCACAGTATAACACTGTATGGAAAGATGGAGATCACTACATAATAGAATGTTCGGTAGGATTATGAAGCAAAAAATAAAAACATTTGATGTATGCTTGTAATACGGAATGAGATTGAACAAACTACCAGAAACATCTGAAAAAGACATTTATCTGATAAAACAATATATGAATTGAACTGTGCAATGAATCAATGTGAACAACCCTATTCTATATATGTATTATATACATTTAAACATACACATTATACATTTATCTAATAATCTAAAATAAGATTATTATTTCATTCAAAGAGTATGCATATGGATCTTGAGGTCCTTTGAAGTTCAAGTTGTGTGACTTTCATCCCAGTGAGATGGAGAGGGAGATTGCGTGAGGAAGAGAAAGGGAAATACTTGAGGAGAGAGTGCAAGGGGAATTTGAAACTCATTGCCATGGGAAGGGGAGCAGGGCATAGTTGGAGGGATGGAGATGGAGGGTGTTTGTAAAAGATTACCTCATCCGCTGTATCTGTATCACAGGGGGGCAGAGAAGGGAAGGGAGGAGCACACATTTTAGTGTATCATGTTGCAATATAAAACGGACTGTCAAACAATATTTGTTTGCTATGAAAGTGAAGTGCTAGCATATGATTAATTCGTAAAGATTCAGAATATGGGTCAATCTTTTGTGTGACAGACTGTGTGAATGTGTCTGCTGTACATGTGTCCGTGTACTTCATTGGGTGTGCTCAAGCCTTCGGCGAGAGCACAACCTTTGTTCTCTCTCATATATATTTATTATTATTATTTATTTTCCCACCCTAAGGATCCGTCAATATTTGGACTACATAGACAAAGTCAGTGTCAAATGTTTCGTCTTGGTAGCGATTGAGTTGCTTGTATTTTAATTTACATTCCGTAGCACGGTTTAGGCTGAAATTACGTTTTTGTGGCGAAAAGTGAAGCTAACGGTGGCTAACTTGCTAGCCACAGTAACTGACGTTGCTAACGTCACTAACATCACGAAAACACGTGACTACCTGTAGCAGAACATTAGTTTTGCAGCTCGTTAACTTCTGGGAGTTAGCTAGGCTAACTATAGCTTTACTTCAAGGCAGCTTCAGAAACGCCACAAGCAAAAAGGCCAGGTTGATAACTATTTACTCATTTTACTTTGTGATATGAAACACAATTGTGAAGTGTAATGTACAATATGAGCTGATATTATTAAATTATTAAGGAAGTACATTTACTTTCGGAAACAGTAGTCTACTATTTCACTGAAGCATTAGCATCATGACATTAGCCTCTGTTGCCCGGGCAACATATACTACAGCGATCTATGATGCATCTGTTTTCGATCGTTAAAATTAACATTCCTCACAAATACATTTTCGTTGTAGGATTCATTATGACATTACATTACAAGTAAACGATTTGTTGGTGAAATTATCATTACCTGTGGTTTCAAACCAGTGTTGCTCACTGCAACGCTGTAGCCTACGCGAGACACATTAGCTAACAAAAACATCTCCACAGCTGTTTAGGAAGTCAAACGGCGACAGAACATGTTCGGCACTCCCCTTACTTAAATCAAAAGTCTTTCAATAGGTGAAACTATCTGACTACTAGGCTAACCTGAATTTTATTGCCACAGCCTAAACTTTGTCAATCTGTTCATGAAAATAATTAATTTCAGCCTGAACCGGAACGTTAAATCAAATTCTACCAACGCAATCAGTACCAAGACGAACACAGCAGTCGTCTAGTACTGTACTGTAGTAGTACAATTTACCGGGGCAGCTTCTCCACACAGGGCTATATCGCATTTTGGTTGTTACTGACAAGGATCGCTACCAGTGAGCTTTTTATGAATGAGCGATTTTCCACTAAATAAATGTCAAGCTTATTTGCGTTTTTGGGGGCATATTTTCAGTGAACAGATGGTACTGTTTGAATCGCGATTCCATCTGAGATAGCTAGCTCTACTGCCGGTAACGTCGTTGTTAGAACAATCTTCAAAGGGGGTTCTTTATTAATTAATGCAATATTAGTATAGCCTGGTCCTAACCAGACTCTCGTACATTTCATTTGTACAGAGAGTCTGGCCTCACTCCATTGACAAGCGTTGACTTCCTTGTAGGCGGGTACTCTGTTGAAGTTTAAAACTATTGGATCTGCCCAGAGCCACTCTGATCTGCCATAACCAATCGCTAGCGTTCGCCTTAGCCAATTCCTTCACCACTACTGTAACAGAGCTAGCTGCCGTAGCTGGAAAATCAAACTGTTCCCGAACCCCCCGTGGGGAGGAGAGCCACAACATCATGGCCACCAACAAAACTCAGCAAAACTTGTTCTTGCTCCGGCTTTAGTTTAAAGATATTCGGCAGTGTTGCCACAACGGACCGAATGGCTTCGCTCGCATCTTTCTCCGCCGCCATTACGGAACTACAACACAAACTAGCGCACAACATCAACGTCATCGTTCTCAGCCACTCCCTCTGTTCGCTGATTCGCCGGTAGAAAATCAACCTGAAAAATCTGACTTACGTACCGAATGGCCAGACCTAGTACAGAAGCAAAATCCAAATTGAGCGGAAGTACGTAGGAGGGCAGAGCCAGGCTAATATTAGTAGGCTAAATGCCTGAAAATATCACGAGAAGGGAAAAACTTAAAAGGACGTTTAAGTCATAGAGATTAGATAAATGTTTACACCGGTCTGCCTAATTTATTAGTTTTGATTCAACTATGAGGCTGCTGATCACTGTTCCGTCTTGCAGGGGAAATGAGAAGACAGCTATTTCATTCTACACTTCACTCTTAGTATTTTGAGTTGTAAATGAGCAGCCAAAAAATTATGCTTTTAAATCTATGTAATCTTTATAAATAATAGGCTAAGTATGCATTTTTATATAAAATATACAGAAATATCAGTTGTACTTATGTCATTAAAAAACGGACCCCTCTGCAACCGACGCAAGCATGCACACCCTACAATTTCCCCAGAAATTGTACCCTCTCTAGTTTCTTGTGTTGTGTCATTACTCTATAATTAACCTCTCTTTCACAGTTTGTGTGTCTCTATGTAACCTTCCTCACTCCTCTCGCCTCTCTCTCTTTTCTAGTATGAGTACACTGTCTGAATTATTTTCATTAACCTACTTCTCTCTTCTTCCTTTGCCCTTCTGTCCCACCAACAGTGTGTGTCAGCTGGTACTGTCCCCTTCATGCCCCACATGGCGCATTGTGTAAAGCGAGGGGGCCGCAGCAGTGAGGGGGGGGGGGCGTCCCCAGGGCATGGGCAGTAGCGTGGCCAGCGAGGTCAACTCCACCACCACCTCAGAGCATAAGCAGGAAGCCACCATGCGTAGCGTAGGAACCCGTACCACCCAGAACAGCCTGCCTCGGGCCCCTCCCCCACCACCCTCCTCTTCTTCTTCTTCCTCTTCATCCTCCAATGCCACCTCGTCCAACCACCGGGGCTGGGGGACTGGATTAGAAGACCGTAGCTACAACTTGGACCGCCCTTCCCAGCCTCCCCTTACCCACGCCAAAGGCATCACGGCGGATGAGCGCACCTTTGCACAGGAGAACTCTGCGTACTACAGCACTGACCGCCCTCCACCACATGAGGGCGGAGACAGGAACAAAGGTGCTGCCCACAACAATGTTAACCAGGTGGTGTCCAATGGTATACGGGCAGTTAGTAATGGAAACCGGGGGGTGACAGCAGGGGGCAACGGCGACAGACAGGTGTCAAACTCTGCTTTTGTTAATGGAGGGGCACGGAGAGACGGACGAGATATGCCCCGAGGGGCGTTGAGTTTGGATATATGTGGGAACAATGTGGTGAGCACAAACAACGATAAGAACAGCAGGCAGCACATGGCGCAGTACAAGGAGGCTGGCGCCAGGGCTGGTGCCAAGCTGGACAATCACAACAACCCCCCTAACATCCTGCCCATGTCTGGGAAGCTGGAGCAGGTACAGGTGGGTAACATTGCCTGTGTGTGTGTTTATGTGTGAGTAGCAGTAGTACAGGTAATGTATACTGTATGTACCTTTCTGTGTGTAGCCAGTTACATAGCCTGTTCATTGGAAGTTTGAAGGATGTCAAATGGCTTACGTTTATATGATTTGTGTGGGCAAGTACAGTATGTCAATTTGACACACACTAATTCATTTATAGGCATGAATTAGGATACCTGTCCAGTACTGAGAAACTGTCATATTCACCTTTTTCTCAACTTTTAATCTATGGTACCAAACATGACAAGATGCTTTTAATGAATTACACTGCACCTCCTATATGGTAATATGTTGCAATATTTCAACCATAGACTGGTATTGTGGTTGAGACAAGGCATGCCATTTTATACCTATGCATTTTCCTCAGAAGAAGAGCTACTGTATATATTTCAAATGTTTTTACAGAATAAGACTTTTGAATAATACTTTTCTATGCTAAGTTATTATCATTCTTGATGGTCAGAGTTAAAAAAATCATGTATTTAGGTAATTCTATTATATTTTTAACTGGATTGATTCTCCCCTCTCAGAGCAACGATGGACTGGTCCGACCCTCAGCCTTCAAGCCAGTGGTTCCCAAAAGCTTCCACTCCATGCAGAACCTTGTGTGCCCTCCTCAGACTGGTGGGGGGGTTGGAGGGGGAGGCCACAGCGCAGGTGGTGGACCTCCAAGTATGCCCGGCCCCCTTAGGAACACGGACAGCCCCGGGAGTCGAGGAGGCCAAAGAGGTGGGGGAGGATGTGGAAGAGGAGGAGGCCAGGGGTGCCTCTCTGACTCGGGAAGGAACTCTCTCACCAGCCTGCCTACCTACGCTGGCTCCAGCTCAGGCTATGGCCCACCGCCGATCCTGGGGCCCCTGAGCGCCTCCACCAGCCATATTAACAGGCTAGGGGCCACCGGAGCTCTAGATAAAATGGACAAGCCCGGGCCAGGCGGGGGCGGGGCCAGTGGTGGAGGGGGCGGTGGCTACCAGAATGGACTGAGCGCCTCAGACAGTGGCCATTCCTCCTCAGGGAAAAGCTCCTCATCTTACCAGAGGATGAGCCACCTGAGCGACGTTCCCGGACCACTACGCCCTTCCCCTTCCTCTGATGATGTCATTCAAGACCTGGAGGATAGGCTGTGGGAGAGAGAGCAAGAGGTAAGGAGAGAAGGAGAGGGGGATTACCAAAAATTATGAAAATAAAGCTTAGTATGAATGTCCTAATGTCAGGATGAACATTTAACATTTTCAAAGCTTACTATCCTTGAAAGTATTATCCTAATTCAACAGAAAATGGTACTGTATTTGGTTATGAGCACTGTTACTCAACAGCAAATAAATACTGTTACTTTTTTAGGTGAGGGAGAGTGCAAACCATGGACAACAGTTAAAAACTCAGGCAATGCCTTAAGATTAAGTTAAAAACTTTGTGGAAAAAACTCTTTTGACCGGATTATCCTGTAAACTGGACTGTGGGTGTTACTTTACACTTTGCTTTGAGAACAAATGTATTAGTAGGAGATAAACGGTTTGGTGTAAGCTTTGATTTGGAAGTACAAGGACATTGCTACATTGGGATAACGTTATTGTACAAAAAAGAAAAAATGTGTTAAAAGAAAAGAAAATATGTGATATGATAAAATATGATATGAGTATAAAAACATACAAATGTGTTTGTGCCTAGTCGGTTTCTAATAAAGAATAACTACACAACCTTAGCCCACCCCTTTAGATAAAAGAAATTGCTTTTGGGTGAAATATTGTGGGAGGGAGATATTTTGTGAATATTGATTTTGGGTGTCACAAACCATGCATGAGTATTAACCATAGGGGTTTAACAAAGAAAGGTTTTGGTGTTTAGTTACTTTTCAACATTCTTCTTCAGAACCCACCTTGGTGACAGGTGGGGGCCATTTTGGAATTAGTTTTTTTTTTCCATTTCTCCTACAATGGAAAAATTCACCTCCTGTTCTCTCTCTTCTCCTCTGGTGCTCTCAGGTGCTGCACATGCGTCGTAACCTGGACCAGAGCGAGGCAGCCATTGTCCAGGTGTTTGAGGAGAAACAGCGTGTTTGGGAGCGCCAGATGGATGAGCTAAGACAGAACTATGCCTCCCGTCTACAGCAGGTGACTTCAGAGAGTATACCAGATGAGGTTAAAATCTTACCAAAGCACAGACCAGCTTCTTGAAGTACAAACAGTTTTACCTGGGTCTATATTCACTGATAAAAGTGTCATATGTGTTTGCCAAATGGCCTTCGGTCCTCTTCTAAACCCAAAATGCCAATGTGATGAGTTTCCATCATTCCATGGTTGCAATTAAAGTTACAGCAGGCAATCATGAACTTCACATCTAGGATCAGATTCCAGTGGGATTTGAAATTACGCTATCTAAGCAATGATATTGCATCTGTCAAATTTGTGACAGATTTCTGCTATAAAAGATTGAGAATTTCAATATCTAATATAGAATTTTAATTTATATATAAAGCAGAGGATTGAGACAGAAAACTCTTATTTAAGAAAAAACATATAGTCTGATTATGATAGGTTAGTTGTCTTAGATAGTTTATAGGCAACTATTTGTCATAACACCAACCAATACTTTTCCTTGGGAAAACATTTCCAAGAATCTGTAAACGGAATAAAATACAAAAATACATTTTATATATTGTTTGATATTTCATGGCATCTACTTGATTTCATGGCCCCATATCTTTGCTAACAACTATCAACTCTTTGCAGGTTACACGGCGAGCACAGCGTTCCCAGAGTGCCCTGCAGGCTCAGATCAGCCGCCTGTCGCAGGACAAGCGATGTCTACAGGAGGAGATGGCCGCACTGCTGGCGCAGAGGGAGGATCTTGAACGGAAGTGTCTAGATTACAGGAAGGAGCAGGCCGACATCCTGCCCCGCATTGAAGAGACCAAGTGGGAGGTGAGATTGGCATGTGTGTGTGAGGGGGATCAGGGAGGTCAAGTAAATGTGTATATCCGAGGGTCTGGGGGTTTAGTTTGGATGTTTTTCTCCAACTTATTTTCCTTTCCTCTTAACCTTCCCTCCACCCCCAACCACCCCTCCAACCCCAATCTACCCATCCCTCCACACATACCTCTTCCACCCCCATACCCCAGGTTTGCCAGAAGGCAGGGGAAATCTCCCTTCTGAAGCAGCAGCTGCGGGAGAGCCAAGCGGAGGTGACCCAGCGGGCGGGCGAGATGGTGGCCCTTCGGGGCCAGCTAAAGGAGCTCAACGCCCAGCTGAGGGAAAGGGAGGACGCCATGCTGGGCCTTAAGGATTCCTACACCAGCAAGACCCTAGAGCTGGATAGGTGCGAGGTGGAGCTGCAGAAGACGCTGAAAGAGGTGACATGCGTTGGGGTGGGGGTCACACACACACAGGCATACATGAGGTTGCTCTATTGGCTATTGGTCACTGCATGGATCAAGGTCAAGCACTGACCGTGACATACGTTACGGCCAGCAGAACCAGCCGTGCATACCTCCAGGGCATCATCCATCTGTACACCCCAAGTTGGGCACATCGCTCTGCGACATCGAGTTGTCACATGACCCCTAGACAGAGAAAGAAGGGTTCTCGCACACCTACCATGCGGTGCTCTTCCTTCTGTGCTCCTCAGTGGTGGAATGATCTCTAGTCTTCATCACTACCATCCTTCCGATGAGGTCTGAAGACATACTGTACCTCCAAGTTCCACCTGGACTAACTCCTTTTTTCTTGGCTTATGGGCACCCAAAGCTGCACTTAGCAGTACATCTTGTGGTACCTGCATTTTTTGAGATCCTGTAGCACTGTCTCGTAACAGATTGCACCTACAAAATTGTTTATGATGTTGCACATAAGATATTATGCTGGTTTTGCTGCACTGTACAATGCCATATTATAGCTGAAATGTTATTGTGGCACTGTAGCTGAGATATTTTTGCTATGGGTGGGCGATACTGCAAAATTTGGTATTGATCCGATACCAAGTAAATACAGGGCCAGTTTCGTCAATACCGATACCAACACTTTTTACTTTTAAGAGCATGCACTTGAACGTACTAATGCTGAAGATTTGATGTGACAAAAATGTTACTTTCACCACTGTTAGCTACCTGCAGGGGCGGATTAAGGTGGTCAGGGGCCCCTAGGCTGCTCTTTGTGTGTATGGCACTAAAATGTGTGTATGGCACTAAAATGCATTTAGTGCCATACATGGTCCACATGCAAATAAGGTGAACTGGCATACACACACATTGATACAGCCAACACTACAGTGTTTTCTTTACATTCCTACAAGTGGTGGACCACAACAGTAAGAAAATCACCATCACACCACATAGGCAAAATGAAAAATTGAACGTTACAGACAAAACACATACAAACAAGCATAAGGCCCAGTGCTAGAATCAGCCCTTTAATTATGATCAAGAAACACTTGTCATACAACCAAAACTAACATCAACAGAGATGTAAGTGGATAGAATATCAGATATAACCCTTTGTCTCCACAGCCCCAAAACAATTACAATGGAAATGTAACTAAACAGCAAAGCAACAGAATACCCTGCATTCAACTGCAATCTGGTAATCGCTTTTAATTGTATTAACTAACAGGTAGGCTACAGCATCTGCATCAGTGCAGAACACCATGCTTTACTGATTTTACTGTTTTACTCTACTTCCCAAATTCGCTGAAATATTACCGATGACATGATGAACTAGCTGCTGTGTTTCAACCCCAGCTCCCCTGTTAGCCGATGCTAGCTGGCAGTCCTGCTGTGGATCTTGTCTTCGACTGGATGAAGATTCAGCAGCCTTGATGTATCCAGTTAATTTAGGGATTTGTTTCAGGTTATATTGTTCTTTTAACCTTTGTATTTTGAACCAAGTCACATCTACCCTATCACCTGCTTATAAAAATAAGAAAAAAAAGGGTTTCTTATGGGCCAATTAGGGTCTTTATTTTGTTCGCGCTGAAGTACATAAAAAAAAAAAAAAAACAGGCCGGCCAATTCGAGGCTCCTGCACACGTGGGGCCCGTAGGCTGCAGCCTACGCAAGCCTGTGCATTATCCGCGCCTGGCTACCTGGATATTCTTTGCATCTCTGAAAGGCAGGGGCGTTGTTAGACATAAAACTCTACTGGGGCACAGGCCCCTATTCATATCCCTTTTCTTTCTTTCAAGCTTGCTGCGCACAATGCACTACTAGGCTATAGAAACTCCCCTTGCTTAACCCACATTACATAGTTCAGGGACGCAAGTTTGATATCAGCTTTCAGGGACATCAATAGTTAATGTGAGTGCGCAAATTTTTTCTGCATTCATTTGAGCGCAAATAAAAACAAATTGAGCTTCATGTAATATTGTTTTTATGTTTTAGTCAAAATAAGATGATCTGTAGGCCTATCATTTAGAAACTTTCTTTTGTTTTGTAATGCTTTCTTAGCCTACCTCAATTCTGACTTGTGTGCCGAGTCCGACACCTGTGTGTGTGCTGCAGTGACTGATTTGGCAAGCTCAGAAGAGCGCGCTGACATGAAATTCTGCGTGCATCGGTTTGTTAATCTATTATTAATGCATTGACTAATGAAGTAAATTGTTAAAACTCAAACTTTATATTTTACTGGGGCACAGCAGATTTATACTGGGGCACGTGCCCCAGTAAAAAGGGTCTAACGACGCCCCTGCTGAAAGGACTCTGCTAGTGACTTTTGTCTTAGTGCCGGCACTGCCGGGGGTCTGTCTGAAGGATTTCCCTACTCTTCCTCTCTTCGAGTTCTCCTTTTCGTGTGTTTTAATGTGTTTGTACAAGTTGGGGGTGTTGCCACAGTAGCGAATGGTCTTCCAACGCACACCGCCGTAAAATAATTCCACACAATGTTCCTCTCTTTCTGCCATCAGGACATCTCACTCATGTACAGCCAAAAGTGTCTACTCTGCTGATTGGCTTGCACTTGCTTGCGCAAGATGGCTGGACAACATCAAACTTGGGCAGGAGAGGAGGAGCGACGTGTGCATAAGAGATTGGAAGGAACAGCATATTACTAGCTTAAAATCTTATTTGAAACATTACATTTCATGCTAAATAAATAAAATCCTTAAACATCTTAGTATCGATATTTTTACGTGAGGATCGATCCTTTTGATACAACATCAGTATCAAAAGTATCAATATTTTAGGATCGATCCACCCACCCCTAATTTTTGCACTGTGCCTGATACAGTCCATTCCTTGATGGGAACCACAGCAGGGGGGGAACCGTCAGGGCCCTCTAGGCCCTCAGAGAGGGCCTAATATATAAAAAAAAAATATTATATCAAATATATATTTTAAAAGTAATCTGTTCCAATTTAATTTGATCAATTCATTATTTGACAATCTAAAGAGACAATGTTTCTTAAATAAACCCTTCAATCTTGCCTATTCAGTTTGTGTTAGAATGTTAAGAAAAAATCCCCTTTTGTCATCTTATCAGAATTTTGCAGCTTACGTTGTTGGGAGGAAAATGCTATGCAGCGCTGTGATTGGTGGTCCAGCTATGAATTTACAGAGGGACGATTAATCGTAATTCCATGAAAGACAAATTTCCATTGACAGTAAAATTGACCAATCATATCTTCCCTCTAAATGGGTGGGCTTTGTTATCGCTAACTTTATGATGAAGTTCCGCCTGCTGTGGGGAACGCAATCACAAACTAATAAAATATAGCTGCAGGCAGCAATGGCGGGTTCCTCCTCAACATTGCAAACTTTTGCAAAATTGACATGATACAGACATGTATTTCATACATGTACACAACATTTCAAGACAATTGGAGCAATGGCTGATTTTAAGTCATGTTTTGAAATTCTTCACAAATTGTCACTCTAGAGAAAAAGCCATACTGCCGACATTATGGGTTCTTGAGACTTTTTTGTTCCCCATGAGCAATAAGGCATGCGTACCACCTTTCAGACATCTTGGCCTGAGGGGGTCAAAATGCCACCCTTTTGAAAGTGACAACTTTGAAGCGTATTCTCTAAGGCAGAGATCCATTCTTTAATAGGTTTGACTACAACAATAACTTTATGAAAGTGAGGATACACTTTACTAAAGGAAGTGTGTGTAGGTTATGTACTACTACTGCATGCTCTGCCCACCCACACACTTCCCCATCCATGCTGTTTCCCTCTTTCCCAGCACAGGTCACGCCAAGGCATAAATGCAGCGGCCGCATGAGGTTTAGAAGTAGGCCAAAAAACATACCTCACGCGGCAACACTGTTTTCAAAGTTCCCCGGTACTGGTTAGGAAACCATGGATATTGGAACTCTGCCTGAATTGACCTCTCTCTAGAATCTCAGTCAAACACAACTGACAGGAGTCATGCGGGCAACTGGACCAAGGTAGAGCTAATGTCCAGCTGCTTGCAAGTGTACTTTGTGATGGTACAGCAGCCTGACAATACTTTTACATAGTCAGACTCTCTGATCCCATTAAACTACACAACATGCACAATCAGGGTGACCAACAGGATTATCTTAACTAACAAACAATAACATTACACACATTTAACTGAACAAGGTCGTGTATTGCGTGCCGCACTATCTGATCAAAATGACAGTTCTCTCTACAGTCAGAGCTCGCGCAAGAAGGTGGAGCGTGAAGGACTGAAATATTTTGTGTCTATTCCAATATGTAATGATGGTATTCAATGACACAAATCTGTATTCTAGAAAGAGTGGTCTGTAGTCGCAGAGGTCCCATAATATCAGCTTTAATGCAGCAGTTGGAAATCAACAAGTACAGAGCTCTGGGGTTGTCTACGTTTCCCTACCCGCAACAGAGTTTGGGCTGGTTCACGATGTCCAACTGGCTATCTTTCCCTGCCCCAGCATATAATATACAGTGCAATTAAAACACAAAGATGAAAAGAGGGTTGAGCTTGTTCTCTCATGCATCAGGGAGTTGTTCTTGCCTACGCGTCCCACCTGCTCGGGTGCCATCTCCACCCGGTTTCAAGGTTGTTTCTGAAAATGCAGAGATAGAGACACAAAGAACAGCCTGCTTCCCACACTCAGTGTGAGACCCAATGTTTAAGCCTGAGCACACTTCTAAGTTCGTAAGACATAACTTTAATAAGCACAATACACTACTTTAAGACATGCATCCTTCATAAAGTCGTACGAACATTGTTCCTGTTGTTGTATTCACTCATGCACAGTGCCTGTGATGCATTCGGTGATTAAGATGCCACAAATATTAATATTAATAAATGGGATTATAGATAATGCCGTGCCCGTGATGCAGCTGGTGATTACAGTTCTATAATTGTGCTGTAATGTATTATACATTCTTTAAGTGTAAGGGAGATACCCTTTCCAAAACTTGTAAGGGCGTAATAGTTTGTGAAAGACCCAGAGAAGCACAAATATCCGACGAGGCAAAATCCCTTACAATTTTGGAATCCCTACCGGACGCATTGTTTAGGTCTCGAAAAGAGGACATGTCCGGGTAAAAGAGGACATCTGGTCACCCTACTAGTGACGCGTTTGTGAGAAAAAAAGTCTGCACTTATGGGACAGATAGCAGTTACAGATATACAACACAGATGAGAGTGAATAAGAGATAATGGTAGTGGGATAGTGTTGCACTGTTCTGCTTCTCTTTTTCGCCACTCCTATGAAACATTTCTGGGCACCACTGCTTTTGCCTGTTAGTGCCTGCAATGCTGGGAAGAAAACTATATGACAACAATAATGTTTAATGTAACTGGCCTTTCTTACAGTACAACTGGCCCCAGCTTGGCACCCCAATGGTCTAGAACCTCCCCTAGCTGCATTGCAAATCAAGACAAGAGCCTTTTCATTAGGCCCAGTGGCAGATACTGTTTGAGGTTGTCAAATGTCACCACTCATGGACTTCTGCCTAAATTGACATGCACAAACTCAAAGCAATGAGTTTCAACAACCATTAGCACATTTAATCTATTTTTTGACTCTACTCTTAATGCAAGACTATGTTTAAGTTATTGTCTGAAATTCTCTGTCACCAACTGTCTATGGAAGAACCCTCCCTTACCAAATTGCTTTGGTCATGCTTTCTTAAAAGTCTATTCCTTAGTTTAATTGTGCCAAAGAAGAAGATAAAATGACCAAGCTGTGTTTGGTTTATTAAACTTTATAGTTCTGAAAAAGAAGACCTTCTGTTTCTTTTAACAGTAGAATTGTTATCGAAAAGTCGGAGCAAATTTACAAATTAGCCGTTTCATCAATAAAATAAGCACATTTTCAACAACTACACTGCCCATTTCTCGTCACATTTTAATTCAGATGCTGATTTACATGTACTGTTTAGCAGAAATATGAATTATAAAAACGTACAGCAATGGCGGTCAAAGGATTCTGTTCGTCTTGTTGGTCACGGCAACTCCGCCCCTGACGCAAGCGGTTCTTAATACGAACCAATCACAGCCAAGGGGTATCCGTAAAATGACGGACGGACAGACGGATAGTCAGGAAAATCAGGAGGTGCACGTAGAGCTCTCCGAGGGGCTCGGAGAGGGCATGGAGAGGGAGTTCCTCGTCGGAGAGGGCATTCCCTGTGTCCGTCTCCGTAAAAACGGAGAAGTATAAATCGGCCTTAAGCTCACGCGCATTTCAGGGGCCAGTATGTGTGTGTGAGAATTTAGAGCGCGCGCGCTGGGGAGCAGAGGGAGACAGCTCATTTGGAAGAAGCCCTAGCCATTAGCCAAGCCTGCACAGTATCAGTCTTTGACTGGCGGATTTGTAAATCATTATTTTAGCATTAGCAATAAATTAGCTTTCCTTTATTTCAATCAATTTAATATTGATATTTGAAGATATGAAGTTGCCTTTGCACATGATAACATTGTGTAGTGTCTTCCTCGTGACATACCAAGTTTGGTGTTGGTATCTCAAAGATTTGCTGAGATATGACCCAACTTCTTGTTTGGGTGCCTTGCTGCCGATTTTGATTGGCACTACCGGACCAAAATAATAATAAATTAAAATCAAAATTCCACATATAACTTCAGTGAGGGTTGCTCTGATACATGCCATTTCTGGGGAAGATTTTACAAAGATTTTAGGAGGAGTAGCGAAAAAACTTGTTTTAATCTTCATTGTACAGAAAAATCCAATATGGCGGTCGTTATAGGTTCTTGAGGCTTTTTTTCCCTAATGAGCAATAAGGCATATATACAAAATAGCAGAATTTTGGGACAAATGGGATGCAAATGGAATCACTTTGAAAATTGTCAGATTGGGGCGTGGCCTGTAGCGCCACCTTCTGTCTAAAGTGACCCATGTTTGGTAAGGTAGTTACTTATGTGCTGCAGTTTCAACATGCCAAATTTCCCAATTTTTTACAGTTCTGGTCTAGGGGCTGCTGTAGCGGGGTTTGCTTGTTTAAGATTAGCAATACTTAATTTATAATAAAGTATGTAGTTCTTGAGGGCACCACCTCTTATTTGTTACCCCTTGTGTTATCTCCGGGTCATTCTGACCCATCAGTCATTGTGGCCCACCGTCATATTGCGACAACTTTACCCCATACAAAAACAAAATGAAGCATTTTCTTTTAATCGTTGGGCTGTCTCAGACCCCCCACATTGCGAAGGTTAAAAGAAAATTATTGGGTGTGCTTTGCCTTCGGCAAGGGCACAACCTTTGTTCTCTCACATATATATTTATTATTTTTATTATTGTTTATTTTCGCGCCCCTAAGGCTCAGTCAATATTTGGACTACATAGACAACCTAGGTGTCAAAAGTTTCGTCTTGGTCTCGATTGCGTTGCTTCTATTGGGATTTACGTTCCGTTGCACGGTTTAGGCTGAGCTTAAGTTTTTGTGGCGAAAAGTGTCTTCTGTCAACGAAGGGTAGCAGTGCTAGCCTACGTCACTACGTCAGCACACGTTAGCAACGACGCATGGATACAACGTGATAGAGACGTTCTAGCACGCAAATTGGAGCTTGGATTATGAGTGAAAAATGCCAACCCCCAAAATTACCAACCATTGGGTTTTGTTGAGAAAGCAATTTCGAGTGGAACTGCCATCTCGGATTTTTTATTTAGGTTGTGAAAGTCTTTGTAATTTGAGCGAGTGCGGGTCGCCCGTGAGACTGCCTAGGCGGCAGCCATGCAAGCGTCATAGTAGTTTAGTATTTTCGTATTTTTATAGTTCGGTCAATTCTACACCACAAAACAGAAGGAGGGCAATGTTATGACGATATGACTATTGTGAAGACAGCCAGATGGTGAGATTTTAATGTAGTTGCTGTAAAAACTTTGATTGGTTTGCTACGTGAGAGCCCCGTCAGCCTCCGTTGACGATTGCGTCAGCTGTTGTCGATCTTTGATGAGTATTTTCTTAATTTCGTACCAGGGTCAATTCTACATCAAAAATCAGAAGGAGGGCAGTGTTATAAAGATATGGTGATTGCGAAGACAGCCAGCGCGTCAGCATATTTTTGTGATTTGTGTAAAACTTGGAATTTGAGTGACACCACGGCTTGTTTTGACGTTAGCCTCAGTCAGA
This sequence comes from Thaleichthys pacificus, assembly GCA_023658055.1. Classification (NCBI taxonomy): domain Eukaryota; kingdom Metazoa; phylum Chordata; class Actinopteri; order Osmeriformes; family Osmeridae; genus Thaleichthys; species Thaleichthys pacificus. The sequence goes on from CM042876.1 coordinate 17,161,554, forward strand.
CTCGGCTCACCCACTGGCAGTGTGTAGTACTGTCTTCAATGCCACAGCTAAACTTTATGTCAAAAGAAACGTTCTCATTTCCGGCGCTTTCAAACAATCAGTGAAATGTGGAGCAACAGCAGCTAGCTTTCCTCTAGCAAACTTATTTTGAATTAGCCATTTCCCCCTACATTAATGTCAAACTTATTTACGTTTTGGGGGGCATATTTTCAGTTAGCAGACGGTACTGTTTGAATCGCGATTCCATACTGCCAGTGACAACGTTGTTACAGTAGCTTGTTTCAAAGGGGGTTTGCAGCTGTTTCAAAGGGTGTTCTTAATGAAATATGCAATATGAGTAGGCTAAATGCTTGAAAATATCACTAGAAGGGAAAAACGTACAACCAACGCAAGCAAGCACACCCTACAATTTCCCCAGAAATTGTACCCTCTCTAGTTTTTATCTGTTTTTGTATTGGGTCATGTGACCCGAAGGCAGCACAAGGGTTAAAGGGACAGAGGAAACCTTATTGAATAATATCCTTCGTAATAATCAGTCTAATCTTAAGTATTGAATTCTATGAAAGTAGAGCAGATCAGATAACGTGAGGGATAACTCGAGTATTATAAACAATGATTTATTTAAGGAAATGTAATTATAATGAACAAATACCAGAGAAGTTATAGGTTAGTTGAGAGGGAGTCGAGTTGAACTGTATACAGTAGGTCCTAAACTATGATGAGGGTTGGTACAACATGGTAGGTTGAGAGCACGTGGGGAGGGGGAAGGGAGAGAGAGAGAGAGAGAGAGAGAGAGAGAGAGAGAGAGAGAGAGAGAGAGAGAGAGAGAGAGAGAGAGAGATAGGCTTCTGGAGAACAATGGGAGAGTATGTTAACTAATCCTAACGAAAGTTAGGTTAAATCATTTGCAAACTAAAATCAAACGTAACAAATTAAATCACAATATGCCAATGTTCACAAGTAAGAAATGTAGCAATATCGCAGTTACTGTGGTCAGTTTGAAGAAGAAGAGTCAAAGTTCCGTTCGTCGTTGTCAAACGGTTAGAGCAAAGGAATCTTTCGTAAAAGTTCCTGGTGGTCCAGTGAGTGTGCAGGTTGAGAGGAAATAGGTTGGAGAGTCACCTCAGTTTAATCCTACGAACAAGCGGGGGTGATTGTACGTTTGGGGGTTTTATACTCCAAAGAACAGGGGGGGTCCCCGTGAAGGTGACCTTTCATTGGTCAGTTACTCCCCACCTGGGCGTCGTCTTGAGATCTGCCCAGGTGTGAAGTGGCTCTTAGCTTTGAGTTCCGTTATTTCAACTGTCCATGGAATGCTTAAACTTATACAACAACAATACAACATTCATAAATGGTTTTGTTAGCATGGTATAATCATTTTGATATCAAGATTGGCTGACTTAACTATACCTGAAGGAAAGTTATAATCAAACCTCAATTAAACAATGTTTTAAGTAAATTAGAAAAGCACACATTATAAAGGCCGATTTATACTACTGCGTTTTTACGGACACGGAGACAGGGAACGCCCTCTCTGACGAGGAACGCCTTCTCCGTGTCCTCTCCGTGTCCCTCGGAGAGCTCTACGTGCACCTCCTGATTTTCCTAACTATCCGTCTGTCCGTCCGTCATTTTACGGATACCCCTTGGCTGTGATTGGTCCGTATTAAGAACCGCTTGCGTCAGGGGTGGGGGCGGGGTTGCCGTGACCAACAAGACGAACAGAATCCTTTGACCGCCATTGCTGTACGTTTTTATAATTCATATTTCAGCTAAACAGTACATGTAAATCAGCATCTGAATTAAAATGCGACGAGAAATGGGCAGTGTAGTTGCTGAAAATGTGCTTATTTTATTGATGAAACGGCTAATTTGTAAATTTGCTCCGACTTTTCGATGACCTAGCCTAGCATCGCAGTGCAGCGCCACCTACTCTTCTGGCAGTGAAGTGTTTTCAGCACCCAGAGCCTTCGGAGTAGTATAAATTCAACCTATCCGTCCGACTCCGTCCGTGCGTCTGTCCGTAACGGATACGCAACGCAGTAGTATAAATCGGCCTTAACACATCAACTACTGTCATTGAAATAGTGTCCATGAGCCATGTAGTCCTTGATAATATGTTTGTAAATCCACATAAGAAAGTTCTTCCTTATAAATCCTTTGTCTGATACTGAGGCCATGTGGCCTCTGTTTCTGACCCCATGCTGGGCCAGAAGCTTTGAAGCTTCTCCTCTGGGAGATAAGGACAAAGGGGGAAGACCCTTTCCTTGTCGGGAGTAGGAGAAGGTGTGATGGTACCGTGCTTTGTCTGTTGACTGTGCTACACTGCCATTGACTCCCATTGAACAAGAATAATAATTTCACCAGTAAATATAGCTGCAAGCAGCGATGCGGATTCCTCCGCAAAATATTATAAAAATATACATTGTAGAAGATGGAGAGTTGGACAACAAGAGAGCAAAACTACTTCATGTTTGGCCAACAACAATAGGCTGGATGGGGATTTGAACTTACAAGCATTAGGTTACAAGTCAGTCTCTCTATCCACTCTGCTACACACCAACTGTTAAGATTTTAAGAATAGAAAGGGCAGAGTATTAGCTTTGGTCAGCTTTGGGACAAATGTTAAGAAACAGTTGACATTTCAATGTAAAATTGCGCATGATACTTCAGAATGATGTCATCTTGAAAAATTCAGTAAAAATTATATTAGATTTATTGACACAAAGATATTGAGGTAATGTGGACATTTACAAAAATACACCTCTTTCAGCCATTTTGTATTGCATTTCTTATTCCATTTCACCCTATATAAAGACATCTGCCCACACACAATCCCCCATCCATGCTGTTTCCCTCTCTTCCACAGGTGCGGCGGCCACATGAGGTTTAGAAGTAGTCCAAAAACATGCCTCCCACAATTGACACATTTTAACCACAACACTTTTTTCAAACTTTCCCAAAGATGGCTTGAAAACCGCAGATATTGAAACTCTTCTTGAGTTGATCTCTTTCCAGAATCTCAGTCAATGCACACTTAACGATAATCATGTGGGCAACTGGGCTAAGTCAGAGCTTATGTTCAGCTCGTTGCAAGAATAGCCTGTGACAGTACAGCAGCCGACTCTCTGGTCTCATTAAACTACACAACATGCACAATCAGGGTGACCAACAAGATTATATTAACTAACAAACAATAACATTACAAACATCTAACTGAACGAACACAACAACTGAAATCCCTCGCACGGCTGTTGTAACCAAACTATTTTCCACAAGTCTTTGCCTATTTGACATGCCGCACTGCATGCTGGGTACCCAATGGCGCTGACGCTGATTATCTAGCTGTGCTGCGACTGCATGATTTGAGTATTAGGGGTCTGTGTTTCTCTCAGCATCCTCTGTTGCATCCTCTGTGAAGCTCAGTTGTGAAAAATTAAGCTTTTTCCATCTACACTTGATACAGACTTCAGTTTTGACTGTGAAATGCATTGGCAATACTTAAATTTTGTCATTTAGCAGACACTCTTATCCAGAGCGACTTACAGTAAGTACACATTCCCCCGAGGCAAGTAGGGTGAAGTGCCTTGCCCAAGGACACAACATCATTTGGCACGGCCGGGAATCGAACTGGCAACCTTGAGATTACTAGCCCGATTCCCTAACCGCTCAGCCACCTGACTCCCCAATACTTGAACTTGAATCCAAATGTGTTGGAGACCCATGCAAAGTCACTCAAAACACTGGTTCGATTCCAGGCTCTGGCAAGAGTATTTAACCCTAAACTGGTCAATATACACATCTGACCAAAGACCAGCTCGACCTTTGCCTGTAATCAGTGATTCTGACCAAGGCCGTAATCATAATACATATTGGGAGGGACACATCCCCCCCAATATTCAAATCTGGTCAAAAAGTCCCCCCCAATATATTGATATAAAAATATAAATGTGCTACGCTACGACAGGCAACCACGCACGCTGTCTGAAATTATCATTAAAAAAAAATATTTTATCAATGTTGACTCCATGGCTACGGCCTTGATTCTGACTGTCAGAGACCTTTAAATAGGCTGACCGAGTGAAACTAGCCTGGCTAACGTAGGTCGCTTTCTCAGGCAAATGACGAATGAAACAGGATTGCTTTGAAAAATCCTAGATACTGGCCAGTGATTCCCACACATAGACTAATTTGTGGCGGTGCGCCACAGAATCAACACCGGCCGCCACATATTGCGTTTCGTTATTCAAAAAAAAAACACGCAGCGCATTCGTTCAGATGCATTTCCTTTCCCTGCTCTCCCTCCGTCTCTCGGTCACTCACGCGTCTCTCACCTACAGACACACAGTCACAACGTCACAAAGTCAGCACACGTTAGCAACGACGCATAGATACGCAGTAGATAACTACTACACCCCACAATTCCCCCAGAAATATTTTCAGGCTTCAACCAGTGCTGCTCAAGCAGAAAGACAGGGTCAGGGAGAGAAGGAGATGGCTCTAGATTCACAAGGCATTGAAGAAAGAGTAGGATAGGAGGACATCATCCAACATGCTGCTGTGAGAGCCAGCTGAAGCAACAGGTGAGGTGGACATACAGATGTAGAAATAGGCAGGTAAGAAAGCAGGTCTCAGGATAAGGGAACTCATTTCTATTCTTCCGTTTCTGGCAGATAGGACTTGAATGGAGTGTGAATTTTGTATAGGGTGTTAAATGTTGGGCGTGTGAATCATTTGATTAATATTATTTAATATAATACAGTTCTGTGTAACGAATTATTAACGAAGGGATTATTTTGACCACCCCACCACAAATTGCTTTCCAATCTGTGGGAAACTGCTGGCTATCTTCAGCAGGCTCTCTACAAAAAGCAGTCCTCCCTGACGTTTTTGGAGTAGAATTGAGTGAAATACAGTCACTGCCAGTGAGCGAACCAAGTCTGGCTCTGAGGCTCACGTCAAAACAATGCACTCTCACTCAAATTGCAAGTTTTCCACAAATCACAAAAATAATAGGACCATCTGGCTAAAAGCACAATTCCCACAGCTCTTGAGGCTCCCTTGCCCTTTTTTGGGGTCCGAAAACATGGCTGCCGCCTAAGCCTATGCGGTCTCTCTGGGTCAGAACTCACTCCAATTACAAAGACTTTCACGACCCAAATCAACATTCCGAGCCTACAGGTCTGTTGGGAATTGCATTTTCTCCTAAATGCTGCCCTCCTCGACCATTTTGGTGAAGAATTCGCCGAGATGCAAAATTATTCACAAATTATAAACACAAAGGAAAAAAGCTACTTTTCGAGTTCGGTTTTCCGTCACTTCAGACTCACGATCTAAAGGTCTAAAAGTTCTCAAACCTTCACCATAATTTAAGAGTAGTGTACTTTCACGAACCCAATCATTGATTCTTGCTTAAAATGTGTAAAAATAGGTGACATGACCGAACGTGGCTGCCTCCAACACGGCTATCAGGTGATTCCAGTTGAAAACAACAATGGCCGCCGAAAAATAATTAATATTTGTAACGGCGAGCTGCGATTGGAAGCAAAAGTTGGGAGCAAGGATGTATGTGTGTCTCGCCAAGCTCGCACGTGTGTCAAGGGGCAGGATGAGTCTGCGCGCGCTGTGGAACAATTCAATTTAATTCAATCATATTTTGACATATCAAGGTGAAATTGCGATTTGGTACTTCAGAATGATGTCATCTTGAACCCTATTAGGTTTGAAAAACCATCAGTCAAAATGATATTAGATTTATTGACACAAAGATATTCAGGCAATGTGGACATTTACATAAATACCCCCCTTTCAGCCATTTTGTATTGCATTTCTTATTCCATGTCACCCTATATAAATGTATTCTACACATCTGTAACAAATTTCAAGTCGATTGGATATATGGTTCATGAGGAGAAGGGTTTTGAAGGTTGTACCAAATTTGGAAAGTACAGCAAATCTATTATGGCGGACCTTATGGGTTCTTGAGGCTTTTTTGTTCCCCATGAGAAATAAGGCATGTATACCAATTTTCAGGCATTTTGGAATAATGGGGCGCTGGGGAAATCACATAGACTTTGGGCGTGGCTTATGGCGCCACTTATGGGCGTACGTGGGCCACTATCCGTCTGGGAGTAGTGAGTGACCTGTTGTATCATTGGGCCAAATTCGGAAAAATCGGGTTGAGGACTTTTTGAGCTATTGAGCCATTTAGCGGAGAAGAGGAAAAATAATAATAATAGGAATACTAACAAAAACAATAGGTTCCCTCCTACTGGAGGAACCCTAATAATACAACCAATAACGATAGGGTTCTCCTACCGGAGGAACCCTAACAACTAACATCTGCTTGTTCGTTCACAAGTGAAGCCGCGTGTAACGTTCTCGCTAGTGAGGAGGACATTGTTTCACACTTGTTATGCGCCGTTGTCAAGGTCAACTCTTAATGAGAAGTCGGAGTTAATCGGCAAAGGAAGACCTACACCAGAACTTAATTTTGTGCAGAAAACCAAAGCTTTTGAGAGATAATGTTATAGTGTTGTGCAGAGTGACCGGTCAATCTGTAGGCAAAATGTACCAACGCAACGTAATTTTGCACAATTACCGTGAATAGTGCCGCAAGGGCTGGCTCAAATAGTGCGTAATGACCACAATTTCAGGAAGGCCTTAATGCTCTGTGCGCGCTGTATCGTGTTTTTTTCCAAAGAGTAATTGGGGTCAGAGGGTCAAGGTTTAAGAGTCACGGTTCGCTACTGAACCACAGACATACTGTTAGAACTAGTCTCCAAATTCTATATGCACTATTTATGTCACTTTGGAGAAAAGCATTTACTAATTGAAATAACTAATGACTGATTATTTTTTTGCCTCCCTCCGCCTATTTTGTCTCCCTAGGTCTCCCTGCTTAGAGACAAGCTGGGTGTATTTGAGGCAGAGGTGTTAGGTCTCAAGCGGGCCTTGGGGGAACTCAGCATGGGTGGAGGTGGGGGAGTTGAGGCCATTGGGGGAGGTGAAGGTGGGAGCAGGGGAACATCCAGGACAAGGGGGGGGCTTCCCTCCCCACACAGCCCACAAGAGGCCTCTGCCTTCTCTTATCCAGCACTCCCTCCACCTCCTGTGCCACCTCCAGATGCCATGCTAAGCCTCCAGAGTGATGAGGCTAAAGTCCAGCAGCGCCAGGAGGCCCATCAGCGCCAGGAGGCCCACCAGCATCAGGAGGCCTATATTCACCATGGCCAGGAGGCCTCATGGGAAGAGGCAGGGGACCTGCGCAGGCAGCTCGAGCGCCTTCAGGGTGAGCTTCGTCTGGAACGGCAGCAGCGCGAGCGACAGGCACTCAACTTCAAGAAGGAGCGCCACACATGGATGGATGAAAAGGAACGTGTGCTCAAATACCAAGCGCAGCTGCAGCTTAGCTACGTAGAGACGCTGCAGAAGAACCAGGCTCTGGAGCTCCGTGTGGGGCAACTGGGGGGCAGGCTCAGCACCTCTTCCTCCATTGCCAACACCCCCTCTACCTCCACCTCTTCGCCACCCCCAGGACTGGCTCTGGGCCCCATTCCCCTGCCTGCCCCTGCCACCCCTTTGCCCACCCTCTCTTTGTCCCTCTCCCCACCTCCCACCACTCCCGAGGACAAAAAGCCCCCCTCCCTCCACCAGCTGGCTCCTCCCTGGCCTGTTTCCACCCGTCTGGAGAGGATAGAGTCCACCGAGATCTAATTTCTAGAATGAATGTGGTTTTACAAACACTTCAATTAAATTAATATCAAGCATTCTCCTCATACCATAAACCTACCACTGTTAAACAAAATTGTAATAACAGAATTTATTCAGTGCTACTAACTAGCACTCCTGATTACTACTTACTACCCTGGAGTGGTCCTAGGACGCACTGCACTATGGGATGACGTAGAAGGGGCATAAAGGATTTTGGGCTAAACAGAGTGGGTGTTTTTGGAAGGGGGTGGGGGCGGGGGGATTATAGGGTTAGGTAAGGGGGGGCGATATTCAAATGTAGTCCTAAAACCTACTTGTGTACTGATGGAAGGATTTACTTAATTGATGGTGCTCTGTTCTCTCCCTGTTATACATAAACATACATAAAACATAAATGAGCCTGGACATGATTGTGGTGAAATGTTGGGAAGATATTCAAACATTATTTGTTTGGGGATTGGAGTCAAACCTTAATAACTATCAGCAGATACAAAAAGAAAAAAAGAATCAGGTCAAATACATATTTATTCTTTACAAAATCAGTTATTGGAGCAACTTTAAATATCACCAAGTCTAAAAATGTTCACAACTTTTTGGCTGGCCTAAAGGCATATTGGGCACATGATGTCCCTGATAACTGGTCTACGGCTAGTTCATACTGTGACATTTTCATGGTAAACACCATGACTGTTGGAATGCTCTGAAAATTTAACCTTTCTTCCTCTCTTCTTTTGAGAAATCCCTGCTCTGACATGGCATGGTGGGGAGCAGAGAGACAAGCATAACCGTTCAACCTATCCAATCAGATTTGATCAGAGACTACCTCACGGAAGGAAATAGGAAGGTGAAAGGGATGCATTTGGAGGGTTTTGAAACATGGCCCTGAAATTAGGTTCAAGGAGTTAATATACAGATACAAAAGGGGGATATTTATCATAGTTTATCTTTGTTTATTGGTGCTATAAGAACAGACACCACACATAATTACTAAGGAAGCTGAACCAAAAGGTTAGGTTGAAGAGAGGCTTTAAGGAAGTGCAATGTTCTTTTTCAGGAGTGTTGGTACTTCATCATTGTAGCCTCAAACATGAGAGTTTGCTAGGTTGAAATTGAGTTTAAAGGCTTCGGAATTCTCAAGGGTGGGATATCATGACAGAATCTGTTAGTAATAGCCAATCAGAGCTGTTTCTGTAAATGTGAATGATCTACACATTGCACGAGTAGAGTTCAGAAGCTTTTGTTTACTCCATCTGGAGTGGGCGACTGCTGTCAATAGCTGCAGTGACTGAGGACAACCACTAGGTGGAGCAAAAGACACAAAATGGCTCTATGCCTAGACTGAAGAATTGACCTGCATATATATATATTTTGCATTTCTCTTCATTTAAAAACTAATGTAGGTGAAATCTCAAAGAAGCTTGTAATTTGTTGACGTTTTAGATGCTTTTTCGTCTATTGATATTTCTTAAAGTGAGGAGAAAGGAGAAGTTTGTAAATGATTACCTAAGCTTGAAGGTTGGTCAATGAAGCTGCTTAATCACGCTGGCTGTCTTTTTCCAAACTAGGAATAGGTCGCTGGTAGCTGAGCCAACAGGTATGATGGGTGGTAGACAATGTTGAAATTCTGTATTTATAGAAAGGGTAATAATTTTTAGGAATGATTTTTTTGTTTTGTGTGGTATACTTGTTTGAACAGGACCCACTCTTCTTTGAAAAATTATGTATATGTCAATATATACTAACTCTATAGATCTAAGAAAATATTTGACTAGATAGGGACATTTTACAAACATGAGAAACTATTCTCAACATTATAGTGTGTACAGTATATGTTGACATATATTTTTTCATGAGTCTGGGCACTTTTAAAGGTTTGTGAATAGAGGTGAAAAGATGAGGACTGAATGTTAAAGGAAGGCAATTGGATCTTTGGAAGAAAATGAAGGAGGAAAAGTGATGGATGGAGGCCTACAATAACCTCTGTCTTGGGACAAAATTTGCTGCTATGTACTTCTGTTGTGTCCTGCTGTGTTCTTGGTAGAGACAGAAAGGCAGTGTACTTGGATGTAAATATAATTGTTATTTATTATGTGTATATATATATTCAAATATATCAAGCTATTGCGTGTGAATACTTTAAGAGGATTATTGTGAATTAATGAGACAGACATTTCCGCTTTTATTTTTTAAACTATATCAATATAAATATATAAATATATACATATATAAATCTTTTTAATTTTGATGTACGACATGGTATAGTAACATTAAAGCAAAGGTTTGAGAATCATTGTCTGCAAGTTTCTTTTTATTGTTGTTTCAACTCTTGTCTGAGAGGACAAAATGCTACTAAGTTTCTTTTTGTATTATTTTGTATTATATCTTATTTTGTGTTACTTAAAATAGCTTGAATAAAACAATCTTATCAAATTGAATTCAATTAATAAAGATGTGATCAAATCATTGACTTGACCACCAAGAGTCATCTTTTATACATTTACACCAACTCATTATGAAAAGTGTATTTCAACTCAGCATGAACATTTTGAGTTCAGATTTGTGTAAAATGTCAGTAGACCAAAATGTCAAATACATAAGAGACAAAGGCTTTTGCATGTTTAAATGTAAAAAGTATTTAATTTTTTTTAGTGTTGATACATGTTTAGCTAAATTAGAGGTCTACAGTATGGCCACAAATGTCAATTGGTCACTGATATGAGGGTCCGTTTAGGAAATATTTCAGACCGTCATTACACAAGCACATATGAAACACATACACATTCACGTGTTTCACATTCATACTACTGAAAACTCACGTACATTTATGTGAAATGCTTGCATTGACACATGAAACGCATTCACTCACACATACATATGAAATGCTTGCACAGACGCATGTGAAACACATTCACACACTCATATATGAATACTCATATATCACTCTGATGCAGGTAAAATGGACTCACACCATGGGCGGATACTCTAGAGCCTTGCCCCCCCAGCTGCCCCCCTAACTTTGGTGATCCAAAAACTGTACTTGTAAAAACAAACCGCCACTATGTCCACAAGCTTCTCAAAACATTGAACTGAACAATACATTTACCGAAAATGAACAATATTTCATTTTATTTTAAACGTATTCTTAGCCCCCTGCCCCTCAAATAGCTACGTCCCTGCATCAAACATGCAGAGCAGCGTTCACACAGTCTGGCTCGCACACAGCGAGTCTGCGGTGCGGTGGCACTGCATCCCGGCAAAGACTGGAGCAACTGAGCTGCCTCCAAGCCTCTGAAGGTGAAGTCAGTTTACCCAGGTGAAGTTTAAACAAACGTTTAACTTAAAGTTAAATTGGTAATGAATGTAATGTATGCTAAAGACGATTCAGCATCAGCAAAAACAGCGAGTCTATTACGTTAGCCAAAAGTCAAATCGCAAAATTTGTAAGAGCTCTCTGCCCTTTGATTAGTTTGATTTTAGTAAAGACAAGAACAGCTTAATATATAATATAAACTCTTGTTTGTATCCATAACATTTACTGCAGTGGCGTTTTTATATGTAAAAAATTGGTGGGGCACAAACCATTTCGAAATATAGGATACATACCATTAAAGCTACAAAACTCCCTCTTGCTACTGATGTGTTTATTTAACACATCAACAAACAGCGTGGCTCCACAAAACACTTTTAACGACAGAGCGGCTTGCTTCTACCAGGTGTTGTAGTAGCCTACACAGGCCTACTGGAAAGACCTTCTTGTGTAATTGGGTGTGCTTTGCCTTCGGCAAGGGCACAACCTTTGTTCTCTCACATATATCTTATTATTATTATTTTCCCACCCCTAAAACTCAGTCAATATTTGGCCTACATAGACAACCTAGGTGTCAAAAGTTTCGTCTTGGTCTCGATTGCGTTGCTTCTATTGGGATTTACGTTCCGTTGCACGGTTTAGGCTGAGCGTAAGTTTTTGTGGCGAAAAGTGTCTTCTGTCACCGAAGGGAAGCAGTGATAGCCTACGTCACTACGTCAGCACACGTTAGCAACGACGCATGGATACAACGTGATAGAGACGTTCTAGCACGCAAATTATGAGTGAAAAATGCCAACCCCCAAAATTACCAACCATTGGGTTTTGTTGAGAAAGCAATTTCGAGTGGAACTGCCATCTCGGATTTTTTATTTAGGTTGTGAAAGTCTTTGTAATTTGAGCGAGTGCGGGTCGCCCGTGAGACTGCCTAGGCGGCAGCCATGCAAGCGTCATAGTAGTTTAGTATTTTCGTATTTTTATAGTTCGGTCAATTCTACACCACAAAATAGAAGGAGGGCAATGTTATGACGATATGACTATTGTGAAGACAGCCAGAAGGTGAGATTTGAATGTAGGTTGCTGTAAAAACTTTGATTGGTTTGCTACGTGAGAGCCCCGTCAGCCTCCGTTGACGATTGCGTCAGCTTTTGTCGATCTTTGATGAGTATTTTCTTAATTTCGTACCAGGGTCAATTCTACATCAAAAATCAGAAGGAGGGCAGTGTTATAAAGATATGGCGATTGCGAAGACAGCCAGCGCGTCAGCATATTTTTGTGATTTGTGTAAAACTTGGAATTTGAGTGACACCACGGCTTGTTTTGACGTTAGCCTCAGTCAGACTCGGCTCACCCACTGGCAGTGTGTAGCTGTGTCTTCAATGCCACAGCTAAACTTTATGTCAAAAGAAATGTTCTCATTTCCGGCGCTTTCAAACAATCAGTGAAATGTGGAGCAACAGCAGCTAGCTTGCCTCTAGCAAACTTATTTTGAATTAGCCATTTCCCCCTACATTAATGTCAAACTTATTTACGTTTTGGGGGGCATATTTTCAGTTAGCAGACGGTACTGTTTGAATCGCGATTCCATACTGCCAGTGACAACGTTGTTACAGTAGCTTGTTTCAAAGGGGGTTTGCAGCTGTTTCAAAGGGTGTTCTTAATGAAATATGCAATATGAGTAGGCTAAATGCTTGAAAATATCACTAGAAGGGAAAAACTTAGAGGACGGACCCACCTGCAACCGACGCAAGCAAGCACACCATACAATTTCCCCAGAAATTGTACCCTCTCTAGTTGGGTGTGCTTTGCCTTCGGCAAGGGCACAACCTTTGTCCTCTCACATATATCTTCTTTTTATTATTATTTTCCCACCCCTAAAACTCTGTCAATATTTGGACTACATAGAAAACGGCGGTGTCAAAATGTTCGTCTTGGTCTCGATTGCGTTGCTTCTATTGGGATTTATGTTCCGTTGCACAGTTTAGGAGGTTACAAAGTTTTTGTGGCAAAAAGTGTCTTCTGTCAACGAAGGGTAGCAGTGCTAGCCTACGTCACTACGTCAGCACACGTTAGCAACGACGCATGGATACAACGTGATAGAGACGTTCTAGCACGCAAATTGGAGCTTGGATTATGAGTGAAAAATGCCAACCCCCAAAATTACCAACCATTGGGTTTTGTTGAGAAAGCAATTTCAAGTGGAACTGCCATCTCGGATTTTTTATTTAGGTTGTGAAAGTCTTTGTAATTTGAGCCAGTGCGGGTCGCCCGTGAGACTGCCTAGGCGGCAGCCATGCAAGCGTCATAGTAGTTTAGTATTTTCGTATTTTTATAGTTCGGTCAATTCTACACCACAAAACAGAAGGAGGGCAATGTTATGACGATATGACTATTGTGAAGACAGCCAGATGGTGAGATTTTAATGTAGTTGCTGTAAAAACTTTGATTGGTTTGCTACGTGAGAGCCCCGTCAGCCTCCGTTGACGATTGCGTCAGCTGTTGTCGATCTTTGATGAGTATTTTCTTAATTTCGTACCAGGGTCAATTCTACATCAAAAATCAGAAGGAGGGCAGTGTTATAAAGATATGGCGATTGCGAAGACAGCCAGCGCGTCAGCATATTTTTGTGATTTGTGTAAAACTTGGAATTTGAGTGACACCACGGCTTGTTTTGACGTTAGCCTCAGTCAGACTCGGCTCACCCACTGGCAGTGTGTAGTACTGTCTTCAATGCCACAGCTAAACTTTATGTCAAAAGAAACGTTCTCATTTCCGGCGCTTTCAAACAATCAGTGAAATGTGGAGCAACAGCAGCTAGCTTTCCTCTAGCAAACTTATTTTGAATTAGCCATTTCCCCCTACATTAATGTCAAACTTATTTACGTTTTGGGGGGCATATTTTCAGTTAGCAGACGGTACTGTTTGAATCGCGATTCCATACTGCCAGTGACAACGTTGTTACAGTAGCTTGTTTCAAAGGGGGTTTGCAGCTGTTTCAAAGGGTGTTCTTAATGAAATATGCAATATGAGTAGGCTAAATGCTTGAAAATATCACTAGAAGGGAAAAACTTACAACCGACGCAAGCAAGCACATCCTACAATTTCCCCAGAAATTGTACCCTCTCTAGTTGCTCTTCTTCTCTCACACACACATGTAAAATTACCACTGTCACATTTGCAAACCTAAATTAGGAATGCAACCAAGCTCAGAACCAATTTGTCTACAGGGCCATACCCAAACAGCAATGAGCTCAACACCACTGACGGCCCCAACAAAGCGACAAAGCGAAAGAAAGACTAACGAGTGTTTCACTTAACACAACAGAATGAAACACACTGACACATGAGTTATATTTTAGAGGTAAAAAAAAGGTTATTTTTTATGATATTTGTTTTCTCTATTACTTCTGTTTTATTTTTCTTAATTTGTCTTCTTAAAAAAAAAATCATAAACAACAATTGGTCAATAACTCAATGACAAGAAACACACAAATATGACAATACACAAATCAAGTTGAAAAACTAATCTAACCTTATCAATTAGATTATTATACAAAACAGCACTTGCAATAACCGATTTTGTGATAGGCTATATAACGTCCCAAAACAAAATCGAAAGCATTCGTTATTTGCAAAACAATAAATCTTCTCTCAATCAATTTACAACTACTGCATTTATTTTAAGGTTAGTAAATCAATATTTCTTCTTTCTTTCTTCTCAGTAGGCTAACTGTAATCTTCTATTTTTCTCATCTCTCGTCCCGTCCAGGTAGCCGCGCGAGAGCGCAAGACCCCTACTTTACCGCCTGCAACCCGAAAAATGCATATTAATTAACCCACAGCAATATTATCAACTGACTCAACAGAAGGCCAACTGTCATTGTCTAATGATTCCAACTGACAGAAGTCCGTCAAATGCAGTCGGTCTCCCATTTGGCTGATCCCACCAGCCTTTCTTACAGACAGGATGATAAAAAATGCTGAGGGCTCACTTCAAGAGAAAGGTGGCACGGCGGTTCTTCCTCTGGGCGAACTTTTCGATAACTTTGGGAACGAAGTCTTGTAGCTGCTGAATCAACTGGCTTTCGATGGACAACGTGGCCAATGCGTGAGTCGCGGCTGTCCCATGGTGTTGCGGGTGAAGGTTTTTACCCTCTGCAAGGTGGAAAAGTTCCTCTCTGACTCGGATGTCGTCATAGGTGTTGTAATTATTATTTTCAGCAGAGTGACGGTCTCAGCAAAAGCCTCCTCTAGGTTGTTGTCATGGATGGATCGTAACAGAGCCGTCTTGCCAGTGTGAAGCTCAGTGTGGCGGTACAGAGTGGTCAACTCAGACTTCAACTTTTCCTCGTTTCCTAGAGGCCATAGTTTTACCGCACAGTCAAGCTCAGATGTAGGGAATGACAGGACAAATTGTGGGAAGAGCGAGCTGTCAACTAGCTTGGCAGCGATCAGGTAGTCACTCTGTGAAAACCTCTGCTCCACCTGGGAGATGACAGTGTCGCATGCCTCCTTCATCACCGGCGCTGTGTTGGTCACTCGTCGGCCTGGATCGTCTGTTCCATCGTGAACGGTGGCAGCCCATTCATCCGTTTGCTTCCGCATGTCCTGGACATTATCCTTGAAACGGGTAAGCGCACTCCCAATCCCAGATGCATCGATGCTCCTTTTTTGCAGAGTGTATAAAACATCAACTTCTGGCATAAGGAAGAAAACAAATTCCAGCAGCTGCAGAAATGCTCGGTCCTGGAGTTTTTTTGACAGGCCGTATGCCTCACTTATGGTGGCCTCATCCGTTCCCGGTTGTGTGTGTATGTTCTCCATACACAGGAGCAGCGCAGCGCGGTTTTCCCAAACTGCATTGACAGTTCTGCTTTTAAAGTTCCATCGTACAACTGGTGGCCTTGGAATGCGTCTCTGTGTTGCCTCAGCAAGTGCCGCAACACGCAAAACACCTTCAGGATGCTCATCCTTGCTGAACAAAGTTGCTGCAAGGTCAGGTTCATCTGGTGAGCATAGCAGTGAACAAACTGGGCATGTGGGTATGTCTCTTTCATTAGCGTCTGTACTCCTCGGACGTTTCCACTCATTACAGCCGCACCATCATAGGTCTGAGCGATCAGCTTTTCTCCCAGCTTCTGTGGTTACAGCACACCCTTGATGCTATTAGAGGCAGAGTCCAGTTTTGTCTTTGACTTCCACAAATTCCAAAAACCTCTCTGTCACTGTGTAGTCAGGCAACATGTATCGCAACACAACCACCATTTGGGATTTAGAGGAGACATCAGTTGTCTCATCTGCCTGTACGGCAACAAATGATGTCTCGTCCAATTGCTTGGCTATCTCCTCCTTGTACACTTCACACATGATGTCTAACAGTTCGTTTTGTACAGTGCTAGATGTCCCTTTGAAGATGGGCTGAGCGTCATAGTGCCTCTGAAGTCTGGAATCACCCTCACACAGTCTCGAAAATACATCTGAAAATACCAGGATTCAGGGAGTCCGCCGACTCGTCGTGCCCTCGCAGTGCTGTTTCAAATTTTCCACACAGTTGAATACAGGTTATGATCCGACTGAGAACGTACCTGTTCTCTTGGACCTGTTTGTTATGCTGCTCAATGGAGCGTCTGTATGCACTGTCAACTTGGGCTGCGACATTTACCCTTCCAAGTACGCCCAATTTCACAGCATTGTCCAGATGACTCCCACTGCTCTCATGTTTGGCAATTCTCTCTGAAAGATGTTTTAAATCTTTGTACCCCGTCCTCGACCAAGTACCATCTCCACCAAATAGCAGACATGGAAAACAGAAAAGTGCGGTCTTTTGAATGCTCACCGTTAGCCACTTTTTCTTTACAAACCACTCCAGATTAAACCCACGGTTAACTTGCAGCTTGAGTAATTGCAATATCCCGTGGCTGATGGGCACCAAGTCGCTTGATTTCAAGCTTCTCCAATTTGAGGGTTTCAAACCGGTGCTCAAGTAGGAAATCAACTGTATTCATTTTATAAGCTAGCTGGGACAATCTACTCGATCTTCTTCTTGCTGACTAATATTGGCGCCAAACAGACAGACAATCATGTATAATTTTTTACTGCTTTGACTAAAGGTTCAATAAACACTAAAATAACAAAAAACTGAATTTTCTGTCTATTAGTTGATGTGTCAGGCTTCACAGGGTTAAGCATCTGGGGGCCCGTTTCAATAACTATATGGGGCCCTACCCACATAAAATATAAACATAATAGAGCAGAAAAAGCAAGGATTCCTGTTGGTTTGCATCAATGGTTTATTATTTTATTATGTGCACTTTCATCTTCATGAACAGGCAGCTCCACATATAAATAATCCAACCTTATTTGATTAAAACGATATACATACAGCGTTTTATGTTGGAATAAGCCTCGCCCTTTCGGCAACTTCACTGCTTAGCTAATTGATTAGCGCAGTATATTTTCAGCTGTCTGGGCTGACTCAAACATCCCCTCAACTTGAATTATTTAACAAAAGCAAAGAAGAAAAAGTGTCTGACTGACACTGAACCGAACTTAGACTACTGCAGCCTGTTGCACCAGCTGTGCATAAGTTCTTTCTTAGTCTGGGGTGCAAAGTCCATACTAACCGATATGTTTAAACTAGTTAGTTTGATACTAAAGCTGAGACGATGTTTGGTTGCACCACGGATACGTACGTTTCATCTTAGCTACACTGGCGTAAAGTCGACACTAACCTAAATAATGTCGCGGAAAGTGACGTTTTATCTTTCTGTGGCCAATCAGTGATAAGCATTATTCTTGATGCAGTGTTTAGTACCGTGTTGTCAAAAAATATATTATGAAAACAGCTGACAAATGATAACGCTAGGTGGGTTTCATAGACTAGCTACTCAGCTAACTTAGTGCAAGCTAACAATGTAACCTAACGTACATCTGTGTTAGGCACTCTTGCATTTATGCAATGATCATCTCGGAAATAAAGTACTTGTGTTGTCATTCATTGTGTTTACTGTTGTTTTTAATGTGACCGTGACAGTTTTTGTAGGCAAGAACGTGAGTGTTTCAAACATGTCTCTCATGCCCATCTGTCAGTTTGAATACTTAGCTACGCATCTAGAAGAGGCTACAGTAACGGCAAAACGATAATCACGAAACAAAAAAAAAAGGTATCTAGACTATGTAAACTAGGAAAAATTGTTAGGCGATAACTAAAGTACTACCTTAATCTTCATGTAAACAGCTAGTGCAACACAGTGAAGACGAGTGGTGATCAGTGAAACCGTCAACTCTTAAGATATCAGGCCAGGGTTCATAACGGTAACTAGCTGCAACAGCTAGTTACGGGGCGTTCACACTGCAGCAACGCGATGCGAGCGACAACATGTTTTCCATTCATTTTCTATGGAGCCAGGCGAATCGCTTGCGTGGTGCATTGTGGGTAGCGACGCGACGGAGTTGAGATTTTCTTTATGCAAATGAGGAGCGATTTTTGCTAGCGATGGCCAATCGGAGTGTTTTCTTGTTTCTTGTAACAAGCTGTACTAGTAGTAGCCTGCTGTAGTTACTGTATTCTATTACTGGGCAGGCGAAATTGTAACATTATAACAAAAAACATAATGATGGCCTACACTGGCAAACTGTTAGACTATCAATTAGAATTGTTTAAAGTTAGCTATCTAATCCAAAATGGGGTTATATTTGCTCTTCAACAATGTAATGTTACCGTCAAAATGTTACGTTAGTCAAGTTACCTTAGTTAATCTAGTTTAATAACATAGTTTAATGCTGTTGACACATTAGTTTGTACTGTTTCAGGAATTTGGCAATGTCTGACCGTAGGCCAAGAAAGAAAAACTTCACACATGAAGAAATCATCATCCTGCTTTCAAAATATAAACTAAACAAAGGACCATTAGAATCCAAATTTAACACCTTTGTAACAAATAAAATTAAACAACAAATATGGGAGGACATCACAGACACCATCAATTCGAAAGGAGTGGAGCACAGGGATGTCAAGGAAGTTAGAAAGAAGTGGAGTGATTTAAAAATGCAAGCCGTTGAGGACTTTCCACGAAATGTCCCAACAGGAGGTGGTCCAAAGCCAGACATGGGACCATATTCCAGTCTTGTATTGGACATTGTTGGTGAGGACTCCCCCTCAGTAATTGGGATTTCATGTGGGGTTGAGAGTGGAACAGCAGAAGATGCTCCAGCACCGGTTTCCCCAAAATCTCTCCCAGCAACAGCCCTCGCACCAACACCAGCACCAGCTCTCCCTCAAACAGCCGAACAACCTCTCTCCCCACCTGCAGAAACATGTCTGCTTGAGACACCTCAGGATGGCTCCAACACCCACCTACCACCAGCAGCCAAGCGTGCTAAAGGCAACAGAAGGCCTCCTACTCCTAGCACAGAGGGGAATATTGACACTAAGATGTCAACTCTTTAAAGCGGAAATTGAAAAGCTTAAACAGGAAACAGAAAAGATACAAGCAGAAAAAGAAAAAATTGAGCTTGAAAAGATCAAATTGAACATAGAAATATTTACACTAAAAGAAGATCTTAAAACAAAGGGATACGTCATCACACTTTCAAATGAGCCATAGCATTCATACAACTCTTAGGGCAGAATAAATGGATGAATAATAATATTTATTACTATTTCTATCATATTTTTTTATTGATAATTATTATTTATTTGTGCAGTTTCTTATTTCAAATATTTGGATAATTATTTTTTAGCTATCGTGTTCTTGTTTTGCAGTAGGCCTAAACCTAATAAACTTATTGCAATATACAGTTTTTGTTCATGCCCATTCTTGTGGGAGGTTATTTATTAGCAGCTCATCCAAAGTAGGATGTAGTAAGGTAGGCCCGGACAGTGGTAGCCTCAGTTGGTAGGTTGTCCTCTCCGAAGGGAATGTCTATGTCACCCATATCATCTGCATTTCTTTCCTCCACCAGTGGTACTTTCCACATCATTGCCATGTTGTGTAGGACAATGCAGGCACCAGTTACAGCTGCAGCTCTGTCAGGCTCCATCAAGATGCCTATGACAAAAGGAAGGCATGTAGGTATTCATTTGGGGACATAAAAGGCTATGTGAGGATCCAGAGCCTGCAGTGCTTAAAATAAAGTAGGCAATGAAGTTAGAATAAAATATAGCTGGATACCTCTGTGCAAACAGGCCCATCGGTTCTTCAGAACACCTATGCACCGCTCTACCACATTTCTGGTCTTGGTGTGTGCTGAATTGTAGCGCTGCTCACTGACACTTGCTGGGTTTAGGTATGGGGTCATAAGCCATTTTCTCAAGGGATACCCTGAATCTCCTAGCAACCTCCCAGGGTATCTTCCAGCCTCAAAGTCTCTCCAAAGGCTAGATTGCTTGAGGATGAAGCTGTCGTGCTTTGCCCCTGGCCATTTGATCACCGAATTTGTGATTACAAGGTCAGCATCACATACAATCTGCGTGTTGATTGAGTGGTATCCCTTCCTGTTCACAAAGTAATTCTCGTTTTCTTTGGGTCCTTTGATTCTGATGTGGGTGCCATCTACACAGCCAAGTATGTCAGGGAAACCAGCTATCTGATGGAGTTTCTGACGGGTCGTGTTTTGTGGCTCAGGCTGAGTTGGAAACTTAACATACTCGTTCAAGCGCTTACACAATGATAGTGCGACTTTTCTAATTGCTCTACGTACAGTAGATTTATGCACTTGAATTGAATCCCCAACTAAGTTTTGAAATGAGCCCGTAGCGAAATAGCGTAATGCCAGGCACACTTGTAAGGACGGACTTAGGGCCCAGTTTCTGTTTGAGTCGTGCTGCAAGTCTGCAGCTAGCAGATCGGTAATTTTCTGTATCTCCGCTCTTGGAAAACGAAAGCGCGAGTATAAATCAAAGTCGTCATACATGTCTAAGGGGTGTAACCTATCGCGAAGAACACGTTGCCGACGCAAAACAGGCATTATTATCAGTGACAGGGTAGGCTACCCTGCCAAAATTCAAACGTAAAAATGTTTATTAAATCACTTTATTTAATAAACTTGTATTTGTATTTTTACTGATTATTATTGAGATTTATATATGCAATATGTATGTAATTCCAATTGTTTAGACGTTACGATGACAAATGTAGCAGTTACGCATAATCAAATAAAAAACAAATGGTAGAATAAGCAGAGCTTTTACTGTCTATTCATTGCGGACGACAAGCGAAAAACTCATGTTGCGCATGCGCACTTCGATCCTGTATTCTTTAACATGTACGTCGAAAGGCACAACTCTTCTGTGCCTTTGCACGTAAATATGTTATGCCAGTAATCATCTACGTTATGTATCAAACATGGACCAATTAAAATCGAGATATTACTGGACATTTGCGCAGCTAACGTCATTACACTGGCTACGTTGTAAGCGTAATCCCCGCAAAATTCAAGTAAAAATGACAGCAGCGGTGTCAGCCGATATTCAAAGTTGAGGAATTTCTCCAAGCTCGATTTTATTCAAAAAAGGAGTTAATAGCAAGAGGGAGGTCTACGCCAGACTTAGATGGACTACTGCAGCAAAAGAGACAACATGTTTTCGATCGTTTCAAACAGACTGGTATGGAAGAAAAGATTGGCTATGTGGCTGTGCTAACATTCAGCGGCTGTAGGCTACTGCTTGTACTGTTTACTGCGTTTACTGTTTTGACATATTAGCCAAACAATAAATTAGGTAATCTGGTTTTCATAACTCAGTGCCTAGCCTCTTACTGACATCACCGCACGTCACTGATTATTATAATCTCCTCCTCGTCCTCCAAATGATCCCACCTTTCAAAACGATGCGCCATTCCAACCGTTATTTTACGGAGGACTTTACACCCACTAAGGGCTAGGTGTAAGATTTAAGTTGTAACTTATGTCTATGTTGGAACTTTTAAGTTGGTGCAACGCTTAAATGTTAGTAGTGCGTAAACTCCGACCTAAATTAGTAGATACGTTCAAACTAGGCTACGTTTGAATTTACGCATAGCTGGTGCAACCCAGTGCTGATCGCTTTAACCGGTCAAGGGGGTGGTAAACGTCGCCATGGTAACCGCGAGTTCGACCAATCAGAGATTTCAGTGTTGTTTTGCGTAGGATTGTGGGTAGTGTAGTATTTCAACAGAAGATAGCAAAAAAGGACTACTCACTCTTCTTCTTGCCGACTAATGTTGGCGCCAGACAGACAGACAGCCAATCAGGTATGAAATACAAGATGACGCTGTGGTGGGGCTACCCATAGATACTGGCTCTCTGCCCCATAGATATATATAAAGACATGTCTTACGGCGGAGTCTAGAACGTCCGCACATGGTGGCCATCTTGCTACAGTCAACTCGCTCACCCATAACATTGTGTTGATGCTACATGTACTTTTTAAATTACCATAACTTATTCAATTTTCAACCGATTTTTAAACGGTTTGGTTTGTTATCAACGTCAGAGATGTCGTTATGCCACTGCATACTTATGAATAATGATGTAATAAAATAAAAAATAGAATAGAAGTATGCAGTGGCGTACGACATCTCTGACGTTGATAACAAACCAAACCGTTTAAAAATCGGTTGAAAATTGAGCAAGTTATGGTCATTTAAAAAGTACATGTAGCATCAACACAATGTTATGGGTGAGCGAGTTGACTGTAGCAAGATGGCCGCCATGTGCGGACGTTCGACTCTGTTGTCCGGCAACGCGGACGAGACATCTACCCTTTATATATATCTATGCTCTGCCCCACTTGGCATCAAATTTGTGTGATCTACATTGATGGATTAGAATTCTGAGCATGCGTATTAATACTTTCCCACGTCCAATGTACATTGCATTGTGAGAAAAGAGGGGCTAGCCCCACCACGCTCTTCTTTTTGCCGACTAATGTTGGCGCCAGAAAGACAGACAGACAATCAAGTCTGAAATACAAAATGACGCTGTGGTGGGGCAACCGGCTCTCAGCCCCACTTGGCATCAAATTTGTGTGATCCACATAACATTACATTCTGAGCATGCGTATTAATACTTTTCCTTGTCCAATGTACATTGCATTGTGAGAAATGAGGGGCTAGCCCCAACAGAGCCCCACCTTCAAGATTAGCCTCTGCTAACTCGCATCGGCAGAACGCAGTCTGAAGCAGCAAGGCAGGGACCAATGAACATGAAATAAAATCCTAACACAAACGAATGAAACGAAACAATTTAGGAAGATGCTATATTCATAGATAAAAAATGATTCGAAGTAAACGAAAAAAGAAAATAAAAATAAAAAATAACATAATTTTGTTGCAGTTCTTTCTGTTGATAACAGGCCCCTAATGACCAGTCGACACTGGTTTACTGATGGTCGCTGTTTTGCCGACCTTACGTCACAACACACAATAATACAGTGCCAGTTGGGAGATAAATCATTTATATGATTAGCTAAGCAGTCCAATAAAATCCACTTACTCTCACATATCGTTTGTGAAACGTTTAGCTGCAAAGCACAACAACCGTTGCCTTAAGCTTTCCTAAAAAAAGATCGGTGATCATGGGTCATTTGTGGACTGTAATGATAAGTTTTAAATTATAATAAGTACTTGAGTATTATCTGCTGTTTTATACTTGTAGTCCACTGCACTTTGGACACAAATATTGCTTTTCATACTTCGACTTTTTAAAATATGCAGTTTTGTTTTGTTTGAACACTGGGCTCAGGCCCGGAGTGGCCATCGGGATAATCAAGAGAATTCCCGGTGGGCCGCTCTGCCCTCTCATAAATTGGACCAGCAGATCGCCTGCTTTCTCTTAGTTTTTTCATACACTGAATAAATGATATGTATTAAGTTTGTTAAGTTACTATGTGACTGATAAGTAAGCGAATAAGCCACACTAGGTTTAATTTAAATAAAGCATGATCAGACTGAAAAAGTGCCGTTTTCAGTTGTCACTAGGGATGGGAAGATTCACCAGTTCGCATCGATGCATCGGCATAAAAGCTCACGATGCGATGGCCCGGATCAAATAAGTGTGCACCGGATACAATGTGGGATGAATCGTGATGCATCGTTTCTAACATTTTTGCATCGGTATAATCCGATGTATTTATATAGAATAGTGTGTAGGCGAACACCATTTAGTATTTAGAAATGTGACCAATAATTTTATATTTAGATAGATTCCTCCTCTCGCGCTCTCATCTCCACTGCTGTCAGTGGCCGATTCTCGTCAAGTCTCTCGGCCAAGTTTCACACGAGTTGGAGGCGTGTTCGGGCGAGTGTTATCATGGTGAATTACACGTTCCTACGAATTGCAATAAATCCAAGGTTTGGCAACACTTCGGATTTTACAAGAAAGATGGGCAATTTGACAAGACCCATGCAATTGGCAAGATATGTCGTGCTGCTATAAAGTACACAGGGAGCACGGCTAATTTAGGTAGTCACCTGAAGAGGCTACATGGTATTTGTGTGGAGACGTCTGCCTTCCCCTCGGATTCAGCTATGGCTACAGTCAGTGGCTAGCTCCACCGGTACCCCTAGCAAGAATAGGAAGCTATTCTCCGAGAAACAAATCCCTGTTGTGTACAACAAAGTAAGACGAGAGATAGCTGAGTCATTGAGAAAAACCTTAAAGTAGGACGTATGAGTTCAATTTAGTGTGTGGTGTTATGACTGTTTACAGCAGCTTGTGACTGCCAGTAATAGTTTACCCTTTTTTACATTCAGAGAACACAACAGGAAAGAAGGACTGGTTTAAGGCAAGGTCCAGGCCTGATGTTATTTTATCTTTTGTCAGAGACTGTTTAATATGTGAAGTAAACCTTTCACTTGTTTAGTTAATTGATGATTTGCTGTCTGACAAATAAATCATTATGTACCATATTAAATTGCATAGCATCATATTCTTTTGCATCGCATCTCATTGAATCGCATCGTGTCGAATCGCACTGCATCGCAATAGGGGTGAATCGTATCGTATCGCATTAGTAGTTGCTTTTATGTATCTTTAATGTATCGGATCGTTGGCAGTGCATCGAGATGTGTATCGCATCGTCCTCAGTGACGGAGATGCACATCCCTAGTTGTCGCATATGCTCTTTCTCAAACACAAATGTGTACCAAGGTTGTTGCCATGGAGACATCCCTAAACCGTAATTAATTGTTGTGGAGGGAATTAGCAAGATTAAGCTGATGCTAAAATAATAAAATGGATGGGAAAAAGATGCCAGGAGGAACTGAAAAAGCCAGGTAAAAAAAGAAGATCTGTCACTTCATAAATCTAGGTTCCTGCAAGGGTGGGAAAAATATGTTTTCTCAAAAGCCCAGAATCTTTCAGGTAAAAATGTGGTTTGTAATTTCTGGAAATCTAACAATATGAGTCCAACGTAATCTTCATATTACATAAAGCTGCAGACGACTTCTCCTCCTTTAAGAAAAAAGTTGCTGACATTAGCAGTCAGTTCCCTGAACCCACCTTTCCTATCCACTCACCCTCTGACTGACCCTACTAAATGTCTCAACTCTTTCTCTCCCCTGTCCGAGGCAGAGATCTCTGACCTCATTCTCTCTCATCGCCCCACCTCCTGTCCCCTTGATCCAGTCCCCTCCCCTCTCTTTCAAACCATCTCTCCCTCCATCATAACTTTTCTTCTCCATGTCCTTAACTCTTCTCTTACTTCCGGCACTTTCCCCTCTGCCTTCAAACAGGCCAGAGTTAGCCCTCTACTCAAAAAACCCTCCCATGACCCAGCCGACCTCCAACACTACAGACCAGTATCACTACTACCCTTCTTTTTTTAAACAATTGAACGTGCTGTATCTAACCAACTGTCAAACTTTCTCTCTCAGAACAACCTGCTTGACCCCAACCAATCGGGCTTCAAGACCACTCCACAGAAACCACCCTCCTGTCAGTCACCACTGCCCTCCAGTCTGCCAGAGCAGCTTCGAGGTCATCATTCTGCTGGACCTTTCTGCAGCATTTGATTGGGTTAACCATCAAATCCTGCTCGCCAGACTTTCTGAGATGGGCATCACTGGCACTGCACTTCAGTGGATCTCATCCTACCTGTCGGGAAGATCCTACCAGGTCTCCTAGGGAGGCAAAGTGTCAGGCCCCCCGCCAGCTCTCCACTGGTGTCCCACAGGGCTCCGTCCTTGGACCCCTCCTCTTCTCCCTGTACACCACCTCACTTGGACCAATCATCACCTCCCATGGCTTCTCCTACCACTGCTACGCTCACGACACGCAGCTGTACCTTTCGTTCCCCCCCGACTGATCCAGGGATCTCAGCTAGGATCGAGGCCTGCCTTACAGACATCTCCGCCTGGATGACCGAGCACCACCTCCAGCTGAACCTCGCCAAAACAGAACTCCTCAGTGTAATGATTCAGCGTGAAACTTGTACTTTGTATATACAACCCTCTACGGACACAATGAAGCTTGAGTCGCCATTCGCTAGTAAATTTTTTATTTTACTCGCCAGACTTTTTACATGAAAGGTATGAACAATTCAACTGAAAAAAAGTACATTATACGTCTGAATTATTCTTTGTGTTGCATATGGATTTAAATCGACCTTTTGTTTAGCAAATTGCTTTCTCTTGCCACTTGGCTTCAGCCACCTCTCCACAGCTGATGATGGTTATACTGCTGAAACTCTGGGCCTTATGTTGAAATGAAGATCAGGTCTGAAAGGTAGTGCTACGAGGATGTGAGACTGCTGCGGACATCTGATTTTATTCTCTTTTGGGCACTGAAGGCTCTTTTGCAGTTGGCAGAGCTGATTAGCAGAGGAAGAATAATCTGAACAAGGATCAGTAATCTTAAATGTCTTGATAACAAACAAAAAAATGTTAAGCGTTTTTTGCTCAGACTGAAATGTTAGCTTTTTTGCATCCATCTCTTTGATGCGTGACGAGTGCCGTTAAAAGCAAGTTGATCTTTTTGTGAGAGAAAGCGATAGAGGCAGTGTAGCGTTTTACCTTCCCTAGCGACAACAAATCTTATCTAGCGACGAATCTAGCGACTTTCCGTTACTTTGGGAATCTCCGTTTTCTTTGTTGAGCAGCAGCAAAATAACTAATTGTCCCATTACCGTCCACCTAGTTCTCGATGCTCGTCAGAAATTTTACGAAAATGTCGATATGATACAAATTAAAAACGTTATGTCCAGTGTTCTAAATTAACACCCGCCAAAATGCGGGTTAAAATTCATTTTGGCGGGTGTTAATAAAAACTCACTAGCCAGTTTGGCCGGTGATACATGAGGCATTACATGAATGATACATAAGTCTCTGTTCTCGGCATGGTTCTCGGTCATTTGTCCCCCTTGCAGTACTTCCTAAGTTTCCCATGAACACTGTGCCGTAATGCTACGTGATAACGTTTTATATGCCCATTGGCTGCGCGCAGTTTGAAGTGAAACCAGCGCGAGAAACCGTGGAAACGAACGGAGCGTCCACCAGAAAACACAAGGAAGAAGTAAAACGAAGCATAGAGGATTAAGGGCTAGCTAGAGTAGTAAAGTAAAAAGTTAACTTAATGCGGCGGTGGTTAGGACAAACCTCTGGGAGCGAGAAGAGGAACGAGGCAGGGGATGAGGATATTGATAGCACTAGAGAAACAAAGAAAATAAAATGTAATGCCAAATGGCTGACGGGTCTAGCCTGGCTCTGCCGTCCTACGTACTTCCGCTCAAATTTATTTGCTTCTGTACATAGTGAAGGATTATAAATCTTTTGTGCCTATTCCAATATGTAATGATGGTATTCAATGACACAAATCTGTGTTCTAGAAAGAGTGGTCTGGAGTCGCAGAGGTCCGATAATATCAGCTTTAATGCAGCAGTTGGAAATCAACAAGTACAGAGCTCTGGGGTTGTCTACGTTTCCCTACCCGCAACAGAGTTTGGGCTGGTTCACGAAGTCCAACTGGCTATCTGTCCCTGCCCCAGCATATATTATACAGTGCAGTAAAACAAAAAACACAAAAAGAGTGTTGAGCTTGTTCTCCTGTGCAGCAGGGAGTTGTTCTTGCCTACGCGTCCCACATTCTCGGGTGCCCTCTCCACCCAGTTTCAAGGTTGTTTCTGAAAATTAAGAGATAAAGACACAAAGAACAGCCTGCTTCCCACACTCAGTGTGAGACCCAATGTTTAAGCCTGAGCACACTTCTAAGTTCATAAGACAGAACTTTAATAAGCCCAATGCATAACTTTAATAAGCACAATATATTCTTTAATAGGTCTGGCCATGAGGTCCGTAAGTCAGATTCTGCAGGTTGATTTTCTACCTGTCCAATAAGCGAACAGAGGGAGTGGCTGAGAACGATGACGTCGGTGTCGTGTGCTAGTTTGTGTTGTAGTTCCGTAATGGCGGCGGAGAAAGATGTGAGGAAAGCCATTTGGTCCGTTGTGGCAACGCTGCCGAATATCCAACAGCTAAAGCCGGAGCAAGAACAAGTTTTGCTGAGTTTTGTTGGTGGCCGTGATGTTGTGGCCCTCCTCCCCACAGGGTTCGGGAAAAGTTTGATTTTCCAGCTACGGCAGCTAGCTCTGTTACAGTAGTGGTGAAGGAATTGGCTAAGGCGAACGCTAGCGATTGGTTATGGCAGATCAGAGTGGCTCTGGGCAGATCCAATAGTTTTAAACTTCAACAGAGTACCCGCCTACAAGGAAGTCAACGCTTGTCAATGGAGCGAGGCCAGACTCTCTGTACAAATGAAATGTACGAGAGTCTGGTTAGGACCAGGCTAATCGGACATATACTACCAGTACTAAGCTACAGTACGGCCGCAGCCTGTGTACTGTAGCGAGTTGAATAGCAAATGGATGTGAGATGATCGTATCAAAGTTGACATATTCTCCAAACAGTAATTATAATTTGACCGTATGTTTAACAACAATACTAGCCAGCTATCCAGCCATGTCATTGTCCCCAAATCAAATCAAGATTTCTACGAACAAAATAATCGGCATGTCGTGTTGGCTGCAGCTTGTCTGAATTGACTAGCGAGGTGAATAGCGAATGGGATGTGAGATTAGCGGTTACGTGACACTGACAGTAAATTCAGAAAGGTAACATTTTCCAAATAGGTTAAAAGAAATATTGAAGTCACTCATTGTTGTAATTACATGTTAGCTTGTTAAAGTCTTTCAAAATTGTAAACGGAGGCTTTGACTGTGTCCCTGTTGTTATGGTTAGCTAGTTATTTCAGACACTTTGTACAGGCTCATACCAAAGAGTATAGTTCTTTGCTCATACTATGTAGCCAGCGCAATCATTTAGAATGGTGAAAAGACAGTTTTGCTGGAACTACTTAGTAGGTGTACATTATCATCTGATAATGTACTAATGTACTAATGTAATGTTGACTGTAAGTAACCAGAGTTTGTTTTATTCATTTGTGTTGAGCTAAAACGCTGTTTCTAGGATAGAGGGTAAGGGTATAGCAGCTAAATTGGTCAATAGGTAGCTAGCTAGAGGTCGAGTTTCAGGGTACTTGCCGCCGAGTGAGACCCTGGCTTTGTTTACATAATTAGGGCCATTGTAGAATTTGGTTAAATCAGCCCTGACTTCTGTAATCAGATTCAGAGCGAATAGTGTCTTACTGAGTGTACTTCGTGACTGCCATCTTGACTGTAAGTAACCAGAGTTTGTTTTATTCATTTGTGTTGAGCTAAAACGCTGTTTCTAGGATAGAGGGTAAGGGTATAGCAGCTAAATTGGTCAATAGGTAGCTAGCTAGAGGTCGAGTTTCAGGGTACTTGCCGCCGAGTGAGACCCTGGCTTTGTTTACATAATTAGGGCCATTGTCAGCTGCTCCTTTAGCATATTTAAGGCGGCTAGCACTGCAGAGGCAGCCTCGTCTGGCAGCCTCGGGGCACGAAGACTCGGACGAACAAAGACAGGGAGTCTACCTGCGGGAGTCCACCGAGGATGGCCGACGAGGCGGATCACACTTCTTATCAGCCTATTTGTATTCTATTCTACCTAGAACATATTCCTAGCTAGCATGTGTTTCTTCAGCATTCCCGCTCATTACACCACTTGCAGACGTAGACGTAGATATTCACAAAGTATATATGGTCCACTTCTAATCTTAGCTACCTATCCAGATCTTCTTCACCTGCCCTCTCTCTTTCTATTGGGCTCTGGAACTGCCAGTCTGCTGTGAACAAAGCAGACTTCATCCCGGCGTTTGCATCCCATGCTTCTCTTCACGCCCTTGCGCTGACAGAGACATGGATTCGCCCAGAGAACACTGCAACTCCAGCTGCTCTCTCCGTCAACCACTCGTTCTCTCACTCACCCCGCTCAACTGGGCGAGGTGGTGGGACAGGTTTGCTTCTTTCCCCACATATTAAATACACATCCACCCCACTCTCTGTTACTGCCAAATCATTTGAACACCATTATGTGATGCTAACTGATCCTATCAAAGCATTGTTAGTTGTCCTCTACCGCCCACCAGGTCCGCTAGCCGACTTTGTGGAAGAGCTGGACATGCTCCTCAGCGTCCTCCCGGATGATGGAACACCGCTGATACTCCTTGGGGACTTCAACATCCACCTCGAAGGAACGCAGGCCGTCGACTTCAAGTCTCTTCTGACATCCTTCGACCTGAAGCTGCTGAACACACCGGCGACCCACAAGGCAGGAAAACAGCTCGACCTCATCCTGACACATAACTGTATCACTGACTTAACCTCTGTAACCCCACTACACATTTCTGATCACTCCTTCATCCAATTCTCTGTCTCTCTCCCTCCAACTCCTCCTACCTCCCCTCCCCTCGTAACTTTCCGCCGCAACCTCCGCTCCCTATCCCCCTCCCATTTCTCCTCCATTGTAACATCCTCCCTCCCATTGACGAGTTTATGTGCCACCCCACTGACACTGCCTCCAACACCCTGTTATCCACACTAACTGCATCACTTGACACTCTGTCCCCTGTCAACCAGGCCTGCTCGATCCTCTCCCTCCTGCCCGTGGCTCACGAATGTGATTCGTGCAGAACGGTCCATCCTTCGGGCAGCTGAGAGGAGATGGCGCAAGTCCAAAGACGGTCTGGACCTCGATAAGTATCACTCCCTCCTCAAATCCTTCTCTGCCTGCATAACTGTTGCTAAAACCCACTACTTCCTTAACAAAATTAACTCTGCCTCAAACCCTCACAAACTTTTCTCTACCTTCTCCACCCTTCTTAACCCACCTCCCCCACCCTCCCCCTCCACCCTGACAGCAGACGACTTCTCCTCTTTCTTTGAGAAAAAAGTTGCTGACATTAGCAGTCGGTTCCCTGAACCCACCTTTCCTACCCACTCGCCCTCTATGACTGACCCAACTAAATGTCTGAACTCTTTCTCTCCCCTGTCCGAGGCAGAGATCTCTGACCTCATTCTCTCTCATCGCCCCACCTCCTGTCCCCTTGATCCAGTCCCATCCCCTCTCTTTCAAACCATCTCTCCCTCCATCATTCTTCTCCATGTCCTTAACTCTTCTCTTACTTCCGGCACTTTCCCCTCTGCCTTCAAACAGGCCAGAGTTAGCCCTCTACTCAAAAAACCCTCCCTTAACCCTGCCGTCCTCCAGAACTACAGACCGGTATCACTACTACCCTTCTTTTCTAAAACAATTGAACGCGCTGTATCTAACCAACTGTCAAACTTCCTCTCTCAGAACAACCTGCTTGACCCCAACCAATCGGGCTTCAAGACTGGTCACTCCACTGAAACTGCCCTCCTGTCAGTCACCTCTGCCCTTCAGTCTGCCAGAGCGGCGTCGAGGTCATCCGTCATCATTCTGCTGGACCTTTCTGCAGCATTTGATACGGTTAACCATCAGATCCTGCTGGCCAGACTTTCTGAGATGGGCATCACTGGCACTGCACTTCAGTGGATCTCATCCTACCTGTCGGGAAGATCCTACCAGGTCTCCTGGGGAGGCAAAGTGTCAGGGCTCTGTCCTTGGACCGCTCCTCTTCTCCCTCTACACCACCTCGCTTGGACCAATCATCACCTCCCATGGCTTCTCCTACCACTGCTATGCTGACGACACGCAGCTGTACCTGTCGTTCCCCCCGACTGATCCGGGGATCTCAGCTAGGATCGAGGCCTGCCTCACAGACATCTCCGCCTGGATGACCGAGCACCACCTCCAGCTGAACCTCGCCAAAACAGAACTCCTCATCATCCCGGCCAAACCCTCCATCTCCCACGATCTCTCAATCACCCTGGGATCGGCGACGGTGACCCCTTCATCCTCTGCCAGGAACCTCGGGGTGACCATGGATGACGAGCTCTCCCTCACAGCC
Organism: Thaleichthys pacificus; assembly: GCA_023658055.1. Classification (NCBI taxonomy): domain Eukaryota; kingdom Metazoa; phylum Chordata; class Actinopteri; order Osmeriformes; family Osmeridae; genus Thaleichthys; species Thaleichthys pacificus. The sequence continues at coordinate 17,193,895 of CM042876.1, forward strand.
CACATTGCTGCGGTCTCCCGGTCGTGTAGATTCACCCTCTACAACATCCGGAAGATCAGGAGATACCTGTCTGAGCATTCCACCCAGCTGCTAGTCCAAGCACTTGTCCTCTCAAAGCTGGACTACTGCAACTCGCTGCTCGCCGGTCTCCCAGCATGCACAACCCGCCCTCTCCAGAGGATTCAGAATGCGGCAGCCCGTCTGGTCTTCAATCTACCCAGACGCTCCCATGTTACCCCGCTCCTCATCTCCCTCCACTGGCTTCCCATCACGGCCCGTATCAGATTCAAGACTCTGGTACTGACCTTCCGAGCGGTGAACGGGACTGCACCCGACTACATCAAGTCTCTCCTGCAGCCTTACACCCCCACCCGCCACCTACGGTCTTCTTCTGACAACCGTCTGGTGGTCCCACCGCTCAAGAGCGCCCGGTCCCAACACAAGCTCTTCTCCTGTCTGGCCCCCCAATGGTGGAATCAACTCCCCACCTCCATCAGGGACACTGACTGTCTCCCCACCTTCAAGAAAAGGCTCAAGACACACTTGTTCCGGGAGTACAACGGCACTTAGGAATGCTTGGCTGGACCTGATGTAAATTTCCTCCAGGATCACAATGACTTGTGTTGAGAGACTTGTTGCTCCTGTTGGTTAGTTGTGACGGTTTGAAATTCTTGTACTCGCTGTGAAATATTTTACTGTTGACTGTTGTTTTTGTCTTCTTCTTTACAGGTACACTCTTGCACTTTTTTGAGTTTCATGTTGTTTAATTGTAACTTGTTTAACTGCATGCTCTTATGGTTCTTCCCCTTGGCACTTATTTGGTTTTTCACAATGTATACTTCATGTTTTGGCTGCTTGCAATGTTTGGGGCTATCTCGTTGTTATGATCAGTGACCTATGCTCTTTTGTAATGCTCTCTCTTGGAAGTCGCTTTGGATAAAAGCGTCTGCTAAATGCATAAATGTAAATAATGGACACCCCTGCAGCCAATCAGAATCGAGTATTCACCCAGACATTCACCAGATATAATGACTTAACCCTTGTGCTGCCTTCGGGTCACATAACGAACCATCGTTGTTTTTACCCAATTTTACCCAATACAAAAACAAATAAAAATAATTTTCTTTTAACTTTTGCAATGTGGGTCTGAGACAGCCCAACGGTTAAAAGAAAATGCATCACTTTGTTTTTGTATGCGTTAAAGTTGTCGCAATACAACGGTGGGTCACAATGACTGATGGGTCAGAATGACCCGAAGATAACACAAGGGTTAAAGGAGTCATTGATTGCAAAACCGATTTTACCTTGTCATAGTTAAATAACGACAGTTCGGTGGGTAAAATGAACATACAGTGAACCTCAAAGTCCATTGACACCTCTTTTCTATGCAAATCTCAACATGAAAACATTTGGCTGTAAAACGGTAGCTTTTCAACAAAGCCACCGGACTGACGTCAGTCCTGTGGCCCGCCTTTTTTGGCTCTGGTCTGTATCTTTGTCACGCCCCAAAATTTACATCTAGACCACCCCACTCACTGGTGTTCTTGCCCAGTCGGAGGTAGTGTAAATCTCCGCTACTGCTCTGTGTAGGCTACTTCTAAGGAATTACAAAGAAGAACGTTTTGAATTATAACAAGGATATTGAAAATGGACCATGGTCGTAAATGCTGTGTTCCAGGCTGTACAGGGAAGGCTAACACTCATAGTCTTCCCAAGGAGCCAAACATTCGACAGGCATGGCTGCTGTTTGTCTATGAAGATCCCGGCGAAGTTCGACACTCAATTATTAATTTGCTCTGAACATTTCACCCAAGACCCAAGTTTTGACAACCTTGGACAATTTCAAGCAGGATTTGCTAAGAAGCTGAACCTGAAAATATGTGCTGTTCCGACCGTACGCTCATCGCAACCGCAAGCTGTAAGTTGGCTACAGTATGATTTTGTCGCTACTGTAACAGTTATTATCAATGCTAAGGTCTCCTGTATCTAGCATAGGTAGAATGCTAAATACGTTTCTAAACACATCAACATACTTTACTTAGCAAATGACTAGCTAGACTAGCTGTAGTCGGCATTAGAAGGGAAGCTTCCGAAAAAATAGCTAGAAAACAAATAGCAGTCTGGCCTATTGCTAACGCCTGTCTAGATGATCTATTTGAAAGAACTGGAGAAAGGCAGGTGCTAGATACAGGATACGTTAGCATTGCTAATAACTGTTACCGACAGATGAGCTAGAGTCTAGCTAACATTGACTAGACGGGAATGGCTGATGTTTGTCTATTGGCCTTATTCGATCAGCGTCACAATAGCCTGCCGCGGCCATTTTGTTGTCATAGAAATCCCCCACCCCCCGGGGTTAGACAGCAGTTGACAGCAGATTTGAGACAGTAGTACGCGATGGCTTCAATAAATGACATTAGATATGCGGATAAATTACGTTTGGTTGGAGGAGTGGATCCTTACGAAATTGATGTTGAAAATATGAGTAAAGACCCATGACATTTACCACTGATTGAATATGGTGACATTTACAATTATCTCATCAACACTTCTTCTGCTTATACGGGCCAGTCACTGAAGGCTTACAAGTCACTGGACTCATACAATTATTTCATTTCTGGCAAAGTGAGCGATATTCTAACTTTTGTGCCACCAACGTCATCATCATCGGCCTTAAACATCATCTTGACAGCAAAGGTATGTACAAATGTATTTTTAATTATGATCCAATGGTTGTCAATTTGCTAACGTAAGTTGACTAGCTAACGTTAACGTTAGCCTACCTAGGGTAGCTAGTTAATGTTAGCTAACGACGTTATGAAAGCTCAGCTGGTGCTGTCAGTGAAAGCTTTAGCTACACAGCTAATTTTACCTACAAGACTTGGGCAAAATAGCTACACAAACCTAGGCTTGATGCAATGCCAATGCATGCTAGCTAACGTTAGTCAGTTCACGTAAGCTAATGCCACATGAGATGCAACTTGCTGCTAGACCAGAGAGCAATCTCCATCTACACTTGTTATGCGAGCAGCAGTCTAGACATGAAGAATAGTTACCATGTGAATGAATAAGTTGTAGCCTAATCTGCCATTTGACTCCTAAACAGAATCTGCCACTTCTGACCTAAAACTATTGTGTGCACAAAAGTGACATAACTACTACACAATTTGTGTGCTTATCTCGACACAGGTGAAGCACAGTCAGAAGCTAAGTGCCCCGCCCCTGAAGCCATGGGTGATTGCCCAAGAGGATGGCTTAATCCTGGCTGCCCACTGTACATGCATGGCAGGACTAGGTGCTGACTGTTCAGTGTTGTACATTCTCTTTGTATTTATGTTGTGTGATACATGTTATTTCATCCCCTGTCATATGTGTTTGCTGGTTGTACTACAAATTGCCCCCCGGGATAATAAGTTTCTCTATCTACTCTACTCTAGGGAAGACTTGCAGCCATGTTGGAGCAGTTCTTTTTGCAGTGAAGGCAGCTGTAACACTCCGTGACTCAAAGACGGTGACCCAACAACCAGCTTATTGGCTTTTGCCGGGTGGAACCGAACCAAAGTACCTTGAGGTAGAAAAAATTGATTTTCACTCCAAAGTCACAGTCAACCGCAAGCTGGACAAAGCATTGTTAGAAGGAACGTCAACAGAATATAAAGGAAAAAAGCTACCCGATGTGTCAGAGCCAATCGATGAGGAGATGGCTTCCTTTTTTAGTCAGTTAAATGCCACTGGTGACAAAGCGGTCTTACTCTCTGTCTTGCCAGACTATGCTGAGCTCTATGCTCCAGATACAAATACCAGTACATCCCAGCCCCTGAGTGAGCTATTTGACGAACAGTGTGTATCCATGGCAAGTGATGAGTTACTTCTACATTGCAGTGCTATAGAAGTTGACATTACTCAAAGGCAAGCTGACGCGATTGAACAGCAGACAAGAGGACAGTCTAAGAGCAAAGTCTGGCACAGATATAGGGCTGGCAGAGTTACAGCCTCACGCATGAAAGCTGTTTGTTGCACACCTCTGGAGAGTCCATCACCAAGTCTCATCAAAAGCATCTGTTACCCTCTGAGCACTGGGTTTACAACCAAAGCAACCGCTTGGGGATACGATAATGAACAGCAGGCACTAAGTTACTATTGTCAGCAGATGATTTCACACGCTAACTTTACATGTGAAACAAGTGGTTTGGTAATCAATCCAGAGCTGCCTCACATGGGGGCTACACCTGATGGGATGATTCATTGTGATTGCTGTGGTGATGGTGTAGTGGAAGTGAAATGCCCATTTTGTGCACGAGAATGTGCCAGCCTGAAGGAATGTGTAGACAGCAGATTCTGTTTGGAGGACTCAAATGGCAAATTACAGCTCAAACATTCACATGCCTACTATTATCAAGTCCAGACACAGCTCCTAGTAAGCAACAGGGAGTTTGCAGATTTTGTCGTATGGTCAGAACATGATGTACACATAGAGCGGATAGAACCAGATGTGGAACTGTGGGAGCTACTGAAGTCCAAATCCAGAGCCTTCTTTTACAGAGCCATCCTCCCAGAGCTTGTGGGAAAACTTAACTCAAGGCCATGTCCATCAGCAATGCCGATCAGCAAAACCAACGGGACTGAAATGGATACCATCTGTCACCCCAGGACCAAGACCACTGGAGCCCGTGGACGACTAGCAGCCCGTGGTCGGCTGTCATCTCAGGGCGCAGCCAGGCAAAAGGCTACCACTCCTGGATCCAGTGACTGCAGGACCCCAACCACTGGTGGGGCCGTGCCGACGGCCCACAGCCGAGCAGCCCGTGGTCGGCTGTCATCCCAGGGCGCAGCCAGGCGAATCCCTCCTGGATCCAGTGACTGCAGGACCCCGACCACTGGTGGGGCCGTGCCGACGGCCCACAGCCGAGCAGCCTGTGGTCGGCTGTCATCCCAGGGCACAGCCAGGCGAATCCCTCCTGGATCCAGTGACTGCAGGACCCCGACCACTGGTGGGGCCGTGCCGACGGCCCACAGCCGGGCAGCCCGTGGTCGGCTGTCATCCCAGGGCGCAGCCAGGCGAATCCCTCCAGGATCCAGTGGAGGCTCAGGACCCCATAGCCTAGCCTCAGGATCCAGTTGATGCCTCAGGACCCCTAACCAGCTCACTCCTGTAAAAACTCAGCAAAGCTGTGAAAAATAGAAACTGTTCTAGACATTAACTAAACTACCCTTTGACCGAACACTGTCATGATTTTCAAACTCAACACTTTGTTTTTAATGGATTTTAAGTGTGCTAAAAAATACTGATGATGATGACGACTCAGTGAAATGTTTCAGTTTGAACAAATGGTATTAATGTGAACCTAACCAAATACAAGTATGACACATGAAAGATGATTTTAAAGTAACATGGTTTAATTATTTGTGGTTATAAAATATGAAATATTCTTCTGTCCCTTTGTGTACAGTACATTGAAAACAATCCATTCTCTTTACATTGTTGTGATTCAGCTATTGTTGTGAACTTTAAACAAATTGTAATGAAATAAACTGTTCCAGAAGAAATTTGAAAACTGCCTTGCATGTTGAAAATACAATTTAAAAAATCATTTTTGTAATCTAATTCTACTCTGAAGTGTCTATTGTCATTAGCTAAACTACACTATTTACTGAAGGCTTTGTTATGTTCTTATAACTAAAGGTTTCTTCTCTAGCATCTCAGTTTATGTAAACTACCCTTTTCACTAAACACTCAGTTACTCTCCTCACACTGATATGGTTTCTTTTCTCATGTGTGGCTTCTGTTTAAGGCTGTCAATGTTAAGGTCACTGTGTCTACACATGCGATATCAACCTGTTGTACAACCCTACATTTACTCAAAAGGTACAACAGAGGTGCACATGTTGGTTAGACCGCAACACACTGTAGTTATTTTATCTATTGTTGTTGTCTCAGATCCAGAACTCACCAAGTAGGAGATCGGTATCTTCTCTGACAGTATGACATATTTACTGGCCTATCACTCTTTCTACGTGTATGCGTACATGTGCAATTTTGCGTGTGGACTCAACCTCAAAAGCAGACAGCTGTAACTTTCCTCTTGTAAAGCTTGGTGTTGCAACCCGGGAACATTTTAAGCCTACACTGTCATGTATGTTAAAGCCTCTGTCTGCCAAGATAAAATCACCTGGGGTAAGTAGCTCTAGAAAGCCTGAGTTTTCTGTGATGTGATTATCAGTAGTGCGCCCTCCCCATGCCTTGGAAAGGAAAGAAATGTGACCCTGTGGTGCGATACCTATAAGGTACTTGATAGTGTTGTGGTGTTTGTATGATGACCAAGTGTGACTTCTAGATGTCTGATGTGAAGGCTTCTCAATAAAAATCTCAAAACAATCAATTATAACGGTAACCTTGGACCCAAAGTGTTCTCGGAAGGTCCGTGGCATAGACTTCCAAAGTTCCTCTCTCCTTGGCCAAAAAATACATTTCTTAAGCTTCATGTACAAAACATGTAATACACTAAAAAAGATTTTGGAAACTGTTGGCTGAGAAATTCCAAATCTGTATGCAAGATCCTGTTCTGTAAAGTTGTGACGCAGTTTCATCAATACCAACATAAGCTTCTGAAACTTGTCCAGTGGAACCTTAATGCTGTCAGTGAGGGAGCCTTCAATGAAACTAAAGAGTACCATTAAAGTGGTAAAACTGGGTAAACCAGTGTAATATCTCACTTTCTTCTCATCATCTCTGAGTGCGTCCATGGTCATCTTTTAACTGGCTATCTGATGTTTAAGTGCAATGTTCTCAGCAATAAGTCTCTCATAATTGGCTTTTGATTTAGAGTTCAGCTCAGATGTCCATGGTGTTGGTCTGTCCAGTACAGGATCTGCAACAGCTTCAGCAGTATCCATCCCTTGCATGTCTCGCTCCTGTTCCACATTGTCTGTGCTTGTGGAAGCTATCTGTTGTCTACGCTGCTGTACTCTGTTATACCTGTCAATTGCGCTTGCCTTCCCTGACTTATCATGTGTTCCTCTTTCATTCTTTCCTGACAACTTCAATGAGGGGGCCCAGTCAGGATGTGTGCTGTGGTGGCGGTATGATGGCTTGCCTTAGAGAAAGGGCCAGGGAGTCTTTAGTCTTTAAATCTCTATATGTAAATTCAACAAACTAATGGTGAGCAAATAGTAAATTCAACCAACTAATTGTGAGTAAATAAACAAACTCCAAACATATTATAACAAACTACAGCAGTCGATATGTAGTTAGTGCAAACCGCAGACGTTTATTTTGAAATCCGTCAAACCGGAAAGAGCCAGCTAACGTTGGCATGCTAACAAAATCAGCTGGTCAGACATGTAACGCTAATTCATTCAGAGATGCACAGTTTACGGTCAATTTAATAGATCAAATCATTGGCTGTGGATAAAACATGACCAATCAAACAACCTTACAAACATTTGAAACCGTACGGTAATTTACATTCCTGTTTACCTGTCGCGAAATGGTCAGAACAGACTTTGCTGTGAGGAGTAGGCTGGAAGTTCAGTCTGTTAATTCTGAGCAACCATAGTTCTCTTCTACGGTGACTCAGCTCCTCGGTAGCTTTCCCTTCGTTTTTTCTGACAGTAGGGATAGCAAAATAGTGAACTCCATTGCTTTTGCTGCTGTTGTTGGTACAGCCGTGTATGACACAGTTCACCATTTGAGCGTCTCGATCATTTTTAGCTAACGTTAGCTAAATATCGTTTTTTGTTTTTTTTGCTGTCAGCCTCGGTCTGTCAGTTAGAGCAACACCCTCTGCTGTTGCTTTCTATGACAACAAAATGGCCGCGGCAGGCTATTGTGACGCTGATCGAATAAGGCCAATACCGTAGCGTAGAAGATCGTTGTGCAGTTCGACCCTCGACACATTTGCGCGAACCATTTCACCAAGGACGGTTTTGAAAACCTGGGACAATGTAGCTAAAGCAGGATTTGCTATGAAGCTTTGCTGAAAAGAGGTGCGTTCCGATCTTACGTTCATCAAAACCGCAAGCTGTAGTATGATTTTGTCGGTAACAGTTATTAGCAATGCTAACGTATCCTGTAGTGTAAGGGGCCCCATTATCGTCCACTCTAAATCTCCAACGTTCGGGGGCCCCATTATCGTCCACAACCGTCTCTTCCGTTAATTTCTTAACCCTCCTATTGTGTTCAAAAAGTGTTTACACCCTGCGTTCCCGGGTCAAATTTGACCCGTATTTGAATTCCTTGACAAGCACTGAAAAAACTAAAAGGATCATCCAATTAAATGTTTTATCTGCTAAGTAACTTATCTTTCATCCATAACAATAACAAAAATACTTACATTTATCAGTTTTATGTACCTTAGATCACATTTTACTCAGAATGTACATATCATTTTTAGTTAAAATTGGCACAATTTCTCTATTTTTTCAGTTATGATGAACAGAATTGGTAAAGATATTATAAGACCTTGAGAGGCTAATGATAAAGAATATAAATCCCCTAATGACTTGTTTTTTTTGTGTTAAAAGTTAAAATGAGCCATTATTGTAACATCTGTTATATTATGGGTCAAAATTGACACCATACTTTCATATGAAAAAGGGAGACAAGTCATTGAATGAAAAAAGACAACACTTTATTTTGGTCAATCACACAAAAAGATTAACAAGTTTAATCTCTGGAAAGGTGTGTGTGTGCAAGTGCGTGTCTGAGTGTGCATGTAGTTATGTATGTGTTTATGTTGAAACGCATGATGGGAAGTATGTGAAGGATTGGGTGTGTGCCTTGCAAATTGACATTTGTGGCAAATGGTGCTGGTCTTCGTGTCCTTCGTGTAAGGGCAGCAATGGCATCTCTTCCTCTTGTTTCCAGTGGGCAAAGCTGGATGCATTGGTCCTGCTGCTTCCTTGGCTTGAAGCTGTATCACCATGTTGGCAGAGGCAGGGTTTCGGGGCAGACATTGTCGTTGCTCAATTTGAGGGGTCACCAAAGCTTTTCCTAGCTCCTCCAAAAAGAGCCTCCTCTTACATGGCTTTGCAGAGTACCACCCAGGATTAATTTCAGTCCACACTACAAAAGCATTGTATGCTGATACATCCAAGATGTTGCAAAAGATGACCAATGGCCACCTTGCTGTCATCCTTTTGCAAGTGTAGGTGCCAGTGACCTTGTCCACATTGTCTACTCCTCCTTTGTTTTCGTTATAATCCAGGATTATATCTGGCTTTTTGTCTTCCCTGCTGCTCACAGCTGCAGTCCTGTGGAGTGTGCTCATCAGCATCACATTTCTGTTTTTCTTGGGACAGTATGACACAACTGTGGTGTCTTCCGTGAAGGCAAACTTTGAGGAAAGAACAGCCCTGTCCTTTGTCCCTAGAAGTGCAGGACACAACTCAGGTTTGTTTTTCCTGACTGTCCCCACCATGGTCATCTTTTTACTCAGCAACTCTTGGACAAGGGCATGAGAAGTGAAAAAATTGTCACATGTGATATTGTGACCCTGAAGACCGTCTGTCATTTCAAGCACCACACGCATGCCCTGGTTCTTTTCCGGTACAGCTCCAGCAGCCTTTCCTGTATATATTTGCATATTCCATGCATAGCTGCTCCTCGCATCACAAGCTACCCATATTTTGATCCCATACTTTCCAGGCTTACTGGGAATGTACTGTCTAAATGGACAGTGACCACGGAAGGGGACCAGCCGTTCATCTACAGTGACCTCAGGCCCTGGGTTGTAGATCAGTGGCAAGTGTTCAACCCATTTGTCCCACACCTCTCTTATGGGTGCAAGTTTGTCTTTCTCACGACGAGCCAACCTTGTCTCACGATTGTCAAATCGAATGACTCTCGAAAACACATGGAAGTTTTGAAGGGACATTGTAGCCCGGAAAATAGCCCGACCTGTTTCAGCATCCCATAAACTTGAAGTGGCCTTGTGACATTGTTGGACTTGTATACCCCAGCAAGTATCAGCAGCCCCATGTAGGCATGGAAATTAAATGTGTCCATCTCATTCCAACTGTTCCCAAACACTCTTCTCCCCTCCATGTTGGTCATGTCAATAATGATCTTTTCTATTGGCCTTGGTATAAAAAGCTCAAAGGCAGATTGAATGTCTTTGACATGTGAGATAGCATACCTTGTGGGACCTGGGGTCATTTTTATTATGTTATGTGATTTTTCTCTACCCTGGTTTTCATAGGGGATTGAGGACCATGGTATTTTGCCATTTTTGGACATCATTATCATCCTTTGAGCTGCTAAATCAATGGTGTCCTCTTCCTCATCAGAGCTATTTTCATTGTAGTCTGGATCCCATTCAATATTGTCCTCTGTTTCAGATACTTCCTCCTCTATTTCACATTCACTCTGCACTCCCTCTTCCTTATCACGATCAAAAATATGATCAAGTGCTTCTTGAGTAGTGAGTCTTCTGCTCATTTTGACCACTGCAGACGCTGCTTCAGAATGAGATGGGTAAAGCCTAAAACAGGTCTTATTTATAGCAATTTCTGAAACCACTCCCCTCAAAATTTTTTTACTGAACAGCAGACATACACACACACACACACAGATGCTCAAAACAATACCCTTTGATCCATTAGGTGAGAAAGAAGTGGATTCCCCTTTCCTGCACTGATAACAGCATAAACGTATACAAAGTTATAGATAAAAGGGTACTGTCTAGACGGTGTTTGTGTGTGCGCATGTAGGCTATGCCAGGTGTGTGGTCAAAAGCCCAAGAATGCCCAAGCTCTTATAAAACTGAGGGACAGGAGATATGTATGTCTGTGTCAGTATGCTTTTTTGGCAATATATATATTTTTTATATTGACATTACTATACTATTATTATATTGTATTACTATTCTTTTTGTTTAGCATATTTTTTTGGTTTTCAAGATGGTTTGGCAACACTTTAATGTGGGTTTTTCTGCAGAAACAATCCATCATTGCTACTGGGTCAAATTTGACCCGTAACACCACAGAAGTAACTTTATTTTTTATAGGTATTTAAAAAAAAAAAAGAAAACTGATCAAATTGTGTTTGATTGTATTTAGTAGACCACCATGGAGGCATTAATGAAGCCTTGTTTTGATCAGAAAAAATTTAAGGTGTTTTTCATGTATCTAAACTTCAAAAAGGGTCAAATTTGACCCGAACACAATAGGAGGGTTAAAGAAGATATGCAGCAGCAACGAAAGAAAGTAACTTATCGATATGTACACATGTTATATTGCTGCACACCAAATTACAGCTTCTTACTTTGAGATTTGAGTATCTAAATACGCTTTCAAACCGTATGTGTAGCATCTGCCTTCCGCAGCGTCAAACTGACATTTCTCCATTGAAAGTGGTTGGGTGGACGATAAACTGCTAAAATCAGGAAAGTAACCTTTCTAGGCATATCCTGATTGGATTTCAAAACTGGAATGTTATAATATAGTTGTGTTTCTATATATTAAAGTACAATGCTGTGACATAACGTTTTTAATTTGTATTATAACAACATTTTGGTAACATTTCGAACGAGCATCGAGAGCTAGGTGGACGATAATGGGACCCCTAGCAAGAACGGGAATATTAGTAGCATGTTCACCACTGCATTTGTAGGAAAGGCAGGGTATGCTTAGCTAGAATGATTTAGCCTAGTTTATTGGCAATGGGGCTAACGTTGTTTCATGTTCCTGACTGTTTCATTCAAATAAATAACCTGTGTTGTTATGTAAATCTACAATTCACGATGCATGTTTGTCCAGATCTTTGTCAGGTTATTTTTCGGCAAGATGTCTAGAGCAAGCTAACTGAAGCTGAGTTGAATCACGATATTGTTTGGTTGCTAAGCTGTAACGTTCTACCCACCTAAGTCAATCCAGTTTGCTTCGACAACAGAAGTGGAAACAAGTAACGTTATCATTTCAAATGATATCTTGTCAATCTGTTGAAAACAGTGTTGTGTAGACACAATAGATTTATTTGCGCGTTTTTATTTCAAGTCTCCACCTTCGGTGTTTCAGTGAGTGCTGTTGGCCGTGTTGCGTTTTTGCTCCCCAGCTTCACTCGTTGAAAACCAACCAATCAGCGCGCAGCTCATCTAAATATTAATGAGCATACCATAAAAGGAGAAAAGCTAGTGTTTTTTCCAGGGAAAATTTCAGAGGATCTATCAGAGGGCCTAGAACATCACCCGGGCCATTTTCAACCCAACCAATGTTACATACCCTATTCGGAGACCTTAAGGAACAGGGTGAAATAACCCAACCCTGTCAATCACCCCTTTAAAATATTTGTAATTGAATCGTTCATTCAGGAGATTCGTTCAAAAATGCTGATTCGTCCATGAAACAAATGAAGTATTTGAGTGAGTAATTGACTTCAGCAATTAACATAAATAATTTTATTTTGTTTAGTTGTTTGTTCAGAATTGTGATCTCTATTGTATTCTCAATTTATCCAGAACATACATAGCTTGTGTATGTATCATTTTGTTCTATTTAAAGTCATGTATAGAAGGTAGGTCCCGAAAATGACTCAAGCCCAGGGGCCCCCACCCCCTTAAATCTTGCCCTGGATACAGCTCAAAGCGGGACAGATGGTCACCCTACTTGACACACGCGCAAGCTTGGCGAGACGCACACACATCCTTTATGGAAATTGTGTGCTGACCAAGACCCCACCCTCGGTCAGCTCCTGTTTCATTTTGCTTCCAATCGCAGCTCCCCGTTACGAATATACATTCTTTTTCGGCGGCCATTGTTGTTTTCAACTGGAATCGCCTGATAGCCGTGTTGGAGGCAGCCACGTTCGGTAAGTCCTATTTTTACACATTTTAAGCTAGAATCAATGATTGGGTTCGTGAAAGTACACTACTCTTGAATGATGGTGAAGGTTTGAGCACTTTTAGACCTTTTAGATTGCGAGCTTGAAGTGACGGAAAACCGAACTCAAAAAGTATCTTTTTCCCTCTGTATTTATAATTAGTGAATCATTTTGCATCTCGGCGAATTCTTCACCAAGAAGGTGGAGGGGGCTAGCCTGGTCCTAACCAGACTCTCGTACATATCATTTGTACAGAGAGTCTGGCCTCGCTCCATTGACAAGCATTGACTTCCTTGTAGGCGGGTACTCTGTTGAAGTTTAAAACTATTGGATCTGCCCAGAGCCACTCTGATCTGCCATAACCAATCACTAGCGTTCACCTTAGCCAATTCCTTCACCACTACTGTAACAGAGCTAGCTGCCGTAACTGGAAACTTTTCCCGAGGGCCACAACATCATGACCACCAACAAAACACAACCGCAAAATAGCTTTGCTCGCATCTTTCTCCGCCACCATTAATGAACTACAACTCAAACTAGTGCACAACATCAACGTCATCGTTCTCAGCCACTCCCTCTGTGTAGCGACCACAAGAATGTCGCTGAGAGGCTAAGTAAGGGAGTTTCACTTGAGTGACGCGCTGCCAACAATTTCAATGTCCGCTCTGGAAGTTACGTTCTTCTGTTTATTTATAGGCAGATAAATATCTTTCTTGAACAGGACAGCAGATAGAAAAGTGCAAGTGCTTCTGTGCAAAGTGGCGATATTAAAATATACATGCAATTCTTCCAGTAAGCGTTTTAGTTAATCCAAAGTTCCAATAGTCAGCAAATTGAGCGGTCAACAAAAAATGTGCTCTCCCTACTCACCCCCTTGCCATACTACCACAGGTGCCCAGGTGCATATATTCATTCACTAATTCCTATGCCAATACCCACGTGACTTGCATATACACCCACCAGATACCAAAATAAAAGCACCAAAGCACAGACCAATTCAACCATGGCATATGGCCGCTATACTCTGTTCGCTGATTGGCCGGTTGAAAATCAACCTGAAAAATCTGACTTACGTACCTCATGGCCAGACCTAGTACAGAAGCAAAATCTAAATTGAGCGGAAGTACGTAGGTGGGCAGAGCCAGGCTAGGAGGGGGCAGCCTTTAGGAGAAAAAGCGATTCCGACTTAAGACGTCTTCCTGGTCCCTTAAACCTCAGTGCAAGAAAGATGAAACATTGATAATTAAATGTGTTACACTTCAGTAGTTGTCTTAACTAAGACATTTATATTATAACATTACTTCCCATCATATGGCAATAGGATCACTAAGGAAGAGCTGCATCTCCTGAAATGTAACTTCAAGAACACTCACCTCTTGAGGCCATTTACCACTTTCATAAAGCATAAATTTGCATCTTATTCTACAGTGAAAGTTTTGGTTTGCAATATAAAATTATGCTTTCTGACTCAAACCATCTGTGGTGTGGGCGTGTCTGTCAATGATCACCTATGCCAGTCATTTTTCCCTCTGCCTCAGGAACATCACACCAGACTGCCTACAGGTCCTCTGTTGTCCTACCATGCCACGACCTCGACAGTTCCACGTCTGCCATCCTCACCTTTCCCTCATCACCTGAAAAATCTGACTTACGTACCTCATGGCCAGACCTAGTACAGAAGCAAAATCTAAATTGAGCGGAAGTACGTAGGTGGGCAGAGCCAGACTAGGAGGGGGCAGCCTTTAGGAGAAAAAGCGATTCCCCACAGACCTGTCGTCTCAGAATTTTGATTTGGGTCTTGAAAGTCTTTGTAATAAGCCTACCCAGCTAACACACGACGTAACGGCAACGTTGTATGTTCGTACGTCGGTTTCTGACTTACCAGCTAGAGACGTTGTGGTTACGTCATTTGGCCGTCATTTCATTACCAGGAATTTTAAACCAGATCTTACCAAACCATGACGTTGTGGTTACGTCTCCCAATGGTAACTTTGTGACCAATTATCCGTTGGTCACAAAGTCACCACCTGGCAACTATAGCTAATACAGTTACGTTGCCCATACGTAACTAGGACGTAATTTGATGACCAAACCTTTGTCACCGCAACATTACACACATATAACCCAATTCCTCTGAGCTATTTTGTATGGAGAATGAAGATTAATAAAATGATCAATGTTTAAAACAGTTGTATGATTTTAATAAGTAGGCCTAGCTATATTACAAGCACATTATAGCTTAATTGAATAATAGCCTGCATTATTACCTTTAAATAACTGTGAAATAGCCTACCATCCAAAATATTGGTGGCATCAAGGGTAAGAGCATAACAACCATATTACCTATCGAGTCACAGATTAAAAACTGTCATCAGTTTCATTGTTTTACTCTGGTGCATTATGGTATTATTATTCTGAGAATTACATTTATTGAGTATGATTAGTCTATTTATATTCAGACAGTAACTTCAAGCTGGAAGCTCAATTATTATGTCTGAGTCCTTGTGTGTCAATAAATCTGGAGGAACATTATAATAATGATGAAGCAGTATTTTTGTTCATACCAAACCCAACTACACTATGTTCGGCTACAATCAGTATTCTGGCTACAATCAGTGGACTGGCAAAAGTAAATGTATTAAAGGTCACATGACATGCTGTTTTTGGATGCTTTTATATAGGCCTTAGTGGTCCCCTAATACTGTATCAGAAGTGTCTTTCCCGAAATTCAGCCTTGGTGCAGAATTACAGCCACTACTAGCAGTCCCACAAGGAGCTTTCCTCAGAACGCGCTGTTTTGGTGTCTGTAGCTTTAAATGCTAATGAGGAGCGGAGGGGCGGCACCATGCGCTAATGTTTACAATGGATGTATCGCAATGGCTGTAACCCCGTTGCTGTAAGATGCCTCGAATTTGCCCATTCTCATCTGATAACCCTGGTTTGCAGAGGTACACACTCAGTCATTTCAATGAGGGGAAAGGTGGATATCGCGTGCGCCATAACACCAACAGCAGAACGGTTATCCAAATAACAAAGAAGTGTACAACACTCACGTACAGCATGTGTATTCACACACATACTTGATGCTATCTACCTTGCGACATTAACTCAGCTGTTAGCTGCAGAGCTAATGTTACAGCCACATTCTAAGGGTAGCAAGCTAGGTAACCATATACAGTAAAGCTACAAAATGATATAGCGTTAGTTAACTTACTTGTCCGAGGTTAGTAGCTGGACGAAGGAGAGTTAGTACTGATCCAGAATTTAATTTCAGCAAGGCCAATTTTGTATTAGCTCAAATTGAGGAAACAGTCGTGGCTGAAGTGTTTGGCGCAGACATACAAAACAAATGCGCCTACAACAGAAGTTGTGTAGGCGCATTTCCAGCGAAAATAAAATTAAGATACTGATTGTTTAGAGGCTCGGATGAAGGAACTACAAAAATACTTTTGTGTTGATTTGTACATCCAAGCACTGAGCAACTGTTATGCTTCGTTCGTTTGCTAGCCATGATGTCTCTGCAGGAAAACACGATATTGCACTCGCCCTTGCACGATCGTAGCTCAGTTCCTCATGGGCGGGCCGATTATCTGGGCGGGCACAGCAGAGAGAAGGGCGGTAGCCTGGCTCCTTGTGACGTCAATAAGAGGAGATTTTCAAACCGAGCGTTTGAGCCTTCATTTTCTCAAAGGCGGAGAAGAACACCCAGGGCTTGGTTTACACCTATCGAAAATTCTAGCCACTGGGGGACCAAAGGCAGGCTAGGGGAACTCATATTAATGTTAAATAACCTCCTAAAGTGAAGTTTTCATGTCATGTGACCTTTAAAGGTTGTGGAGACAATGCTGACAGCTGATGAGGGAAAGGTGAGGATGGCAGACGTGGAACTGTCGAGGTTGTGGCATGGTAGGACAACAGAGGACCTGTAGGCAGTCTGGTGTGACGTTCCTGAGGCAGAGCGAAAAATGACTGGCATAGGTGATCATTGACAGACACGCCCACACCACAGATGGTTTGAGTCAGAAAACATAATTTTATATTGCAAACCAAAACTTTCACTGTAGAATAAGATGCAAATTTATGCTTTATGAAAGTGGTAAATGGCCTCAAGAGGTGAGTGTTCTTGAAGTTACATTTCAGGAGATGCAGCTCTTCCTTAGTGATCCTATTGCCATATGATGGGAAGTAATGTTATAATATAAATGTCTTAGTTAAGACAACTACTGAAGTGTAACACATTTAATTATCAATGTTTCATCTTTCTTGCACTGAGGTTTAAGGGACCAGGAAGACGTCTTAAGAAATGTGGACACCGGGGAAATTGAAACTGGAGACAAAGATACGTTCTATTAGGGTAATATTAGTTTTACAGTAGTATCAAGTAGATCAACATATATATATTAAAAATGATTGTGGTCACAAAGTTACTTTGAGAGAATGCATGTAAACATTATCAGTTACATCAACAGTCCATGAGTGGAAAACAAATACTTGTAACATGTTCCCAGTACTACTAACACACGGTACTGGATTATACAACACGTATGGGACAAAAGTCTCTATTTATATTGGGTACAGAAGCGCAATACACCAAGCTGGCTGAATAAACACTGGAGCCAGAGACTGAGCTTGCGGGTCGGCACCTGCCTATGGTCGGAATGTCTCGTGGATGGTTCAGCAACATTCAAATTCTACTAACGTTATTCTTCGCAGTTCTTGGTGGGTTACAGAGAAACAAGACGTACAGTATAGACCTAGAGATAAGAGTTGGAGTTTAGCTAGTATTTAAGTGCGATTAAGTTTTATTACAGTCGTTATTTAATTTTTTATATAGAGTAGCCTAATCGTTTTTGATAGTTGTTATTTAGCTAGATACCCAGCTAACACATGACGTTGCGGCAACGTTGCCAGTAAGTGCTCAGTTGGTAACCTGCGACGTTACCTTCTGGCAACATCGTGGCAACGTCATAGCAACGTTATAAAGGGAATGTTGCCAGTTGGTCCCATGGACAACGTTGCCACAACGTCGTACCTTGGTCGGCTGGTTATGTTATTTTTTGGTCCCATGGACAACGTTGCCGCGACGTTGTACCTTGGTCGGCTGGTTACGTTATTTTTAGACCCGTGGGCAACGTTGTCGCGACGTTGTACCTTGGTCGGCTGGTTACCTTATATGGGGGGTGATTAGTGCCCTCACACACCAGAACAACATACAACCGTCGCTACGCCTGACAATCACGGACGCCGCTACGCCAAGCGTCTGACAATCACGGACGCCGCTACGCCAAGCGTCTGCAATCACGGACGCCGCTACGCCAAGCGTCTGACATTATGTGGATAGCTAGGAAGATAAGCAGCTAGCTCACCATTATGCCATATCGGTATTGGCCGGGTTTCGAACCTCTTGGCATTAAGAGCTTCTTAACGAATCTGGGAAACCCGGCCATTATCATCTCGTGAGACCGGAAGTGACCATGTGAGGCGATCCTTCAATTAAAGTCAAGTTTTCTTAACATCTGTTGTCAATTTTGTCAATTAAAAGTTGTAACTAACAAAGAAGTTTCACCCATTCGTTTTTACTTCAGCAGTTCAGCAAACTGTGCAACTGGCTGGCTAGGCAGGCTAGCTGTCATTGGTTTTTGCCTTTCCTCACAGCCCAGTCCCCAATCGAAGTTGTCAGTTTGCCTGTGTTATCGATATGTTGAGTAAGAATATGATAGTTTGGAGAAAAGTACAAATGTGTATCGATATCCTTCTCAATTACACTAAATTGTTAGTTTACTTGCTGTGCCAACTAGCACTAAACCCCATATTTGTATGTCACTTTGTATAAAAGTGTCTGCTAATATCAATGAATACAATGTCTAAGAGTCTTATGACTCATGAATTTTCCATTAAAATATGACCATTCTATGAATGTACATCTATACCTCCTGGGGACCCAGACCATCTAACACAGCACACAATACCCAAACCCAAATATTCTAATTCATGTAATTCTTCAATATTGAATCAAACCACTATAACCACTCCTGACTTGTTTCAGTTTTTTGTATTCAAATAATGATGCCTACACATTTAAATAATTGTAGGCCTATAAATGCTATTATTGTATGTTCTAAAAGTAACAACAAATAAATCAACAATAACAATTGTTAATAACAATAATAGTCTGATTTTAACCTTTTTATATTTAGCTGAGACATCTTTAACCTCTCCCTCAGCCTGTCTGTACTCCCCACTTGCTTCAAGAGGACAACCATCGTCCCTGTGCCCAAAAACACCAAGGTCACCTGCATGAACGACTATCGCCCGATATCACTGACGTCTGTCATCATGAAGTGCTTCAAGCGGCTAGTCAAAACATTAATTTGCTCATCGCTGTTTCCCACCCTGGACCCTATGCAGTTTGTATACTGGTCCAACAGGTCTACAGACTATGCCATCACCCAGACTATGCACACCGCTCTCTCCCACCTGGACAAAGGAATATGTATGTGAGGATGCTGTTCATTGACTACAGCTCAGCATTCAATACCATCATCCCCTCCAGACTCGTCTCCAAGCTTGTGGACCAGGGTACTTATATGTTATGTTATGCCAGGTTGCTTTGCGTTGTCGTGTCCTAAGAATTTCAGTGCCCAGTCTGACCTTGTGTTGTTCTGTGCATCTGACAATATAAGACTTGAACTGGAACTCAGCTAACAATCAGACTAAATGGTAGAACAGTGGTGAAAACCAATCCTCCTGTGGACACAAAACAACTTAAAATACATGAAATGGTATTACATTTTAAAACCAGCACATACAACTCATATTCACCTCTTCTTTGTCAGGGACACATAAAAAGGCTCTCTCTTGATAGTGACTTAGGACTCCAGCAAATAATATTGTCCAAACATTGAAAGCAGGCACAAGGACAAGTAACTTTAAATGCAAAAACATAGTTTATTATCAAAATAGTAAGATAATCAATACATTATGACAATGTAACAAAATCAATACAGAAACAAATGCTACCTTCAGAGCAAACAATAACAAAGGTATTTTAAATGCAAATAAACATAGCGCACCTAACCTGAGCAAGTATAGGAGGCTAATCAAACTCAGTGATTGGTTTAGCTTCTCCTTTTGTAAACCCATCCTGCATACTAAAATAGCGACGCCGACTATATGAAGAAACAATTGCCTGACACATACAAATTCAAATGGTCTATCACCGGTACTTGGCTGCAGTAAGCCAAATATGCCTTTGCAAGACAAGAGAATATGTGAACACATTTTGGGCCTCTGCACGACAAAACTCTAGGCTATCAAACCAGCAAATATACATTTTACAACACTGAAAACATTACTAGAATCATGTGATGCATAAAATACGAAATTAATACCAAACATGACATGAAAACTTGCTTCAAACTATATTTACACACTAGCTAGCTGAAATAGCCACACTTGATCATGTACTTTCATGTTTTTCTCCCATTGATAGCTAGCTAGCCACTTAGCATACAGTTGCCAACTTGAGACCGGTTATAGCTGACTTACCACATAATAGCATAGCTAACTTACCACATAATATCAGACGATTGGCGTAGCGGCGTCCGTGATTGCAGACGCTTGGCGTAGCGGCATCCGTGATTGTCAGACGCTTGGCGTAGCGGCGTCCGTCATTGCAGACGCTTGGCGTAGCGGCCTCCATGATTGCAGACGCTTGGCGTAGCGGCCTCCATGATTGTCAGACGGGCTACACGTCACACGCACTAATGTAACGTTTACAAAGATAACGTCGCCATATAGCCTACGTCGCCGCTATCAAAGTTCCCTCATGTACTACGTTGCCGCCATCACCCCCATTGAGAACCAATGATAAAAAGGCTGAGACGACACGCACATTGTGGGCAAAGCTAGTACGCAGTGTATGTTGTCCGAGTGTGCGAGGGCACTAATCACCCCCCATATAGGAATGTCCCTTTCCGCACCCCATAGGGCTACACGTCACACGCACTAATGTAACGTTTACAAAGGTAACGTCGCCATATACGTCGCCGCTATCAAAGTTCCCTCACGTACTACGTCGCCACGTCGCCGCCATCACCCCCATTGAGAACCAATGATAAAAAGGCTGAGACGACACGCACATTGTGGGCAAAGCTAGTATACATTGTATGTTGTTCGGGTGTGTGAGGGTATGGGGTTCCATTTGTGCCAAAAAAGTTGATGCTTTTGGACAATGGATCTTGGCGATTGCTTTGCTCTCAGTCGTTTACTTCGCTGCAGTTCTTGTGATTTGCAGCGTACCATTTGTGCCAAAAATAAGTCGATGCTTTTGTACAATACGTCTGATTATCTTGGCTATTGCTTTGCTCTCAGTCGTTTACTTTGCAGCGTTGCGTTTACAATGTGCCACTTTACCTGTCGTTTGCTGTGGTCGTTGCTTTTGTCTTTGCATTTTGATGATCACGTGGATCCTTGCAGTTACGTAGCCTACCTGCTGCCTTTGAAATCGGATTTCTCCCGCTGCCGATTTCATTGGTTTGCAGCGCTAAAACTATTTTTTATGTAGATTTCATTTGTCTAAGCCTCCAATCATAAAAACGAATTTTAGAGTATAATATAACCCCCCCCCCCCCAAAAAAAAATATCCAGACAGAATATAAAGACAACCTGCCAGCTCCTAACACTTAAATGATCCTTACCTTTGTATTAGTTGTTATGTGATATTAGTTTTATTTTATACTCAGAGGTAACTGCATAATTAAAACACTATTTGTCTCAACAGTCAAAGTTTTTATTACAGCAAAACCATCCAAATCTAAACAGCTTTCAGCTTTCAAATACTATGTTAAACATACAACACACTCACGTAACATACCTTTTTTATTAGGATTCCTCCGTCAGGAGGAAACCTATTGGAATTCTTGGTATTATTATTATTAGGATTCCTCCGTCAGGAGGAACCCTATTGGAATTGTTGGTATTATTATTATTAGGATTCCTCCGTCAGGAGGAACCCTATTGGAATTGTTGGTATTATTATTATTATTCTTGTAATTTATCTCATGAACACATTGGTAAAAAGTTTTGAAATTTGGCATATTGATACAACATGCCACAAATACCGCCCAAACACAGACTGGCCCATATCAGACAATAGGGGGCGCCACAGGCCACGCCCAAATGTCCACTTTTCAAAGTGATGGCCTTTCCACCCCATTGCTCCAATTCTTCTGAAACTTGTTGTGCATGCCTCATTTTTCACGAGGAACAAAAAAGCCTCAAGGACCCATAAGGTCCACCATGATGGATCTTCCTGTACAGTGATAATTTGGGAAAACCTTCAAAATCCCTCTTCTCTTAAACCAAAATTCAAATTGACTTGGAATTTTGTACAGATATGTATCATTGATGTATTTAAAAACGTTACTTAAGACAGTTGAATCAAAAACAAAATGGCTGAAAGGGGTGTATTTATGTAAATGTCCACATTGCCTCAATATGTTTGTGTCACTAAATCAAATGTCATTTTGAATGATGGTTTTTCAAAACTAATAGGCTTTAAGGTGACACCCCCTGAAGTACCCTGCAAAGTTTCACCTTGATATGTGAAAATATGACTTAATTACAGCTGTTTGAGCTTGGACCAAATCTGACAATGCTTGCCTTATTTTATTATCCAGTTACTGAACATGGCAAAGTCCAGATCTGCAAATGGCTCAATTGGATGAGATGTTGTGCTGGTAAACGTAGGGTTGTAGGTTCAAAACCAGTCAAAGGCAAAAAAAAAATCGTTTTGGACAGAACGGTTTCTAGTCTTCCGGTCTATCCTCCGGTTGTAAAACATAGCAATGAGTGTTTATTTGAGCCCATAACAACACTCCGATCATCTGTTTAGCGAGACTGTGTAAACCACTGCAAAACAACACAGGTTTACCACAGTAGCTAGCTACTTGGAGTCTATGCATGGTAGTGTCAGATTCACAACTGAGTTAGCTTTAATGAAGTATATTGATTGTTCAGGTGGATTCCTTGCCTGTTGCACAAATTCATTTCAGTAACCTAAACCAGGACAAATCGCCACTGATGCTAGGCATGATTTGAAATTCCCTTCCATGACAAGTTATGGCACCCCAAACAACCTTTTTAAAGCACTACGAGTAAGCTATTATTTACAGCAGCAACCCAGTCATCCCGTTGTCCCAAATAGGACTAAATTACAGCTGTTTGAACTTTAACCAAATCTGACAATGCTTGCCATTGGAGAAACGTCTCATTTTGTTATCCAGTTACTGAACATTGGGAAGTCAAGATCTGAGAATGGCTCAATTGGATAATATGTTGTGCTGGTAAACGAAGGGTTGTAGGTTCAAAACCAGTCAACGGCAATTTTTTTATTTTTTTTGACAGAACGGTTTCTAGTCTTCCGGTCAATCCTCTGGTTGTAAAACATAGCATAGTGTTTATTTGAGCCCATTACAACACTCCAATCATCTGTTTAGTGAGACTGTAAACCACTGCAAAACAAGCCAGGTTCACCACCGTAGCTAGCTACTTGTAGTCTACGTAGGCATAGTGTCATATTTACCAAGTTAGCTCGAATGAAGTATATTGATTGTTCAGGTGGATCCCTTGCCTGCCGCAAATTCATTTAAGTTACCTAAGCCAGAACACATCGCCACTGATGCTAGGATTGGAAATTCCCTTCCAAACAACTTTTTTAAAGCACTACGAGTAAGCTATTCTTTACAGCAGCAACCCAGTCATCCCGTTGTCCCGTTTTTATGTCCCATATATAAATAGGACTAAATTACAACAGTTTTAACTTTAACCAAATCTAACAATGCTTGCCATATGGAGAAATGTCTTATTTTGTGATACAAAAACTGAACGCGCAAACGTCTAAGTCTGTGAATGCAGACATCCTAAGTCTCCCGGAAGGTCCGGGAGTGTCCCGCATTTCAATAGCGGCTCCCTGATGCCCGCAAATGCTCTACAATCTCCCGGAAATCGGGGATTTTGTATTTCGAGCGAGCGAGAGACTGTCCAATGGTCATTTCTGGTAGAGATAGGTGCATATCGCGCGTCCTGATTGCGTCATGGGGAGGGGTTACGTGCAGGTTGAGGGGGTACATCATGCGTCAGGATTGCGTCGGGGGGGGGGGGGGGGGAAACCACCTCCCGGAAATGACTCTGCAGGTTGGCATGTCTGTGAATGGCTTAGTAGGATGAGACGCAGGGCTGCTATGTGGAGGGTTGTGGGTTCTAATATAGTTAGAGCCCTAAACTTTTTCTTTTTTTTCTGACAGAAATTAGTTTCAAGTCTTTTGGTTAATCCCAGTGTAACTATCTGTCAATTTTACAACATTTTGCCATCTTGAAGGAGGAATCCGCCATTGCTGCTTGCAGCTATATTTATAATAAAATCTGTTAAAACCAACAAAAAAATGGTGACCCTAACAACAACAAAATCCACACAACTGTGGATTGAAGGGCAAATAATGGGTTGTAATCCAATTTGTGTACCAACAAATAATAATAATGATAATTATAAATACTGGTAATGCTGAAAAGTATTTCATTTTTTCTGCATCCTTTGTTGATCTTTAGAACCAAGATGGAATTAGACATAATTATATAGACTTTGCACAAAAGTGTGTGGACATTAATACAGAGCTGAAGTGAAAAAACATTAGTGGCCTGCACAGAGCCCCAACCTCAACACCACAACCTTTGGGATGAATATGACAGGTCTCAACAGTGCACGATTACACTAATGCTGTTCTGGCTGAATGAAAGCAAATCCCATATAGGGAGAAAGCTGATGTTCAGTTCCCACTTGAGGTCCTGGGAGAGGATGGTGCCCAGGAAGCGGAAATACTCCACAGTGTTGACTGGGGAGTCGCACAGGGTGATGGGGGTGAGTGGGGCTGTATTCTTTCTGAAGTCCACAACCATCTCCACTGTCTTAAGAGCATTGAGCTCTAGGTTGTTCTGGCTACACCAGGTCACCAGGTTGTCAGCTTCCCACCTATAATCAGACTCGTCCCCACCAGAGATGAGCCCAATGAAGGTGGTGTCATCCGCAAACTTCCGGAGTTTGACGGACTGATGACTGGAGGTGCAGCTGGGAGAAGAACAGAGGGGAAAGGACGCAGCCCTGAGGAGACCTGGTGCCGATGGACCGGGAGTCAGAGACTTGTGTTCCCAGCTTAACGCACTGCTTCCTGTCAGACAGGAAGTCTGTGATCCACCTGCAGGTGGAGTCGGGCACGTTCAGCTGGGAGAGCTTGTCCTGAAGCAGGGCGGGGATGATAATGTTGAAGGCAGAGCTGAAGTCCACAAACAGGATCCTGGTGTAGGATGCTGGGGAATCCAGGTGCTGTAGGGTGATGTGGAGGGCCATGTTAACTGCCTCGTCGACAGACCTGTTGGCTCTGTAGGCAAACTGCAGGGGGTTCAGTAGAGGGTCTGTGATAGATTTGAGGTGTGCCAGAACCAGGCGCTCGAAAGACGTCATTACCTCAGTAGTGGTAATGAAGGAAACCAGTACTATAGTTAAATACTATAGTAATACTATAGTAAATCTGCAATGATTCTGTGTTCTAGAAGTGACCAGGGCAAGTGCTGCTCCCCCCAAGACATGACGCAGTCAGCCAAAAAGAGCCACAGAACCTGGACTTCCAGTTCCTTCTCTCCTGCCACAGGATTATTTGACAATAATCAAATTGTTATTCAAAACAATTATTTGAATAATTGTTTACCTCAAATACTGTTAATGGAAAGTTTCAGTGAAGCTGAACCACTAAGTAAAGCAGGTGATCAGGACGAATACTGACCGTCATCCTCTTATAGTTTATTAGGGTTCCTCCGGTAGGAGGGAACCTATTGTTTTTGTTAGTATTCTTATTATTAGGGTTCCTCCGGTAGGAGGAAACCTATTGTTTTTGTTAGTATTCTTATTCTTATTATTAGGGTTCCTCCGGTAGGAGGGAACCTATTGTTATTGTTGGTATTCTTATTATTAGGGTTCCTCCGGTAGGAGGGAACCTATTGTTATTGTTGGTATTCTTCTTCTTATTATTATTTTTCTTCTCCTTGCGCCTCAATATCTCAAAAAGTCCCTGGTCATAAATTTTCTAATTTGGCACATTGATATTACATCGAAGTGGGTACCCCCACACCAAATATGGGCCACATCGAACCATAGGGGGCGCCACAGGCCACGCCCAAAAGTCCAATTTTCAAAGTGATGGCATTTCCACCCCATTGCTCCAATTCTTCTGAAACTTGGTGTGCATGCCTCATTTTCCATGAAGAACAGAAAAGCCTCAAGGACCCATAAGGTCCGCCATAATGGATTTTCCTGTACAGTGATAATTTTGAAAAACCTTAAAAATTCCTCTTCTCTTGAACCAAAGATCTGATTGACTTGAGATTTTGTACAGATCTGTATCATTGACGTATTTAAAAACGTTAATTAAGAAAATTGAATCAAATACAAAATGGCTGAAAGGGGTGTATTTATGTAAATGTACACATTGCCTCAATATGTTTGTGTCACTAAATCAAATGTATTTTTGAAGGATGGTTCAAACTTAATAGGCCTTAAGGTGACATGCCCCTGAAGTACCATGCAAAGTTTCACCTTGATATGTCGAAATATGACTGAATTACAGCTGTTTGAACTTCGACCAAATCTGACAATGCTCGCCATTGGAGAAACAGCTTTTTTTATTATCCAGTTTTGTGTAATCCATGTCTGGGAATGGCTCAATTGGCTGAGATGTTGTGCTGGTAAGCAAAGGGTTTAATGTTCAAAACCAGTCAGAGGCATAGTTTTTAATTTTTTATTCTGACAAAACGGTTTCTAGTCTTCCGATCAATCCTCCGGTTGTAAAAACATAGCAATGCATGTTTATTTGAGCCCATCAGAACACTCTGATCATCTGATAACTCTAATGGTTATCTCTAATGAAGTAAATTGATTGTTCAGGTTGATCCCTTGCCTGTTGCACAAATTCATTTCAGTAACCTAAGCCAGGACACATTCCCACTGATGCTAGGCATGATTTAAAATTCCCTTCCATGACAAGTTATGGCACTCCAAACAACCTGTTTAAAAAAACGATGAGAAAGTTATTCTTTACAGCAGCAACCCAGTCATCCCGTTGTCCCGTTTTTATAGGAAATGTACAAGCAGTTTCAACTTAGGCTGAATCTAACAACGCTTACCACAGGAGAAACAGCTTACTTTTTTATACAGTAACTGAACATGACAATATTCAACACTGAGAATAGCTGAATGGGCTGGGATGGTGACCTGTAAAGTATAAGGTCGTAGGTTGGAATCCTGCCAGTCTTTTGGCCTGTCATAATTTTGATTATCTGTTCAGTTCAACAGGATGACATCATTCTGTAGTACCACAAACAATTTCACCATGGTATGTCAAAATATGATTGAATTAGAGCAGTTTCAACGTTGGCTGAATCTAACAACACGTACCACAGGAGAAACAGCTTACTTTTTTATACAGTAACTGAACATGACAATATTCAACACTGAGAATAGCTCAATTGGCTGGGATGGTGACCTGTAAAGTATAAGGTCGTAGGTTGGAATCCAGCCATTATCTTTTGGCCTGTCATAATTTTTATTATCTGTTTAGCTAAACAGGATAACATCATTCTGAAATACCATGCACAATTTCATGCAATTTCACCTTGAAATGTCAACCGTTTCTTAACCTTTGTCTCAAAGCTGACCAAAGCTAATACTCTGCCCTTTCTATTCCTACAATCCTAACAGTTGGTGCGTAGCAGAGAGGATAGAGAGACTGACTTGTAACCTTATGCTCATGAGTTCAAATCCCCATTAAGCCTCTTGTTGGCCAAACATGAAGTAGTTTTGCTCTCTTGTTGTCCAAATCTCGATCTTCGACAGTGTACATGTTTATAATATTTTGCCATTTTGCGGAGGAACCCGCATCGCTGCTTGCAGCTATATTTATTATTATTATTCTCCGCTAAATGGCTCAATAGCTCAAAAAGTCCTTGAACCGATTTTTTAAAATTTGGCCCAATGATACACCAGGTCACTCACTACTCCCAGACCCCTAATGGCCCATGTACACCCATAGGTGGCGCTATAAGCCACGCCCAAAGTCTACGTGATTTCCCCAGCGCCCCATTATTCCAAAATGCCTGGAAATTGGTATGCATGCCTTATTTCACATGGGCAACAAAAAAGCCTGAAGGACCCATATTGTCAGACTTATGAATTGTCTTGTACTGTCCAAATTTGGTACAACTTTCAAATCCATTCTCCTCATGAACCGTAGATCCAATCGACTTGACATTTGTTACAGATTTGTAGAATATATGTCTTTCTATAGGGTGATACTGAATAAGGAATGCAATACAAAATGGCTGAAAGACGTGTATTTATGTAAATGTACACATTGCCACAATATCTTTTTGTTAATAAATCAAATATAATTTTGACTGATGGTTTTTCAAACGTTACTGCCTTCAAGTTGACATAATTCTGAAGTACCATACGCAATTTCACCTTGATATGTGAATATATGATTGAATTCAATTGAATGGCTCCACAGCGCGCGCACACTCATCCTGCCCCTTGACACACGAGCGAGTTTGGCGAGACGCACACACATACTTTCTGGAAATGATGTGCTGACCAAGCCCCCACCCTCGGTTTTTCGCCCCTGTTTCATTTCGCTTCCAATCGCAGCTCGCCGTTACGAATATAAATTATTTTTCGGCGGCCATTGTTGTTTTCAACTGGAATCGCTTGATATAGCCGTGTTGGAGGCAGCCACGTTCGGTAAGTCCTATTTTTACACATTTTAAGCTAGAATCAATGATTTGGTTCGTGAAAGTACACCACTCTTGAATTATGGTGAAGGTTTTAGCACTTTTAGACCTTTAGATCGTGAGTCTGAAGTGACGGAAAACCGAACTCGAAAAGTAGCTACTGTAGCTCTAGCTTTTTTCCTCTGTGTTTTTAATTAGTGAATCATTTTGCATCTCGGCGAATTGTTCATCAAAAAGGTCGAGGATGGCAGCCTTTAGGACAAAAAGCAATTCCCGACAGACCTGTCGGCTCAGAATTTTGATTTGGGGCGTGAAAGTCTTTGTAATAAGCCTATGCGCCAGGGAGGCCGCATAGGCTTAGGCGGCAGGCATGTTTTGGTTGCGTCATGTTCATAAGTTCACCATTTTACAGTTAGGTCTACACGAAAAAGGTCGAGGAGGGCAGCCTTTAGGAGATGTGGGAATTGTGGTTTTAGCCAGATGCTCCGAATATTTTTGTGATTTGTGGACTTGCAATTGGAGTGATACTGCGTCCCGGGGGTACATTGTTTTGACGTTAGCCTCAGACGAGTCAGACTCGTCTCGCCCACTTGCAGTGTGTAAACAATTTAGTATTTCATTCAATTCTACTCCAAAAACGTCAGGGAGGACTGCTTTTTGTAGACAAGGGCCTGTTAAAGATAGACAGTATATCTGATTTTTCAAGGCGAGCCTGTTTCATTCGTCATATGCCCTGAGAAAGCGACCTACGTTAGCCAGGCTAGTTTTGCCAATTTCAGTAAGTCAGGCTATTTAAAGGTCTCTTGACAGTCAGAATCACTGTTTACAGGCAAAGGTCGAGCTGGTCTTTTGTCAGATGTGTATATATTGACCAGTTTAGAGCTAAGTGCTCTTGCCAGAGCCTGGAATCTAACCCGTGTTTTGAGTGACTTTGCATGGGTCTCCATCAGGTCAACACATTTGGATTCAAGTTCAAGTAATGCCACTGCATTTCACAATCAAAACTGTAGTTTATGTCAAGTGTAGATGGATGTAACTGAACTGACATGGACCCTTTCTTCACTTTGACAGGTCTGGAGGGTCATGCAGAGGCCTGCTCAACAGAGGATGCTGAGATCAACACAGACCCCTTGCTGGACTACCACTCTCTAGCTGGACAGCTTCTCTTCAGCCCTGACCCCAGGACAGCTTCATCCAGCTGGCCTGCCCTGTCTGCAGGCCCTGCTTGCCCCTGCCTGCCAGCCCTCCAGAGACAGTCACCCCACAGACACAGTAGCTCTGCAGCCTGCTTTTTTGAGGACATTGATGAAAAAGGACAAACCAGCATTTTTGACTTTGATGAAAGTCTAAATGTTTAATCCTTTCCATGTCCCAGTATGCCAAGCTGCTGACTTTGAGTGTCTTAAGTGATGAAACCAGTTCAAGTGATAGACTTTTGACCTGAATCCAATGATTATTCATCTGAATAAAAACCACTCAAGAGAAGTACTGCTTCTTTATTAATAGTATTTATGTATATATAATTGCGCAGCTCCCCCTGTCAATGATCTAGCACCTCCTCAGCACCTGTATTAAAAATTCTCTGGCGCCGTCCCTGCCCAGGGTTGATTGTAACTGGTGTTGGAAAACACATGTAGTAGGGCAGAATAGAGGGACTGGGCAAAGGGTGCTGGTGTGGAAAGTCCCCAAAAACTGCAGAATGGGCAGAAAATATTAGATGACATTGTATCGAGGCCCAATTGGAGAAGAAGCCATAGGATATTTACAATTGTAGTAGGCCATTAGATCTGTTTTAAAAGTTCAGGGGTGTAATTTGTTGGATATGAAGCCCCCACCCTCCACTCAAGAGACAGTTGGTGACAGAGAGGTGCAGACATTAAGTTAAACATAGTCATGCGTTAAGAGTAGAGTAAAAAATACAGATCCCCCCCTTTCTGAATAAAGTTCGACTGATCTGATTTGTTGATTTCTGTTGCTATGAAAACCAGTTTAGCCAAGCTAACTAACATTGTTTTAAGCTAGCTTGCATTACCATTCAATAGCTAACAAAACATAAGTAAAAATAGTTTGCTAATCGAGCAGAACTTGTTAATGCTGGAGACTCAAAGACCTTAGCACGTCACTAGCATCTCGTCGTATCATGCAGTCGGAGCACAGCTAAATAATCAGCTGTCAGCGCTCTTGAGTACCCAGTATGCAGTGCGGCATGTCAAAAAACGCAAAGACTTGTGGAAAATAGTTCGGTTACAACGGCCATGCGAGGGATTTCAGTTGTTGTCTTCGTTCAGTTAGATGTTTGTAATGTTATTGTTTGTTAGTTAATATAATCTTGTTGGTCACCCTGAGTGTGCATGTCATGTAGTTTAATGGGAACAGAGAGTCGGCTATTTTGCCATGATAGGCCACACTCGGAAGGAGCTTTTGCTCTCCTGTTGTCCAACTCTCCATCTTTAACATTACATGTTAATAATATTTTGCCATTTTGCGGAGGAACCCGCATCGCTGCTTGCAGCTATATTCTTATTATTGTTTTTCTTCTTCTTCGCTAAATGACTCAATAGCTCAAAAAGTCCTTGACCTGATTTTTTAAAAATTTGGCCCAATGATACACCAGGTCACTCACTACTCACAGACCGCTAATGGCCCATGTACGCCCATAGGTGGCGCTATAAGCCACGCCCAAAGTCTACGTGATTTCCCCAGCGCCCCATTATTCCAAAATGCCTGAAAATTGGTATACATGCCTTATTTCTCATGGGGAACAAAAAAGCCTCAAGAACCCATAAGGTCCGCCATGATAGATTTTGCTGTACTGTCCAAATTTGGTACAACCTTCAAAACCCTTCTCCTCATGAACCATAGATCCAATCAACTTGAAAATTGTTACAGATTTGTAGAATACATGTCTTTGCAGGGGCGGATCTACCGGGGTGGCATGGGGTG
The DNA here is from genome assembly GCA_023658055.1 of Thaleichthys pacificus. Lineage (NCBI taxonomy): Eukaryota > Metazoa > Chordata > Actinopteri > Osmeriformes > Osmeridae > Thaleichthys > Thaleichthys pacificus. Next base: position 17,225,489 of record CM042876.1, read on the forward strand.
GCAAATGCCACCCTAAAAATAGCCTTGCCACCCCAGCTGCCAGCCCAGTTGGCAGCTTTGAAAACAAAGAAAAGTTGTGGCTCATCGGACATTTGCGAGAGCAAATTTCTAATATCCGAATGCAAGTAAATGCAGCAGGAAAACGACTCCATCCACCCTCCCCACACCGCCACCGAAGTTGCTTTCATTTGAACACAACGAAGGCGCAAACTGACCATAGAAGGCTTCAACTCAAGGAATAAATCGTCGGCACGGACAGCAGACCACACCGGAGGAATGAGGTGTTAAGCAATTATCTATTAATGACTAAGAATAATTACAAAAGTGCAGGGCTATACGGAGTTGCAATGTTACTTTTCCTGTTGAATTGAGGTTAATAACATTAACTCGTGAATTCTTTGGGCAACAAAGCAACAACAAAGATGACTGTGGTAAAGTTAGTTTGAAGTTCGATATTCAACAGATATTCGGACGCCCAGTATTGTGTTATTTTAACCGTGTTTAGCACTGCTACGACCGGCCGCTTAGCCAATGCTTTTGGCTGCCTAAACAACGCGTACGTTTAGGGGCCGTCAACAAATTACACATTTCAAAAGTCAATAGCTTTTCAACAACATGAACTAGGAGCGTCAAAATAATGTTAAACTGTTGAAGATGTATGCATTCATGCTGCAAAGCCTTTATTTTGTTCATTTTCATATCAGGTTATTAAAAAATATTTTATTCGAAATAAATCTTCAAACTTCAATAGCTTTTTGGTCATGTGACCTATAATCCTCAAATTCATTTCAGTGTTCACTTACTATGCATACATGTTGCACAGCCTTTAGTTTTTTAATTTTGATCTCACACACATTTGCCACAGGATGCCACCCCTCAAAATCTCCTGCCACCCTCTTGCCACCCCATGAATATTTTTCTAGATCCGCCCCTGCTTCCCCCCTCAAACAGGCGATTGTTCCCCAGCTTTAGCGGAATGGGCTGAGACAGTGCACTGCAAAGTGCAAGGTCGTAGGTTTGATACCAGCCAGTCATCGAGCCTGTCATGATACTGATTATATATTTAGTTAAACAGGGATCCAGGTACACCACAGTAGCTATCTAGCTGCACAATCATAATGGTAACGCTGTTTCATTCTGGGGGGATCACTACACCAGAAATTTCATAACTAGGTGCTCTTGAGTTTGAATCTCCATTCAGCCTGTTTGCCAAGCATTAATTATTTTTGCGCTCTTGTTGTCCAACTCTTGACCTTCTACAATGTACATTTGTATAATATTTAACAATTTTGAGGAGGAATCCGCATCGCTGCTTGCAGCTATATATATTTTTTTGTTTATAGATTTGGAAAAATCTGAGCGTAGGAGTTCAAGTCATAGAGTTAATATAACTAGAGTAAGCAACTTTTGTCTTCCAAGATGGCGTCCCCATTCATTTCTATGAAAAGTGCTCAGTGGCGCAGTGAGGCAAGTGAGAGTACGAAACTGGACCGCGCCATCTTTCCACTTCCGACTCTTCCGGTTTAGCTTTAAACAGTGGCTCTTTTTTTCGCTAGCTCCGAGACCTCGTGCACGCTTGCAACTAGCTGTACACGTCATACTTTGCGACAACCAATCGCGAGCATAGATTTGTATGGTTGCGCGCGTGTGAGCTAAGGTATTGCAGTGGCAGAATGGGGTACAAGTCCGATAAGAATCAGAGACATGATGCAAACTTTACGGAAATGTATGCTGTCACTGTATAGTATTCCTTTCACTTGTTTTTTTAGAAATAGGCTATAGGGCTAACTATAGGGCTATTCTAGATGGAACTCATCACATATGTTTTATTTTTTCTTCGTGATTTGAGTATGATTTCCAACGCATTGTATCGGATTAAATAAACTGTTAACATGAACACTTAGCTCCGTCGTTGTTCTCGCCAGGCAAAGAAAGCTTAATAGTTATTTTGGCAACAGAAATCTTCCATAATGCAGATTTACCATAGCTTACTGTCAACTGTATATTCAAACGAAATGCCACGAAATTCACATTGCCTTCAATTTACATATCAGTGTAGAAATGTGGCCTGTGTTTTATATGTTCAACCTACAAAACCAAACACCTATTAATGGATATAACGTGATCTAATAAGACTTGGAAATAATGTAATAAATAAAAGCTTGAGAAGTGTGTCTAAAATATACTTTATTTAACATTTGCCTTTGAAAGGGGCATATTAACAGAACTATATACAAGACGTTTCCATCAGATATAAGTGGGGGTGAAACATAGTCACTGAGGACCTTCATTGTCCCACAAAAGCAGTCTGGCTTGATGACACGATTAAAAAAAAGAATAATGGGTGTGTTTAACAAAAGCTTCTGAAGGCAAGACTAATCATATTTATATCATTTCTTATACCATGGTCTGGGTGAATACTCGATTCTGATTGGCTGCAGGGGTGTACATTATCCGGTGATATACGGACACCTACTGCGTCATTGCAGCAAAACTGTCTTTTCACCGTTCTAAATTATTCCGCTGGCTACATAGTATATGAGCCTGTACAAAGTGTCTGAAATAAGTAACCATAACAACGGGGACGGAGTCAAAGCCTCCATTTACAATTTTGAAAGACTTTAACAAGCTAACTTGTATTTACAACGAGTGACTTGAATATTTATTTTAACCTATTTGAAAAATGTTACTTTTCTGAATGTAGTGTGTCAGTGTCACGTAACCGCTCATCTCACATCCCATTACCTCGCTAGTCAATCTACTGCAGACAGGCTGCAGCCAACACGACAGTAGCAGCAACTCTACACATGGCCGATTATTTTCTTCTTAAAAATCTTGATTTTATTTGGGGACAATGACATGGCTCGATAGCTGGCTAGTCTTGTTGTTAAACATACTGTAAAATTATAATTACTGTTTGGAGAATATGTCAACTTTGATGCGGTCATCTCACATCCATTTTCGATTCAACTCGCTCCACAGGCTGCGGCCGTACTGTAGCCTAGTACTAGTATATGGCCGATATTGTTCGTGAAAATCTTGATATTGATTTTGGGACAGTGACATGGCTGGTTAGCTAGCAAATCTTCTTGTCAAACATACTGTAAAATTATATTTACTGTTTGTCAACCGTACACAATGTTATTGCCTTTTAATCTTGCTAGCAATAACGTTAGCTTTCGGGCTAATAGCTCATCCAAAGGAAAGTCCGGTGTTGGTTCTATGAGTTGAGCGGACTAGAAATATCAGAGTTGGCTAACGTTAAAAAACGTTAGATTTTCTTTTGCAAAACGCATGAAAACATTAATTTATGTTTGGAAAAAAAATCGTTGGCAAGTGATCATGGTATAAGCGGGATAATGCCCTTCGAGGTGTCCAATATCACCTGATAATGGACGATGCGGAGGCGTGAACCGTCCGACGCGCAGCGGAGCCACCTCGCCGGGCATTATCCCTTACTTATTGTGGTTATCAGTTAAAGTATTAATCTTCGTCTTTGCTCCAGATAGACATGTCAACAATCTATGCTCACGCTTAACATAATATAATATTTGCCATCATGTCATGAACGTAAAAACTTTGATGACAGAAAAATCAAATCTGTTTTAAAATAACGGGAATAAACTATATTAACAACATTTCATGTATGTGTGACAACCATTTGCTAAACTTTCTACAACAGGGCAGGCAACTCAAGCCATTTCTCCCTGTGCTCATTCAATATGGCTCATTCAGCTCCAGGTAAATCGGCTATCGGCCAATGTGAACTTTTGTGCTCGTGCCCTGTTAGTATCCGCGAGCACATTTGCAGGCAACTTTTATTGACGTAAGCAAATAAATGGGGTGCTAGTTTACCCATTTCGGATTGGTTTCAAACTTAGCAAAAATCAGGAAAAATTATTCTATGAAAAAGCTAGTAGTATGAGCCAGGTTCGAGAATCGAACAAAAATTATTGGGGGAGATAGTTTTGTAAATGTTGACTGGAGTTAATAGAATAAAAACGACCGGAAGAGCCGGAAGTCTAACAAGACATGCAATACCACCTACATCCACCGGGGCCGTTGCTCAAGCCGAGGGGCGAGGAGTGGGGGCTTACAGTGCGTTCACACTGCAGCGACGCGAATCGCTTGCCATCGCTTGCCTTCCCACAGTTCACCACGCTCGGGGGCGTTTCAAACAGATTCATGTAGAATGTAGTTCTCTAAAGTCACTGTTGTAGTTGTAATGGCCAAGTGTGCAGACTTGGGTTTACGTACTCGCAACATCGATCAAAATACAACTTATATACAAAATACAAAACTGTTTAATAGACATACACGTTTACATGTGTAAAAAACGTTTTATTATATTACTCAAAGTCTCCGCTAATCTGTCGATACGATAGGTAGTTCCAGCCGGGCTAGCTAGCTAGCACTAGCTAGTTACCACAGAACGAAGTTACGTAATGTGACTAGACTGAATTTGAAAGTACAAAATACCCACCAGGAGCACCGACAACTTCGGCAACCTTGCGCCATGCATCATTTTTTATATTAACATCTCTGTACGAATACAGAGACGTGTCATACAGTACTAGGTAAGCAGCCACACAAACGATCAGTTTCTCCTCCATCTTGAAACCTAGAAAGCTAGAAATGTTTACCATGGTTGCTACGTTACGAGAAACAAGAAAACACTCCGATTGGCCATCGCTAGCGAAAATCGCTCCTCATTTGCATAAAGTTGAGAACATCTCAACTCTGTCGCGTCGCTACCCACAATGCACCACGCAAGCGATTCGCCTGGCTCCATAGAAAATGAACGGAAAACATCGCATCGCTCGCATCGCGTCGCTGCAGTGTGAACGCCCCGTTAGGCAACGGCAGCCAGCAGTGTCGCACCGCCGCACCGTCTGTGGTTCTATAGGGGCTGTGGAAATAACTTAGAAAAAGTATAGCTCGCAACATATTGAAAAAAAGAACTGAACTAGTTCATTTTTTGGAGCTGTGAACTTAGTTCAACATTTTGAATTATGAACTATGAACTGAACTAGTTCATTTTAAAATTTGTGAACTATGAACTGAACTAGTTCATGTAGAAAGTGAACTTTCCCAACACTGCATATCTGCCTTCGATCTTGTGCAGTTGCGTTGGTCTGAAAATAACCACGCCCCTCTCGTTTGCATGTGAGACTGGAAATAAATACAGCACAGAAATAAATGTGGTGCTCGGAAATATATGTGGCGTTAGGAAATAAAAGTCTCAAAAAATAAATAAATGTGGCATTAGGAAATAAAAGTCCCATTAAATATATAAATGTTGTTTTTTCAAAAACGTAATTTTGAAATAAATAAATTTATTTATTTATTGATGATGGTAAATGGATTCAGCTATATAATTATATAATGCTATATTTATATATTTATTGCCATCTTTTTTTTATTTCTGAATTTATTTCATAGGCATATTTATTTATGTATTTATTTATCTATTTAATTAATTTTGACTAACTCGGCGTTCCATTCCATACGTGCCCCAGTAATAATAATAAAAAAAAATAACGTACACATTTTATTTGTGTGAAATATTCCTTTATTGTCTTAGCTTGGCTTATTGCGCATGTTCCGACATTTATACATGTAACCTCCAACATGGCGACGAGAGGCCATGTGCAAGACCCAAACGACAGAAGACTTAGGCCTATTTACGGTAACGATTAACAGGGAATAATTGATAAGTGCTTTGATTAATTACTTGTTTCTAGCAACATATCATAATGCCCATCTTTGGGAAGGTTTCGTTCGATGCCTGGTGGGGAACACTGCGGCCCCTAAAGCGCTAGCCCCGTATAGTGATTCAGTTTCCCTTAAGCGCCGAATGACAGTGCACCTTGGCTGTGTGTCAGTCAAACAGATAGCTCATAGAAGCAACGCGTTAGCAGCGCCTCTGTTTTCTTATTTACTGTTAAAATTACCTGGTGGTGTAATCCGTAATGATCAAACTGAAACTACAAACTTTCAGCTCGGTAGCACAACACCAGATACTGCCACGGTGTCTCAATCTTGAATATTCGGTTTATTTGACAACTAGCTTGATGCTGCTAGCTAGCCTACTTGTTAATGAGCTGTTTGTTGCTATTGTTGCTCACAGAAAGGGATAATATGTATATTGTTTTGTTATCCGACTGGGATATCGTTGTCGCTAAATGTACCTATGTACCTGTTGATGTAGTAGCTATGTAGCTACATTGTTAACCAGCGAACGTAGCTAGTTGTATAGCTAGTTAGCTAACATCTTCACATCTGGTGTCTTAAACCCTAGTAGGCTACATTACATCGCTGTTTACTGCAGTGACAAACTACACCAGCGATTTAAGACGAATCGGGGGAGTCAATTATTAGTAGCTAATTAAGTTCAAGGGTAGAGCCTATTTTCATTCAGTCATAGTTATTAAGCTTTTAGTTTTAAAGCTTTTAGGCGTTTCACTCTCCTTTCCCCATAATTTTAGATGAGCAGTTCTCTCTGGCACACTTATTTTTTATTCTGGACCCTACTTAATGTGACCTGGGGAAATGGAGTTTGTGCCTTCATTGTGGTCTGATATATTGTGATTACTAAAAGGCCAAAGGCTACTGTTGTGTACAACTCATGGTCTTAAAGGCAGGGTCGGTAGTGTTGTTGAGACACTTTTTGTCATCCTTGCTGACATGAAGTTCCTTTCATCCTTATAGCAACCAATACATCTAAAGGTTTGACAGTAAAATGAAATAAATCCGAAATCTGCAGGCGTCACAGGACTGTAATTAAGTTCAGACCGACTAATGTTCTGACTGCATTTTGGCAGAATGCAGTGATTGGACGGGATACTTGTCTGTCTACCTACCTCCTGGCAGTAGTCAGGCAGCGGTAGAGTGCTTTGAAGGGAGGGGGTGATATATTTTGGTTTGAATCCTTTCAAACTCTAGCTAAAATTGCTAGTTTTGCAAAACTAAACGATCCTTCCTTTGGACACTGTGGGTAACCTAATGTTGCATGTTTTTATGTAGGCTATGTGCTGGTGCTCTGAATCTGTTTTCTTTTTATCAGATTACCTTGACAATGGCAATAACAAAATGGCAATCCAGCAAGCTGATAAACTGCTGAAGAAGCATAAGGATCTCCACTGTGCTAAGGTATGTAGTCTTAAGAGCTCTTGTTCTGATTTCCATTATGACCCCTTCATGTTATGTTGGTAGGATCTTACAGATGAAACAACCCACACTAGGACTGGATTGTGTTGAATGGCCTGTACTTGATTTTTACCACAGGCTAGCGAAGCTTTGCAAAACGTTGCTACCGATGCTGTTTTAATAGCTGTTCCCCTCCGCTATCCTCACCCAGGTCCTAAAGTCCATAGGTCTTCAGCGGACAGGGAAGCAAGATGAGGCCTTCAATCTGGCACAGGAAGTGGCCACTTTGGAGCCCACTGATGACAACTCACTACAGGCTCTTACCATACTCTACAGAGAGATGCAACGCCGTGAGTATGCACACACACAGTTATTTTAGCTGTTGAAAATGTGTGGTTATGCTCTTTCTCTGTCTGCGTAGCTGAGTTGGTTACAAAGCTGTATGAGGCTGCAGTGAAGAAGGTTCCCCTGAGCGAGGAGTATCACTCTCACTTATTCATGGCCTATGCTCGAGTTGGGGAGTATAAGAAGATGCAACAGGTTAGAGGCTTATGTTTAATACCTTAAATGAAATCTTGTAAAAAATAGTGTTTTAACATGGAAATAATGAAATACACATCCATGTACTCCATAAAAGAGAGTTCAGTTCAGAATTAGTATTGTCTCAGTAAGGTGGAACAATGGGATCTGTGAGGTTTTATACCCATTTACGGTCTTCTCTCCAGGCAGGAATGACACTCTACAAGATTGTTCCGAAGAACCCCTATTACTTCTGGTCTGTTATGAGCCTGGTGATGCAGGTATGGTTGTCCTTCCTAACAAAAAACGAACAGCCTACCTAATTACACACATTTGCAGAATTTTGTTAATCTGCATTTGTCATCACTCTAAACATGGATGTACTTCTTGTTTTCTCAGGCGATCTCAGCACAGGATGAGAAGCTGGCCCAGACCATGTTCCTGCCCCTTGCTGAGCGCATGGTGGAGAAAATGGTCAAGGAGGACAAGATTGAGGCAGAGGCAGAGGTATAATGGCATGTTTTATAACCATAGATGCTAAGAACCTGTTGGTGGATGTTACATGACTTGTCAGTATCCCCCTAAAGCTGCTTTTTATCAACACTGCTTTAGCCAGCTACACCACCAAAAAGCTAGCAATTTCATGGCACAGTTGAGTGGTTTTTATACTGAGGAATGAGTTTTAACAATTTTGATGGATGGACAGCTCTGCTACATGGATTTCAATGTGTCATTATTTCTTCACATGATTTGTTTGAATGCATGTCTGCAGGTACAACTTTACTTTATGATCCTGGAGCGCCTGGGGAAGTGTATGGAAGCTCTAGAGGTAGTAAGGGGTCCACTGGGAGGTAAGTGTGTGTGCATGTATATGTGCTTTTCTGAATAACAAATAAACAAGTTACTCACAACCTCTTACCCAGTGCTTGTGTCTTACCGTAGAGAAGCTGACCAGCGAGTTACAGAGCCGAGAGACTAAATCTATGATGCTGTACAAACGACTCCAACAGTGGCCGGAATGCAATGCCCTGTCTTATAAGCTACTACTCAAAAAGTGAGCAGCGTTCCTGATCGATTATCTACTCTCGCTGGCGTAGTTCTTACACATACTGTAGCATGACTAGTGTCTGGCATCTAACATCTCTCTTCCTATACCTACTCTTGTCTGTTGCTATCCAGTCCAGATGATTGGCAGTTTTATCTCTCCTACTTTGACTCTCTCTTCCACCTGATGGACCAGTCATGGAGCCCTCCAGAGGAGGGAGACAAGTAAGTTGTTGGTGTCTTTCTCTATTTGCATAATTGTGACGATCATTGATTTATTGTTTTTTTTCTGCTGGTGTCGTCCATTTCCCAGTTCTGCGGAGGGTAAAGTGCACTGCTCTATGGCCGAAGCGGTACAGTTCATTCAAGAGAGGATTGCAGTCGAGGACGCTAAACAGTCTCGTCCGCTCAGGGGACCCTATCTCGCCCGTCTGGAACTCATACACAGACTTGGAGCAAGGGGCTGTCGTGAGGAGAGCCAGTTAGGTACACGCGTACATACGTCTCGCAAACAGACACCTTTGTGAATGGTTTTATTTGACCCTTTGCTGTTGCTGACTGAGATGTAATTGGCTGTTTGTGATACAATGCATTGATTGGCTGTGCAGGTGATCCCACAGAGCTAATTGCACAATTCTTTGGGAAGTTTGGAGACAAACCCTGCTGCATCACCGACCTTAAAATATACCTGCATCTAATTCCCCCTGATCTACACATACAGGTAACATCCACATACTCCCAATTATTGTGTTCCTTAGAGGTAGAATTTGTGAACTGATCAAAACAATAATAATAATAATCTTTAGTTTATCAACCGTCTCGGAGAGTTCGTGCCATTGGGGGAAGCTAGGGAGGAGGGATTTGCATTTCCGGGGGAAACACGGGATCTGCAGAGGCACCAATGTATGTTTCAGCTGACCCGTGCACTGGGTGTGCACCACACACTCGACATACACGGGAAGCTGAGGCTCATCGCTGAGCTCAAAGCCCACTATTACCATGGGCTACAGTTTGGTAGGAACCACATTTTCTCCCTGTCTCTCTTTCTCTAAGTATTTCTCTTTAATTCTCACTGTATGGTATCTCTCTTTCTCACACCAACACACTCTCAATTTACGTGTGTATGTGTGTCCGACGGATCGTGTAGGGAAGTCGTGTCTGAAGACGGAGCTGCAGTTCTCTGACATGTATTGCCTCATGGCAGCACATGTGTACATTGACATATGGACTGAAACAGGTGAGTCTCTAATGTGCATGCTAGAGATGAAACATTTTCTTTCAATTGTTCCCAATGAGGAGGGAGTGTATGCCTAGAGAAAAAGTGATGCACTTTTTTTTATTTTTCTTAATATAGAGCCATCCAACTTCCTTTTTTGTGGTCGCTACTCAGGGCTTAAAGTATTCCGGCACCGTGCCGGATGTCTGTCGTGCGGCCATGAGAACCAAAAAATTGGGAACTTGCATGTGGTTTAATATTTGAGTCAATTGATTTCCCCTACAATCATATGAGAGGAATGCAGCTATAACTAACATTACAAGCCTATCAGAAGCAGAGCGGGTGGTTGTGCACATTTATTGCGGAACATGACTTGTCATTCACAATTTCTTAGCCACTGGTCACCCTGTGTAGAAAACTAGCGGAAGACAAAAAAGTGTTCTCCCCCCCTCAAAAAAGTTCCAGCTCAGGATTTGTTTTCATTTTAACCCCTGAACTACTTGGAAATCTGGGAACTTTTCAGAAAGGCGCTGGTGTCGTCACTCAAGCTCCTTCTCAGCTAGATAGCCACTTAAGTCAGAGAGTTTAAAACATCCTTTATAATCTGTATAAAATAAGCAAAAAGAGAACTAAAATATTGTATAAGCTACTAATCTAGCCAGCGGCCAAGAGCTGATAAAAATTGCTAGTGCTCTTCTGCCAGAGCAAAATGCTATGCGGACACATACCCTTAAAAGGCTGAAAAGTCTCCTGAGTGCCGTCACTACCTTCCTCGATGTTATCACACAAAACAAAACCCATGTTCCATCTTGCGCCTATGTCAGACTGATAACTGCTAACGTCGGTTGATGCTGGACAGTATTTAATGTGAATTTGTAAAACCGCGCTAATCAAAAAGGTTTTAAATTTTAAATGGTAACACTAACCGTGTGGGAATTTTCCCACGGTTTGTGAAACTTTCATCCCTAGTGCACACACACAACGCTTGCTCGCTCACACTCTCTTGTTCACTTTCTCTCCCCTTTCTCAGTTGTTCTTTTTCTTTCTCAGGTGTCTGTTAACTTATGCTGAGTTATTGTCAAATGTTTTTACATGTCTACAATCAAACCCGCAAATTGCGGTTTTTAGGGTGATATGTATGTGTGTGTGTGTGTGTGTGTTGCAGGCGATGAGAACATGGTATGGCAGTGCCTGGGGGTCTTAGACGAGGGTCTATCCCACAGCCCCGCAAACGCCCAGTTCAAGCTGCTGCAACTGCTCCTTTTCTGTCGTCTTGGGGCCTTTGAACCCGTGGTAGACCTGTACTCCAGCCTCGACGCCAAGCATGTGCAGCATGACACCATAGGGTCAGTACACAAACACACACCCCAAGTGCATTCGCAATTTGTGTATACGTTTATTCTGTGATTTCTTTCCACATCTCGCTTGCTTGCTGGCTTGCTCACACTCTTGTTGGCTTTCTCTCTTGTTCTTTTTCTCTTTTGTTTTTTCTTTCAGGTATCTGTTAACTCGTTATGCTGAGTCGTTGGGTCAATTTGCCGCTGCCTCCCAGTCCTGTAATTTCTCCCTCAGGTTTTTCCACTCCAACCAGAAAGATGTATGTGTTTTTATTTGGCTATTAGCATGTTACTCTTCTGACTCATGCAGTGGAATGCTGTTGAACCTCTTCTCCTATTCCATCCTTCTCTCTTTCTTCTTCCAGACCTCAGAGTACATTATCCAGGCGTACAAATATGGAGCCTTCGAGAAGATCCCAGAGTTCATCGCTTTCCGAAGTCGGCTGAACCAATCGTTGCACTTCGCTCAGGTCCGCACCGAGAGGATGCTTCTCGACCTCTACCTAGAGGCTGATATGTGAGTGTCCACACACGCACATGTGCACACAAGCTTGTTTGTTAACCACAGCTAAAAGTCCTCCTGTGTCTCCTCAGTTCATTGAGTCTGGAGGATAGTGTGAAAGTCATGGGCATGTCACCAGAGGAGGATGACATTCCTTGGGACAACATGAGGGACAACAGAGACCTGACTGTGTTCACCAGCTGGGAACCAAAGGACAGGTATGATCAAACAGACACAAACATACTTATAGTCATGTGTATACAGTTGTACACCATGAAAAGAGTTGGTGTTGGAGTTGGTTTTCCTACATCAGTGTTTCCTTTAGGATTTTTTAGCAGGTTAATGTAATAGTCTACTGTCTAATAGCTAATGTAATATTGCACATATTTTCATCTTATTTCCCTTAAAGCAATAAGGTTAGGCTACTGAAAGACACCCCTTCCACTCATAAAGTATGTTGTAAATGGCATAAATGCTGCCGATTAATAATTGATGTAACAACTAACTGTAAATGGTCGGTAGCCTTGCCTATCGATTAAGGTAGGCTACTCTAAAGCACATGTACACTGTCTGCTTAATTTGATCTTGACATATAGGCTAAGCATTCAGTCGCGGTGTGAAGTGCGTGTCTGTGCTATTCTCCGACATGCACTGCTGATAGACGGCTTTTGTACAGCCCTATTTCTGATACCGTGGCGGCTGAAATTTTGCCGTCTGCATCCCTTTATCTGGCTAACAAAGGAGAAGTTTTGGGCAAAGCAAAAATAACTGGTGGAAGTACAATCTGTGAGGTCTATATACATACAACTAAGGGGAATAAAATCCTGAAACCACTGCAAGTGTATTTAGTTTTACTATTTATAGGTACTAGTGCACAGTGCCTGTGATGCAGTCGGTGATTCAGACGTCAGTGAAACACACAAATACAGATTACTTTAACTATAGATAGTGCACAGTGCCGATGATAAAATTAGTGACACACACATTCCTGAAATTATAGATGGTGCAGTGCCCGTGTTACATACCCTCCCCAGATGTAGACGCCTAGGGCGGGGAAGGGAGATGCAGCACTGCTAGCCCCAAGATGAGCAAGGAAAGGGAAACGATATAAAGGGAGCACGCGACACAATGACATATATATTTTTTGGCATCGCTCTCCGTTCCCTTGCAAGGGAACGGAGAGCGATGCCAAATAAAAGAACCAAGTAAAACAGCCCTGCCTGCCTATCCGAAAGCTAACAAAACAGAAATACAATGGGTGGCACCCGCTCCTTACCTAGGGTTTCTTCAACAGGTAGTTACCTACGTGATGGATAGTGTAAACCCATGGGTAGCTTGCCTACCGCCAACATCACTGTGGGTCCCACACTCTCCCCTCCAACATGAATGTCATCTCGACATTATGACGTTTCCAGAGTACCCCTGTTTTTGACTGTTGAGGTATAGAGGTAGGTTATCTTGGGAGGCAGTCTTATGAGATGGTCTCTGTACAGACAGTCTTTAGAGTGTCACGCCTCTCCCTCGTCATGTCACACGACAGCAACAGACAACACTGGCCAGGTGATATCTGAAGTGCTACTTCTGCATGGTTATAATTCTCAGACTGAAAGCTTTTTGAACCATAACCCATTACACAGACCCACATTTACTACGGTATACTTCACACACATCCCAGTATCCTACTATGTGTCAGTGGTCTGGATCTGGCACTCCAGTGAACTAACATGACTCAATGCACTATACTACCTTACTTTCTTCTCTGTTTACTCTAAAATACATTCTACTATGAACTCTTTCTTGTTAAGTTGTCACAACAATACACTCAACCCGTGACTATAAACTTGTATCTATTAATTTAAACTGTAATTATCACTTGCACATGTGTGTGTGATGGTTGACATAATGAGTGTCTTGGGTGGGGTTTCTTTGTCTTAAAGGATACTTTCTTGTAGGAGATTACTGTGGCTCAGAATCTCTCATCTACTTCATCAGATGACACCACCCGCTGAAGAGCCTTCTCGTCTGCTTAATCAGATGACGACCCCCGCTCAGCCTCTGCCATTTCTCTACTCTCCACTTTAAGTTCTTTACGATCTTCATCACCCTCATTTGGACACTCGTCTTTCTCACCACCTTGCTCCTGTTCTGTCAACTGCTAGTGGCTGGAATTCCTCTACTTCTGCTTCCAGCTGGCTTCTGACCTGGTCGAATAGTTCTTCTGGTTGCGTGGTGATGAATCTCCAGTTATCTTCATCCTCGGAACTACTGTCAGTGTCTCTTTTTTTCTGCTTCGCCTATCTTTTACTCCTCCCATTTGTGTTATCCTTCCTCTTTTCAGTTCCTCTTTTCTCCTGCTTGCCTTCTTTCATGGGTCGCAAGGCAGTAACAGGTCCCTCTGCAGGACACTGGTTTTCCCTAGTCCGCTCAGGACTGTCTTCGTTCTTACTCTCAGTTACAATGTAGATATGCTCCTCCCAATAAGACCCGAGCTTCCCGGGTCCTCCCATGTCCCTGAAGTTCCGTACTAATACCCTACACCTCAGTTATAGTTCTACTCCATAAGACTTTTGGTCATACTGCTTCTTTGCTCGACTTTGCTCCCTCTGCGCCTTATTTACATTTATGCATTTACCAGACACTTTTATCCAAAGCAACTTCCAAGAGAGAGCTTTACAAAAGAGCATAGGTCACTGATCATAACAACGAGATAGCCCCAAACATTGCGAGCAGCCAAAACATGAAGCATACATTGTGAAAAACCAAATAAGTGCCAAAGGGAAGAACCATAAGAGTGCAAGAGTGTACCTGTAGAAAAGAAGACAAAACAACAATCAACAGTAAAATATTTCACAGCGAGTACAATAATTTTGTCTTTGATGCCAGCCTGTATGCCTCTTGCATCCGCCTTCTCTACTTACTGGCATATTCACTGTGAGTGGTGCTCTGGTCACTTGGCGTCAGGCCAAACATTGTCTACAGGGGTTCCTACCATAGAGGAGGTAATATGGAGCATATCCTGTTGCTTCACTACGCGTACAGTTATACGCATGTACAACCTTGGCTAAGGAGCTCTTCCAATCAAACTTGGCTTCCTCTGTCAGGCTTCTAAGCATGGAAAGGAGAGAGAGAAAGGTTCGATTACATTCCTCGGTCTGGCCATTTCCTGCTGGATGGTAAGGTGTTGTGCGTGCCTTTTATGCCACAGTATTCTTCCAGCTTGGAAAATAGCTTATTCTCCAACTCCCTGCCCTGATCATGATGCAACTTGGAAGGAAATCCAAACTTCAGCACAAAGTCTCCAAAGATCTTGGCAGCTGCGGCTTCAGTGCCTGTTGGTGGCTTGCAAGATCCATGGCTCCATTGTTTAGTGCAATTCAATATGGTGGTGAATGCCACTGAGGCATGCTAGTGCAGTACCATTTGGTGGCTTGTGAGATCCATGGCTCAATCGCTTGGTGCAACTCAACATGGTGGCAAATGCGTTCATATAGTTAATCGCTCTGGATAAGAGCGTCTGCTAAAAATGACTAAATGTAATTGTTGTGATCCGTGTATCCAAACAACTTCACATGCGACACTGCATGGTCCTTGTCTTCTAAGTATTACACTTTCTGATTTTCAACTTAACACAGTACATAGTTCACCAGACACGGCTTCTTCCCTAAATAGTTCTTGCATAGTTTGGAGCTGTGCTTTTGGTCATTGTCCTGTTTGGCTTTGTTTAAGAGCAAATTGCCTCCAGTCAAGCTCTGTCCACAGGCTATGGCATTGCACAAAGGAGTGATAACGTTCCTTCTTCTTGATACCCTTTACCCTGTAAAAATCTCCCACTTTACCACCACTGAATGACCATCATACCATCACATTGCCTCCACCATGCTTGACAGATGGTGTCAAGCACTCCTCCAATATCTGTACATTCGCTTTGCATCGCATAAATGTTCTTCATTGTGAACAATTCAAACTTTGATTTGTTTGTCCATAGCACTTTTATCCAATCTTCCTCTATTTACCTGTGTCACCTGCATTGTTTGTCCATATGTATGTAACTCAGTGATTTAACGCTGTATTTTACCCCGTATACATCCCTGTGTATTTTTGATATTGAATATTTGTATTTTATATATTTATGCTATTTCCTCTTCTTGCCTGCTGCAACCCCACCATTTCCCCATGGGGATCGATAAATGACCTACCGTATTTTACGGAAAATTTTCTATAAGCCGCATCCCACCAGAATGGGAACTTTGTGTTTGTAAATCGGAGCCTAGGCCGCTGTGGAATATAAGCCGACTGTTTACTTATCCAGGAACATTCGTCAGTGGACAACTAAACAACATTCACAATCAGGGTGAACACTCAAATTATCTAAACTACAGACCATAGCATTACACATATCAAAACAGAACAAACACAACAAAAGAACTGAGAACAATGCTTATCTAACTAAGCTAATGCCCTTAACTTCGTAGATTTTCAGCTTCCCGCGGGTCATTCTGGGTACCAAGAGCATTGTCGTTACAATACCAAGCAATGCACGAGTATAGGCGATCTTGCGGAGTTGTGTAACACACTTCGGTTGTGGATAGTATGTACAGAAATAAAGCCAAGTCACTCATTTAGTTGCAAAATCCATTGTTATGTCTACAAAATTATTTGGTTACACTACTGAAGTTGAATGTCGTTGTGTTAGTTTGCTAGCTGTATATAATATTTCACTGGGTCTTGCAGCTGTTTGATTTACTTAAATTATTATGAAATGTTATGTTCTACTAGCCATTTGCCTACTTTAGCAAGTCACTGTATTTCCAAGCCCTGATAGTGTAACTGAGACGACACAGTATAAATAATTCCTCTTTCAAGTAATAAGCCCCCGTTCAAGTGTTGAGCATTAAATTAGCTGCACGGTCTGTAGAGATCTTGGGACGAAGCCACTTTTTTGTTCTAAAACCAGGCTATAAGCCACTTCAAAATATAAGCCATACAACCACTAAACTGTAAAATTGGGGTACCGGCCGTGGATTTATTTCCGAAAAATACAGTACTACTGGTTACTACCAGTGTCTGTGCTCTTCTGCCTATCTAAACAATTTGTTTTGTTGGCTGGTTGGTTGGAGAGATAGGCTTTTTCTTTGCAAGACTGCCTAGAATGCTAGGATCTCGGAGTGGCCTCTTCACTTGACTTTGAGACTGGTGTCTTGCGAGTACTATTTAATGAAACTGCTAATTGAGAACCTGTGAGACAGCTTTCTCAAACTAGACTGACTAATGTATTTGTGGTCTTGTTCAGTTGTGCACCGGGGCCTCCCACTCCTCTTTCTATTCTGGTTAGAGCACTGTTCTGTGAAGGGAGTAGTACACAGCGTTCTTCAGTTTCTTGGCAATTTGTCACATGGAATAGCCTTTTTTCCCTCAAAACAAGAATAGACTGACTAGTTTAAGTAATTTGTTTCTTGTAATTTTGAGCTTGTAATCAAACCCAAAATTCCTGATGCTTCCGAAACTAAATTTGTCTAAAGGTCAGTTTTAATGGTGGTCAAGCAGAAAAGCTGAGTAGGCAACCTATTGTATTTCTACCTATTTCTTATTTTTATTATGCATCCTCCTCTTCTGCCAGTGGAGTCTATTGGACAGCCCCTAGAACCGTATGGTATAAAGTTGTCAAATTTGGCACACTCATTGGGGACAGTCCCCTTATCCTTTTCACCAAGTTTTGTCTCCCATTGGAGCACTCTAGCGCCACAAATAGGTCAAAGTTGAAGGTGTGTTCACATTAGTGTTGTTTTTGGCGGCCTGTTTGCATTTTAGTTTTAGTCTAGTCTTTGTGTCAAGCTGTCATTTTAGTTATTAGTTTTAGTCATGTTCATACCCTTTTTAGTATAGTCAAGTTTTAGTCGACTAAAAGTCTGAGCATTTTAGTAAAAATTATCCATGACTGTTTTAGTCAACAAAAACTGATGACATTTAGTATAAGTCAATGAAAATTGTATTTTAGTCTCTTTTTAGTAATGTAATTCTATTTAACCCAGTCAATATAGTATAAGTACCTAGTAGTATAGACAAAACCAAAATTCTCTTTTTGCAAAACCCATTTCAAACAAGGTTCTTAAATTATTTTTACCTTATAGACTTAAGAATACATCCATTCCAGACACAGAAGGCACTCTGATTTGAATTTACAACATTTATTTTACCAAACAAACATGTTAGAAGTACACACACAAATTAAAATAAATTAGCATTACATGACAATGCCAGAAAATGTATACATTCCAGTTTCACAAAGAGAAACAAGGTGCTTGAATGCTCGAGTTACAATAACATACTAAAAAGTGCAAATAAAATGTGTATGTCTGTTACTGCCAGCAGTAGTCTCGGGAGAAATGTTAATGCCAATACCATTTGTTTAAATGTATGTATTGGTCTAGAATAAGATATTCAAAGTCATGTTGATGCCAAATTCAGTTCAGTGTGATTGCTATGTGAATGACAACTAGCTATAGTATTTGGCTAACAAGTGATGCTTAGTACACATGGAGTCAGTCAGTCAGGTAGGAACTAAGAACCCACTTTACACTCTCTCACAAACAAATACACACACACACGCTAGTCACACGTGTCTCAGTCGTTTTCAGCTCCAGTGGCTAACGGTTAAAGCTAACGTCTAAAGCTAATGTCAAAATGAGACACATTAACCACAGCCTCATGAATTGGGATGAGTTTTATAAAATAGAAAGTAACGTTACTTTAATGTCTTGACTTACCTCAATTTCATTATGGAATGCCTTGAGATGTCTCTTAAGGTTCGTGGTGTTTTTTCCTGTGATTTTGTGGCCGCAAAAATCGCCTGATATCCATGGCTAATTAATCCATTCCGAACAGGTAGACTAATCCACAACGTGTATGTGTGTACATACTTCGTGGATCCTGATTGGTGTCGCCACTGCAGCCGCAACGCATTGATTGGAGGGTCACAGACCATACAGCGCAGATGAAATGATTCAGACTACAGCGTTTATATGCGTTTATATGTTAAACAATTTGAAATGTAGTCTTTGGTGTTTTAAAATTACACCAAATTTATTTCGGATTATTCCAACGGCAGAATACGAGGCGCAGGGAACTTAGATATGCGTAAACGCGCATAAACGCTATTTAGAGGTGGATAAACGCAATTTCCGAATTTCGGGAGGTGCGTAAACGGCGTTTACGTGCGTTTAGCCCCCACTACATCCCTGACTGGGAGGGGCAGCAGGAAGCAAAAATGTGTTTTGTCTTGTGACATTGTGGTAGATCCAAAGTCTGAGTTTTTTCGCTACTCCTACAAATTTTGTCCAATGTTCACCAAAATGTGCACAGATTATCTTCAGCCTCTCAAAAGTTATGTAACAGATTGTTTTAAAGGGGTGATTGACTAGGTTTTTGGGGTATTTCACACTGTTCCTTAAGGTCTCAGAATAGGGTATGTAACATTGGTTGGGTTGAAAATGGCCCGGGTGCTGTTCTATGCCCCCTGATAGATCCTCTGAAATTTTCCCGGGAAAAAACACTAGCTTTAATCCTTTTAAGGTATGCGCATTAATATTTAGATGAGCTGCGCGCTGATTGGTTGGTTTTCAACGAGTGAAGCTGGGGAGCAAAAACGCAACACGGCCAACAGCACTCACTGAAACACCGAAGGTGGAGACTTGAAATAAAAACGCGCAAATAAATCTATTGTGTCTACACAACTGTTTTCAACAGATTGACAAGATATAATTTGAAATGATAACATTACTTGTTTCCACTTCTGTTGTCGAAGCAAACTGGATTGACTTACGTGAGTAGAACGTTACAGCTTAGCAACCAAACTATATCATGATTCAACTCAGCTTCAGTTAGCTAGCTCTAGACATCTTGCTGAAAAATAACCTGACAAAGATCTGGACAAACATGCATCGTGAATTGTAGATTTACATAACAACACAGGTTATTTATTTGAATGAAACAGTCAGGAACATGAAACAACGTTAGCCCCATTGCCAATAAACTAGGCTAAATCATTCTACCTATGCTCTTGCGTTAGCAAGCTAAACTAGTTTACATGCCTACAGTCTGTGTTTTCGCTATCTAGCTGTTCTTGCATTCCTTGCAAATCAGCGTTAATAAAAAGCAGATGAGCTAGAGTCTAGCTAACATTGACTAGACGGGCATGGCTGATGTTTGTCAATACCGTAGCGTAGAAGATCTCTGTGCAGTTCGACCCTCGACACATTTGCGCGAACCATTTCACCAAGGACGGTTTTGAAAACCTGGGACAATGTAGCTAACGCAGGATTTGCTATGAAGCTGTTGCTGAAAAGAGGTGCGTTCCGACCTTACGTTCATCACAACCGCAAGCTGTAATATGATTTTGTCGGTAACAGTTATTAGCAATGCTAACGTATCCTGTATAGTAGCACCTGCCTTTCTCCAGTTCTTTCAAATAGATAATCTAGACAGGCGTTAGCAATAGGCCAGACTGCTATTTGTTTTCTGGCTATTTTTTCGGAAGCTTACCTTCTAATGCCGACTACAGCTAGTCTAGCTAGAGTCATTTGCTAAGTAAAGTATGTTGATGTGTTTAGAAACGTATTTAGCATTCTACCTATGCTAGATACAGGAGACGTTAGCATTGCTAATAACTGTTAGCGACAAAATCATACTGTAGCCTACTTACAGCTTGCGGTTGCGATGAGCGTACGGTCGGAACAGCACATCTTTTCAGGTTCAGCTTATTAGCAAATCCTGCTTGAAATTGTCCAAGGTTGTCAAAACTGTCTTGGGTGAAATGTTCAGAGCAAATGAATAATTGTGTCGAACTTCGCTGGGATCTTCTCATAGACAAACAGCAGCCATGCCTCTCGAATGTTTGGTAGTGATGTTACGCTCGATACCGTGCTCACGAAGCGGTATCGACCTTTCGAAACAATTGGTACCGACACAAACGTGTCGAGCGTGGCTTCAAATGGGCAAAAACCACGTCTTCACCTGTCGAAGTGTCGTCCGAAGCTTCGGACGTCACTTCGCTGAGACAAACGGCGTTTCATTCAAACGCTTAAAAATACATCAGAAATCACTAATATTCGTAGGTTATAGAGAGGAGACATAGGCCTATTTACGGACGCTATAGAATACATTCATTGACAGAGCCAGAGATACAGATAGATTGCCAGAGCTAGATAGACAGAGATAGATACAGATGTTAGATAGTAGGTGTACAAGCACATAGCCTACATCTTTCTCTAGTTTTACCAGCCTTCAAATGTGGCCATCCCTTTCCCGGTTGCAAAAGCATGTTCCAAAACCTTAACTGCTAGCCTACATTATCATATAATAATGTATTCATTAAGCATATACTTCCACTAAAAAGGGGTGCGCGGATGCAATCTCATTATGTTTGAGTGAGGGGCAGCGCTCTTACCACAAGACCATACTCAGTTTGGCTCGTGTAATTAATATTATAAGAACCTAAAAATAAATGTTGTGAACGTAAAGTAGTAAAGACGTTACGTTGTTAATAATACAACAAGATATATGATAACATATTTTTGACACTTGCAAATTGAAACATTTGTCACATAACCTTTATTTATCAAGTTGTCAATGACGATTGTGAGACTGACGTCTCGAGGACTTGACGTCACTTGATTCCTTCCATCGCTCGATACAGTCGCCATACCATAAACTGACCAGCAGATGTCCCTATGGAGAAGATGTATCAAACGCTTCGATAAAGCGATACTTTTTCGACACAATTGTGTCAAATAGCTCGTTGCTTCGTTTCCCCCATCACTAATGTTTGGCTCCTTGGGAAGACTGAGTGTTAGCCTTCCCTGTACAGCCTGGAACACAGCATTTACAACCGTGGTCCATTTTCAATATCCTTGTTATAATTCAAAACGTTCTTCTTTGTAATTCCTTAGAAGTAGCCTACACAGAGCAGCGCGCAGCTAAACTAGTATCGGAGATCTACCTTGGACTGGGCAAGAACACCAGTGAGTGGGGTGGTCTAGATGTAAATTTTGGGGCGTGGCAAAGATACAGACCAGAGCCAAAAAAGGCGGGCCACCGGACTGACGTCAGTCCGTTTTACAGCCAAATGTTTTCATTTTGAGATTTGCATAGTTAAGAGAGGTGTCAATGGACTTTGAGGTTCACTGTATGTTCATTTTATTTTATTTATATTATTATTTTGTTATTCAACTATGACAAGGTAAAATCGGTTTTGCAATCAATGACTCGAATCAATGAACGTTTGTCTGGTATAGCTAATCGAAATCGCAGGTCAGCCGCCAAAACAGGAAGTTGGGTCTTTTCTCAGCAAATCTTTGAGGAATTCACACCAAACGTGCTATATGTACTCGGAACCCTGTTCTGAGGATGTTTTTTTTGTCATTTGATCTGCTTGGCCCCCTCAATGCTGCTTGCAGCTATAGTTGGTTCTTGAATCAGTTTTTTGTTGTGCTAACAAAATTGCTAAAGGGTTTTCTAATGATCAATTAGCCTTTTAAAATATACATTTGGATTAGGAAACTGAACATGCCACTGAAAAACAGTACTTATGTTTTCTGATAAAGGGCCTCTGTACGGCTATGTGTATATTCTCTGAAAAATCAGCTGTTTCCAGCTAAAATAGTAATTAACCACTTTAACAATGTTTACACTGTACTTCATATTTTATCGGACAAAAGATTGTCTTTTTATTTAGGTAAAAAAGGACATTTCTAAGTGACTCAACTTAATGGTAGTGTGTATGCTCATGTTTTTCTCATGTGTGCACCTCCTAGACAATTGACTGAAGAGCACAAGCGTCTGTCTGTGGAGGAAGAGTCCGTCTGGCTGAGAATACGATCTCTCACACTTCGCCTCATTGCTTCGTTGGCCTTACTTATACATGCCCCCTCGCCAAGGATCTCTGACAAGACCAACGAGAATGGTGTGATGGACAAAACCACGGGCCTCAACCTCTTGTCCCAGCTGGAACAAACTCTACAGGCTGCAGCCCAGATGGCGGAGAAACCAACACAGGTGAGAATACCCACACACTAGGGTAGACCAGTATACATTTGTGAAATGTCCTTTATCTGAGTCATTTGTCCTGTTCCAGTACCCATTCCTGGGCCCACCCTCAACTCGCCTGGTGCAGGCACTGTCCAGCGGGAGCTGCCATTGCCAAGCGGCTGCCCTGCAGCTTTCCGTCAAACTACAAGAGCTGGAGACAGCTGGACTCGGTAAGGAGGAGCTTGGGAGGGTAGGAAAGTCAATTGTAGCTAGACTTGTCTTATCAGCCTTACACAGATGTCTGGAGGTACGAAGGTACGGTTAGACAGACATGGAAGGTGGAGGGTAAGACTAGGGAGAGAATGAGGGACTTGTAGACTTGTCATCAGCCTTATAGTTCTCTGCTTGATTTTAGCCTGACTATTTGTTTTATATGTGCTCTTTATTCCTCTTTTTTCCTCTCAGATGACTCCTCAGAACTGCAGACCCAGATCTGTAACAGTTTCAAATCATTAGTTGCACAGCTCCAAGGTGAGACCACTGGTGTTTCCCTGTTAGCAGCCAGAGACACGGTTGTTAATGGGGATTAATATACATCCCCCCCTCCCCTCCCCCTGCTTCTCGTGTCTCTACAGAAATCTTAAATAAGAGCAAAGGAGATTTATTGGAAATGAAGGACAATCGGTTAAAAACCAAGCCCTCCTTACTAGAAAACCTTGTCTTCTTTGTTGAGGTGAGTCTTTCACAACACATGACAGATGCATCTAATTTGCAATTCAAAAGTTGTTTTTTTTTCAAAAACCTTGGAGTTAGGCCTAATCTCCTATGGTTGCATCCTGGTCTTTCAGACAATGTGCTTGACCCTTTGGGTAGCCAGTTACTGTGCCAACATCCTTCGACCACTGAAATCCAACCTCCAGAAGAAGAAAAAGAAGAAAAAGGACACAAACACAGCCCTGGTGCATTGTCTCATCTCTTCTATTTATACTTTAATCCACTTACACAATTTGTTTTTGTTTACTTTTCTATAGCCCTCATGCACTGCTCCAGTAAACTATACTTATAGACATAGCAGAAAACTAGGTGGGCATAATGTGGTGTCAAGTAGGAAACTTCTAGTCCAACCTGTGTTATCTGTCCCCTCCAGCCTGCAGTGGTATGTGGGTTCCAGGAGTTGTCAGGAAGTTTGCAGAGCCTCCTTATCCAAGCCCTGGAGTACATCAGAGGGCAGGAGACCAACCTGACGTCCCTCAAACTGGCCGGTCTAACTGTAGAGGTAAGTGTGTGTGTGTTTGTTTGGAGAGGGCGACGACTAGAAATCTATCCATCTATCCTCATTCTTTGACTTTGATGTTGTCCAGGACGATGGGACATTCATTAAGGCTGCTATGGACAAGGTGCTGAGCAGTTACTTGCGCTCGCTGCAAGAGCTGGGAGATCTACTAAAGAAGAGAGCAGAAACTATAAAAAGCCTCAAGATCTGAAAGCTATTGACCACCATCCTCCCTAAAAATGACGTCATCAGAAAGACTCACAACCATCATACTGTAAAAAAACATAGGCACCCATTTTTCCTGATCCTTGTCCCTTCAAACACCCTGTTATTCTTTCCTCTCTATTCCTCCCCCCCCCCCCCCCCCCCCCCCATATATCCCTGCTGGGATACTGATTCTGTTGTCTGGATTTTCTCACAAGTATATGTACAAACACCCACCCTGAGACTATCACCGCTCTCCCAACACAAAAACATTGGAACTACATGGGATAATGAATAATTCAATTATGAGTGGAAAGAAGATCATAGCTGCTCAACAAAGTTAAAGCGCTGAAATGCATAGGAAACTAAGTCAACTATTAATAAATTATTGTACATAGTCTGCAGATGAAATTCAACAATTACTTGACTGAATAAGAATAAAAGGACAAGCCACTATATCCTCTTAGTCGTTTAGTTTTTAATTTTGGCCTCTGTTGCTTCCCCCCTGCCTTACATTGTTGTGAATAGAATGGCTATCAACCTCACAAAAGACTGGCAGCAAAGGTGGAAACGTTTGTCTGTCCAACTTCTGCTGACCTGGGCAGGGTGTTGCATTTTTATTTTATTTTTACTGAGGCTTCCATACCAACTGTATTGACCTGAGGGTTGGACCATGTAGACTTGCAACACCTGACACTTGGCAAACACACACATTTTAGACCCATCACTTCCACCTGGTGGCTGTGAAATTTGTCTTCAGATTTTTTTCTTTTGTTTGTTTCTTTTTTATACTGTTAGAATCCCCTTAAAGTGATGTATTTCAAATGACAACTATTTTCATCATTTCTAAAGACAAATGCTGGCAATGGTGTTTGTACCCCGACAGACATGATTTTGATAGTGAGCAATCAGGTTAGCCAGTTACCCAGCACAGATATGTTAAGAACCTTTTTATACAGGATCAGCTTCAATGGATGGATTTTATCAGCGATTAAATGCTAATATTACTTTTCACTTGAATTAGGCTGCTACATTTATTTTTTTTAAGTCGGTAAGAAGTGTGCTTCATTGATGTCCATCAACAGTGGATTTCTCTGTATGTAGAACACTGGTCAGTACTCTCTTGTGCTATTTTACCAGGTGTGTTAGTTGCCACAAGCCAAACCTGTGTATATATATAAAACAATTGTACACCAAAAACTTACTGTTGTTGCTATGACATTTTTAACCTGATTAGGGTATTTATAGACACACAAATTGGGAAAGTTATACAGATTATAGATCCTGACAGGAAACTTGAGATGGGAGAGTAGCAATGTTCACACTTTCTCCAGGGCGCACTGAACATGGCCCATTATGTATGCATTTTACCTTCTTTTAATGAAGTAACTGTATACTGATTTGTTTCATTTTATTTTTTTAATTTGACATGGAAAAAAGAGAAATGGTGAATTCCTACTTACCTGCATACAGACACCTGTGCTCATATTTGAAGAAGCCAAGGGATTGAAGGAAGCAACATCTAGAGGATGAATGGACTGACTGTAGGTCATAGTGTGGAGAATTTGTTGACAATCTGTAGTGATATCTCACCCTGTATACCTTTTCTTTCTTTTATTAGAAAATGGAAAACAAAAACACTGGAATATTGAGGAGTTAAAAAATAAAAAAATAAGTAAATTAATATGTATTACGTTTTGTGACTGTTTTGATTAGGTAGGAATTTCAGAGCTGTGGTCAGAAGATCATTGGTGCTTGTCGTGTTGCAAACCTAAGAAGGTGAAGGAAGCTGTCAAGCTGAAGGGAGGCTTTTTAGGCTTGGTTGCCCCAGGGGTCCCGAAGGCCAGAAGGGCTGCAGTGTCTCTGAAGCAAAAACCTGTGTGTGAGGAGTTCGGGGAGGCCATGGAGTAGTAATTTTGGATGGCCTCAAATAGTGCTGGGCGATTTGGGTAAAAAATTAAATAGATATTTATATTTCCATTCGATAACGATAGACATTTGACTACAGATCGGTAGTAGTAGCAAAATAAGTCACACCTCGAGCTCTTCCTCAACTTTTTCATAAAGTTTAGGCAGCGCAGTGTGCGGCCAGGGAGCATGTAACTGGTATCTAGTAACTTAAGCTTTTTAAAACCTTGCTTTTTACCAATACCTTGGCGCAAACTCACACTTTCTGCATGTTCCAAAGAGTGATTTTGCTTCAGGTGGTAAAAAGGTTTTGTCGTATTACCAGGCTCGGTAGCCACCTGTTTACCACACAATTTGCACCGAACATTGCTCTGCTCTTTGTCGGATTTCAAAGAGCCAACCCACTTCCACATAACTGAAGACAGACCCCTATTATCAATCATTTCTTCATTGGAAGTTGCTCCCTCGCCATGGCTATCGCTGCCACTGTTTTCTAGCCTGGCTGCCAGCCCAATGTATCCCTGCCCACAAAATAATTTGGTCGGGAAGATGGGTCTGGGGAGTCTCGGTTGGGGAACAACTATGTCCGAACAGAAGCTGTTCGGACCAATGAAATTGTCAGGGCGGGCTTTATACGATGATGGACAGATAATCAACCACGTCACCAAAGAGCGCTTTGGTTGAATTTGTTTTCAACAAACAACATACTACGTTGCTCTGATTGGTTGTAGGTCTATCCAATTGAGCGAAGAGGCATTTGTTTTCCGGGTTTGGTTGAAACACGCCCCATAGTCACAGCCCAATGGAGAGTTCTCAGACTCATATTCTGACAAGAATTATGAGTATGACAACGTCAGGCTAACTGTTTTCGGCAACAAGACTCAATTTCCGCGGTTAATATTAGCTACTCCACTCGAGGTGCTAAGTGTATTTTAGTGGGAGTATTTCTCCGCAACTTCCTGCTGCATCACAGAAATTAAATGGACTGCTGTTCCTAATTATTCTCTATCGACATTATTGAAAATGAATCAATGTTATGATATCTTTATTGAGGGAAGTCATTACTTCGATATTTTTTTATAAATTTATCGCCCAGCCCTAGCCTCAAGGAATTTTTGCAACTCAGGAAGTGAAAGGAGAACTGCTGGCAGGTTGTTGAGTGGTGGAAAGAGCAGTTTGAAGAGCTCCTGAACATTGGAACATTCGGGAGAAGATTTCAGCCGTATCCCTGGCAGATGTCGCCAAGGTAGTTAAAAAGCTTTGCAGCAGGGCACTAGCCTGGCTCTGCCCTCCTACGTACTTCCGCTCAATTTTGATTTTGCTTCTGTACTAGGTCTGGCCATGAGGTAAGTAAGTCAGATGTCTCCGGTTAATTTTCTACCGGCCAATCAGCGAACAGAGGGGGAGTGGTTGTCGTGCGAGTTTGTGTTGTAGTTCCATAATGGTGGCAGAGAAAGATGCGAGCGAAGCCATTCAGTCCGTTGTGGTAACGCTGCCGAATATCCATAAGCTAAAGCCAGAGCAAGAACAAGTTTTGCTGAGTTTTGTTGGTGGCCATGATGTTGTGGCCCTCCTCCCCGCGGGATTCGGGAACAGTTTGATTTTCCAGCTACGGCAGCTAGCTCTGTTACAGTAGTGGTGAAGGAATTGGCTAAGGCGAACGCTAGCGATTGGTTATGGCAGATCAGAGTGGCTCTGGGCAGATCCAATAGTTTTAAACTTCAACAGAGTACCCGCCTACAAGGAAGTCAACGCTTGTCAATGGAGCGAGGCCAGACTCTCTGTACAAATGAAATGTACGAGAGTCTGGTTAGGGCCAGGGCACTGGGTGTGGATGAGATTTGCCCTGAGATGCTGAAGGCTCTGGACATTGTTGGGCTATCTTGACTGACATGCTTCTTCGGTGTTACTTAGAGGTAGGGGACAGTCCCTGTGGAATGGCAGACTGGTGGTGGTGGTTCTCATCTTCAAAAAGGGTGACTATAGGGTCTGAAATTATTAGGGTATCCCAGTCTCCCTGGGAAAGTTAATTCCAGGGTGCTGGAACAATGCAAATTCCACCCTGGCCGTGGAACTGTAGACCAGCTCTTTACCATCGCAGAGTTGTTGAGGGGGTCATGGGAGTTCTACATGTGTTTTGTGGACTTGGGAGAAAATGACCGTGTCCCCTGGGAAATCCTGTGGGGGGCACTCTTCCCTGTATAACCAAGGAAAGAGCTGTGTCCGCTTTCACATCCCAAAGTCAAACTCGTTTCCAGTGGGTGTTGGACTCTGCCAACTGTAAATGAGCAGCAACAGATATGCTTTGTAATCTATGCAATCTTCATAAACAATAAGTATGCATACTTTATTGAAATGTACAGAAATGTAAAATTAAAGTACGCTGGTAAGCTGTACGGTAGGCTAGTAAATACTGTTTAAAAAAACTGCCACACATTGAAAACGTAGCCTAGTGTTTTTTTCACACATCTTTACTGTTCATCAGATTTTCTGTAAATTCCTATAATGTAACATCTTTAACCCTTGTGTTATCTTCGGGTCATTCTGACCCGTCAGTCATTGTGACCCACCGTCGTATTGCGACAACTTTACCGCATACAAAAACTAAGTGAAGCATTTTCTTTTAACCGTTGGGCTGTCTCAGACCCCCCACATTGCAAAGGTTAAAAAATATATATTTGTTTTTGTATTGGGTAAAATTAGGTAAACACAACGATGGTTCGTTATGAACCTTTGGGTCATGTGATCCGAAGGCAGCACAAGAGTTAAGAGCATTGAGCTCTAAGTTGTTCTGGCTGCACCAGGTCACCAGGTTGTCAGCTTCCCACCTATAATCAGACTCGTCCCCGTCAGAGATGAGCCCAATGAGGGTGGTGTCGTCCGCAAACTTCAGAAGTTTGAAAGACGGATGACTAGAGGTGCAACTGTTTATGTACAGAGAGAAGAGCAGAGGGGAAAGGACGCAGCCCTGAGGAGATCTAGTGCTGATGGACCGGGAGTCAGAGACTTGTGTTCCCAGCTTAACGCACTGCTTCCTGTCAGACAGGAAGTCTGTGATCCACCTGCAGGTGGAGTCGGGCACGTTCAGCTGAGAGAGCTTGTCCTGAAGCAGGGCGGGGATGATGGTGTACTTTTAATCAAAAAGGAATGTCTGCACATTTACAGTATTAATCAGTCAATTTAAAGAATTTATAGATATACAAATTTAAATTGAACAATGGAAAAACAAGCATAGTTCATTAAAAATTGCTACATTTACAGCCAATCAATGTAAGTTTAGGTTATTTAATGGTTAATTTATGAAAATTGGTCCAGCATTGAGCAAGATCGCTGTGAACCAGGCTGCAACGTTATATAGGGCAACTGTGCATGGTCAGTTAGTGTCCGCTAAGTATGTTTTTGCCACTGACAGGAACAGATTATTAAGTGTCTGACTCACTCCTGGAATGTAGAGTCTACAATGTACCATCCTCTCCACTCATACTGAAACATAAGGGAGAGAGGGGGCGGGGGAGAGAACGATGAGCTCTTTTCACTGGCATAGCTTAGTTTTCAAGATTTGAGCCTTTCTTGACAGTTCACCCACATCCAGCTCCATGATGATCTTTTGAAATGCCTCAAAGGTGTAGCGGAGCATTGTAGGGTACTGCATGTTCAAGGTAGCCTGACGTTGTCATACTCATAATTCTAGTCAGAATGTGAGTCTGATACCGCTCCGTTGGGCTGTGAGTATGTGGCGTGTTTCAACCGAACCCGGGAAAAAAATAGACCTACAACCAATCAGAGCAACGTAGTATGTTTTTTGTTGAAAATGAATTCAACCCAAGCGCTCTTTGGTGACGTGGTTGATTACGTTACTGTTGATTACGTTACTGTTGATCGTCTGTCGTCATCGTATAAAGCCCGCCCTGACAATTTGATTGGTCCGAACAGCTCTTGTTCGGACATAGTTTTTCCCCAACCGAGCGACCCCAGACCCAACTTCCCGACCAAAATGTTTTGTGGGCGGGGCTAAGTTTGGCTGGCACCCAGGCTATGTTCAAGGCATAAAAGAGCCCAAACAACATTGCAGAAGCAAGTGCTACATTCTCAAGATCTTGAAGCACCATCACACCCTCAAGGACTATCCTGGCGTCAGAGGGTTCACTGCTGGCAGTGTCTTTCACGACATAGATCCCCACTGTCGTTCTCTCTATGGCACTGAGGAAATCGGTCTCAGCCATTTCCTGGTCAAAAGAAAAGATACAATTCTTTAATGATAGGTTCAGCATCTTGTCACTTGGCTTGTAAACAATCCAACGGGGTAATAATTTCTACCTTCAGCAAGGACAAACCATATCCGAAAATAGTAAAAAAATAAAATAAAAAAAACTTTACTTCTTAACTTCCATTTATTAAGGCGTGAATGGCTGTAATGTAGTGCTCACTACATTTGTTCAGAATATAACATTATGAAATGAATTGATTTCAAAAGATATAGCGAAGAAACACTCAGCCATAGGCTACACGAAATCGCATAGGAAACGAATGTTTCCATGTTGTGTTACGCGTATTTTGATCGTATTGTCTGGGTTAGCAGCGACGTTCTTAGTATTAATTTTTATTATGTGGTGTCAGAAGGAGCTTTGATGTCGTGGTAAATGTGACTATTGTCTCGAAACGATCCCAAATACGTGATTAGTAGCCCACATTCGGGTAGTGTCTATGGGAACTTGTTTTAGAAGAAGCCAAAACAAGATGTTTCCTGAAGGCCAACGTAGTTAATAAATACGTAACGATTTAGCCGATCTTTTATGAGCTAGAATAGCTCGCAGTGTGCAGCAATGGGCTTTGGTGTATTGCCTGTTTTTGCTCTAGTGCGATCGAATCCCACTTCATGCGAGCCTGCAAATGTTTTATTTTGTCTCCATTTATTTTGTTGTGAATGGATGTAATGCGCACGTAGCCTATACTTTCATACTTTCATATTCGCCGCAGCAAAAATGCGATCCGACTTGAAAATCGCCAGTAATATGTTTGTGAATTTGTGACGAATCAGGTGATAGAGGAAGACTGATATGTGAATGCACAGCTGGGGAACCAGTTAGCGTGGAAACCAGTTGGGTGACAACACCGGCCCAAAGAGCCGAACTATCGGCGCATTGAAAATGAACAGCGTCATCTACCAGCCGTTTAAACTGGCTGAATGAGGCGTAGTGTTGTCTCCGACGGTAGACTACCCTACGTTATTTAATATTTTAATTAAGGGTACATGTGTTCATTTTTATCTGATATTAGTGCTCACACATTAAAATGTTGTGATACATCTGTAGGCCGTTAGAATTATGTCATTTTCTCACAGTGAAAGTTAAAGAATATCTTCCGAGGTTCCCTGCACTGGGGCGCGAACTCGAGGATCCAGACTCGCATTGTCAATACGTTGTCGTACAACGCTTTAACCAGCTACACCACCGAAAAAGCCGTTACTTGTTGATGCGGGTGGACGGACTTTATACGATATGGTTTGATGATCAATTAAACTAGATTACACAGATTTGTTCTTATTCTTAACATTTGTGATATGTAGGCCTATTGTGAACTGGGGGGACTTTATTTTTTACTAATTATTATTACTGTTGACAATGTTGACGAATCATCAACATTTGTTTTCTGGGCACTGTATAGACCTACCTAGTCCTATCATGTTACGTTTCATTTCAATAAAATAACACAACACTCAAGTGCACGGATTTATAATTACAATACGGATTTGGCTAAATAATAATGACTGATGGAAGAAACTCGAGCGATGCCTGGTGCTGCTTCTCTGGCAATGTGAGATTTGTCTTTAACAA
This sequence comes from Thaleichthys pacificus, assembly GCA_023658055.1. Classification (NCBI taxonomy): domain Eukaryota; kingdom Metazoa; phylum Chordata; class Actinopteri; order Osmeriformes; family Osmeridae; genus Thaleichthys; species Thaleichthys pacificus. Next base: position 17,257,497 of record CM042876.1, read on the forward strand.
GAAGCGGTGGCTTCCTTCCTTCTATGGCTCTGGTTCAGAAGAGTGGCAAAACTTCTAACCAGTTTGTGACGTTTGAAGCATTGAACGTCATCTATCACGTGGTTTCGTAATTTGATACAAGCTCCAAAACACTTTTTCGAAACTGTGAGTATTGGTTTAGCGACACAAGCATCGATGCGTCAGTGCCATACGTCCCCCATCCCTAGTTAACATGTGCATTCAGCTTGGTGTGGGTGTTGATAAATGGCTCGTTGTACCATTTGTTTTATATGGTTGTTTCATTATTCCCCCCCAAAAAACGAAATAACCAAAAACAAGCCACTATACTTAAATGTGTGTTACTAAAGTGACAAAACGATATTACGGCCCTATTTTGCATTTGTCAACACGGGTTGCAAAATAGAAAAAACAATGGCCACCAGAACCCTGTTCCATAAAGGCCGCTCAAAAAAGCTGGACTTTAAAGTCCCAAACCTGACTTGAATTAGCTTAACAAGTCAAGCAGGGCTAAAGCGGTCCCATAAAGGCCAATTTCAGCTCACGCAATCCTACTAATTCAAGTCAGATTTAAGTAGTCAAGCTAATTGCGCATGCACCCTACACTGTAAAAAGAGAACTTTTGGACTAACTTAATTGAATTACTTCAATTGGTAACACACAAATGAATTAAGTTTTTTGTAATAAAGTTAACAAGTTAAATTAACACAATTGCTTTAAGTCACATGTACTTAATAATTTGATTGATTTTAAATCAACGGTTTACATTAAACCAACTTAAAATTTTACATTAATCCAACTTAAAATAGAGGCAAGTCAACTTAAAGCCAACTCAATTATTTGCTTTACCTAAATGTAAAATGCTGCTCATTTACAACCCAATAGAATGGTTTCAGGAAAAGTAATTTTTGCAGTAATCTCAGTGTGAAATTTTAGTTTGTTAAGCATAATTAAATTACTGTCTGACCAATTACAGTTTTAAATTGGCTGGGAAAAAAGCAGTTGCAAATCTGATATTTTTTATACTTTATTACATACATGTAAAAAAGCTTGACGTCAATGTCACCAACACAGCTTTTGATCCAACACAACAATTTTTGGGGGGGCATTTATTGTAGAATCATTGATATTGACAAACCAATGTCCATAAGTTTCAAAACCCCAGGAAAAAAATTTGGAAAGTTTCAACAGTTGAGTGATGATACTTACTTCTTTTTTTTTAGCACTGTCAGCTGTGATATTAAATGTACACACTTGTAGTAGACAGTGGAGGAAATTAGGTTTTCCTGTGTACTTTGGTTATTCATTAATCAATATACCTTTACCTAATCAATATAACTAGTCATTGGATACTAGTTAGTATGTTCTCATGCCAATTTGCTATTGATAATACTAGATTGTGTCCATGTGTCAGGTTGAATAGATGTTCGGGGTCAGAAGAAAGTACAGGGTAAACGTCCCTTTTGATAACTGTGAGGAGAGTTCCACTTATGATCTCTCTGATGACTCTCACCCACTTGAGTGGTCATGGGAGCTGTGAATTGAATAGACATGTGGTTGCTTGAGCAGACTAATTCACAGCTACCAGGGACGTTTACCCTGTACTTTCTTCTGACCCCGAACATCTATTCAACCCGACACAAACGCAATCTAGTCTTATCAATAGCAAACTGGCATGAGAACATACTAACTAGTATCCAATGACTAGTTATATTGATCAGGGAAAGTTATATTGATTAATGAATAACGAATGTACACAGGAAAACCTAATTTCATCCACTGTCTACTACAAGTGTGTACATTTAATGAATGTAACACATAAAAACAACATATTAACACCAGTGAGCTCTAAGCTCTGTTTTTTGTAAGAAATCAAAACTGAAATGGAGCCCGTCTGCACAAATAGTACACATTTGGAGAAAACAATAAACTCCTGCTCCTACAAACACCTGTTACCAAAAAAAGTAAAAGCATGAAACAATTTAGCATGTTATTGTGAGCTTTGGAGTCTGCCAAACAGATTTTGGACTTTGGGCGACATCTTGTGCTGCTCAAGCTTCAAGATGATTTTATGGAGCACTTCAAAAGTGAAACAAAGGGGTTTTGGATACGCTAGATTGAGTGCATAGATAAAACCTAGAAACAGGGCACAAGCTGAGGCAACGGAATTAAGTTCATTCAACACTGGCACGCCCTCAATGACGATTCCAATTAGGGGTGGGCGATATGGCTAAAATCTTCTATCACGGTATGAGTCATTTTATATCACGGTTACGGTATATATCACGGTATAGTAATTGTTCTGTAAATTCAATTAAGAAATGGTACAAAATAACCATACTTCATCATCACACTCGATTGTTTATTACAAACAAAAACAACTGCCTCACGTGAGACAACACTTGAGTTAAAAACAAAAGACTCCAAAAAGTTACGAGTACGAGCGTTCCGATTGGCTGATGCGCAGTCATGCCATCTGCGTGGTGACCTACTCATAGCTCAATACGGATCCGTAATGCCCTCCGACAAAAATTTCAAAATGAGCGAAAGCGATCAGTCTGAGTTTTACTATCCATATCTAACTTCGGTTTCGGCGTATCAACCTCGTTAAAGCTCGGTCGATATGTTAAAGCCTCAGTTTGATATTTCCCGGCATGACCTCACTCTCAGTTAGTAAGTAGTTAGCCTTCACTAGTCATCCTAGATCAAGAATGCTAGCAACGCCACCAGTGTAATTTTACAACAATAATTTTACAGCACGAGACATAAAACTTGAACAACAAATCGAATTGGTTACCTGCAGAATGGGTCATCAAATATATAATTAATTAGCATTGGCATGAATGTGGTCCGCTTAGACAAAATACACTCTGTTCCGTCAGACCAACGCAAATGTGCTTCAAGGTCAAACGAAAATAGCAAATCAAATAAAAGTTAAACTACAATTCTAAATATCGCAAGAATGAGATTTATATGATGGCTTATATACAATACAACAACCAGACATTTAATTTACACGTGTAATACAAAAATATAGTATAAAAGTATACCGCGGTTGAAACGGTATAGCCAAATCTCTCCCGGTAGACACATTTCCACCGTCGCACGGTATATACCGTCATACCGCCCAGCCCTAATTCCAATGTCTTCAGGTGGCTCCTGCAGTCTTTCCCCATCCTTCCGAATACAAACACTGCCATGGTGAGCTGCTCCAGCTCCCTCGGAGCATCATCCGCTCTAGAGGCCTACAGAAGATGACACAAACACAAAACATCAATTTGCACTGTTATGCAGTAGCTGTGCTCCAGGTTCTGAAGCCTCATCTTGATTGGAACAAAAAATATCTACCTCCACAGTTTATGAAGGGTTTTAGCTTTTTTATTACTATAGTTTAGTGTGTCCCAAAGTAAGATGTGCTGACATACAAAACTGTTGAATCTTACAAGATATTCCTTGATCAGGTCATCTGTATCTTCTCCCAGGAAGATGATGAGGGCTTTCAGGACACACTCCCTCTGGAGATGAATGTCCCCAGTCTAGGACAACATGATCTTGATTAATTTTCTTGTCCAAATTTCAGGTGTCCTTACGCTTACAGCTAGCCTGGCTGCCAGCCCAATTTATCCCCGCCCACAAAAAAAAATTGGTCGGGAAGCTGGGTCTGGGGGGGCACGTTTGGGGGAAAACGTGAGCTGTCCAAACAAACAGGAGCAAACAGGAGCTGTTCGGACCAATGAAATTGTCAGGGCGGGCTTTATACGATGATGGACAGATGATCAACAGTAACGTAATCAACCATGTTACCAACATATTACGTTGCTCTGATTGGTTGTAGGTCTATCCAATTTAGCGAAGAGGCATTTTTTTCCGGGTTCGGTTGAAACACGCCCCATACTCACAGCCCAACGGAGCGGTTTCAGACTCATATTCTGATTAGAATTATGAGTATGACAACGTCAGGCTAGCTTACAGCTAAACTCCTACTTTAATTAAAAGCAGAAGGCTTTTTTATATGGTGCCAGTTTCATAAAATAAAATAAATTAATGAAAGGGGTGTGAGCTCTGAGATAAACTGTGACACTCCTTTTAGCTACCAAGGAAACTCATGGTCTTGTTTTTGGATACAGATCTACCATGTCCAAAGTGTCCAGGATGTCAGCAGTCTTTTGGCGTGTTGCTCCTCCTTTGGCATGGATGACTGTGATCAGCTGACTTGAGTACATGTCTAACTGGGCCATGAATCTCTCCTCAAGAGGAACAGCCGTGATCCTCTGGAAATCTGCATTGATCTAAAACAAAAAATAAAAAGACAGTAGATATGGTTTCCTTTGTAAAAATGCAACTGTCCCCATTCTGTATACAATCTCAGTTTTAACAAAGCAGCCATTAATGCATACCTGTACAATGGCCAAAATGTCAATACAAGTATAACAAATATGAAGACTCAAATGTTATTTTTGTCAGTAAGCAGTGTTATACTTAATATCAAACATACCACAAATGATGACCAATTCATAAAACCTCACTGTAATAAAACTTTAAAGATACACACTTTGATCACTTCCATAAATACCTCTCTCTGTTGGAACAGTGCAGGCCATCTGTCCTTGAAGTCCTTGATACTGGGTTCTTGGTTTACTACCTCCTGTCGTCTGTAGGCAAATGTGCGAGCCATTTTGTCCCTTTCGTTGTTTCTTATGCCGATCTCTGTCAGAAGTTCAAGTCTCTCTTTTTCCAGGCTTTCCAAAGTATCACCAGAAGGGAAGGATGGATAAAAGTTAGCTTCAGCTCGTTTTGGCTTCTTCACTTTTTTAACAGGGAAAGCATCTGTAGTAGCTTTAGATTTCAGTGAGTTAACTGACAGCTCTGGACAGCCCTGCAATTTGAGCTGAGTCCTGTAGTTTCCCCATCTTATACTTCAGTCGCTGTTTCCAGCAGTAGCAGCCATTGAAGGAGCCAGGTTCTTTCAAACAAGGGTGCTTCTTGATTAAGGCCTCTGCCACAGTGCAGAAATGAACATCCTCTGGGTAGGCCTTGTATTGGTAAATTTCTTCGGAAAGTCTCTTTAGGATATCAGACTTCATTCTGGAGCTGACATTCAACATGTTTTGGCTCACATGGTACTTTGAATTCCCCTTTTCTAGCTGCAGCTCTGTGTCGTATGAAAATCGGGGAATTAAAAAGTTCACTGGCCACTGTTGTGTTCGAGAGGACACAGACTCAGGGGATGAGAGAAGTACTGTGTCATTTGATGCCAAAGAATCAAGGTCATCAGACTCTAATGAACGAGAACAAGATGGTGTGGTCTCAGTGGCACTAAGTACATTTGTTTCCTGGTGGATCACCTTGATTGTCCCCAAATCTTTCAGTTCAGTTGTAGAATTCAGATTGAAAAAGTCGTTACCAAAGTCTTGATCCATGTATTGCAGTCTGATGCTGCCCTTTAACCCAAATGTAGTCTTGATCTTTCTGAGCAGGTCTTCTAGTGATTCTGGTATGCCATTTGGAAGAGTCAGTTTCTCAATGTTCCTCTCCCCCAAAATTACCTTGAGTTTCACAGGCGTCAAACCAGCCATTAGTTAGTAACGTCAACATGGTTCCCATTTAACAAAATACATTCAGAGGCCTCACCCTTTAAACATGGACATATCTTTTCAATGTGACAAGACGCATCCCTCCAATTTTGTAGTCTGCCAGTGGGTATGTATCATGTAGTTGTTCTTGCTTCTTCTTCTTCTGTCTTAAAGCATTTGATATTTCCTTGTTTAGAACATCGATGTGAACAGTGTAAATGTTTGTCACTTCCAATGAAGGTCTGGTCACGCTACATGCGTGCAAATGATGTGCAATCTGATACTGATGTCTTACTGAAAGGGAAAGGAGCACATTTTTGAAGCACCTGATATTCCTTGCAACTCTTTAAAAAAAGCTATGCTTTGCTTCAAAACGAATCGTCCACACGGCAACTACTGGACCAAACTGACGGATCAAGTATGGATAATGTTCCAAGAAATTGTGTTTTGGTTTAAGGAGAAGTTTGGGAAAACCTCTTGAAATCGAATTCTGTGCTCGGAGATCTTAAAATCAAGATATGCAATGGAGTCCTCTAGAGAATTTTAAAATGTCTTTCTATACTCTTGACTGATTCAGCCATCGCTCATCAGGACTAATCCCCATTGTTTGCTCACACAGGGTCTGTTGATTGTAATATTTTAAATTTTGTGTTGGTTGTCACACCCTTTAAAGGGTGTGAAAGGAGGGATTCCAGGAAAACTTTAAAATAATCAATTCTGCACCTGTACGGGTTTTTGACATCTAGTTTGACTGTATTTTGGTTTCATTGCTTAAGTGTTTTGATGACCTTATATACGTATGTTTAACCTAGTTAACATTTTGGTTTCATATGTTTAACCTAGTTAACAACTGATTCATTTCCGGTATCCTCAAACCTTTACTGCTTGACTGGGATATTTTAAATTTGTGTTGTCACACCCTTTAAAGGGTGTGAAAGGAGGGATTCCATGAAACTTTAAAATATCCAGTTTTAATGTTGACACCACGTAGTGGTGTCAAAGGAGGGATTTGTGAAGGAATGATAACATACTGCTGATCAATGCTGCTATACCAATCACTACCTCATATGAATATGTATACACACATGTCATGTAATGCTTAATACTAACATACATATATCCAATGATTATCAATTGATTAATTAAAGAACAAATGGGTTCAGGCACCAAGATGATTCTAAGTAAGTGGAATGCTGAGGTCAAGCAGGCCAACATGGGAGTCGAGTCTGTGGCACTCAGGGTCTGGTGAGAGCACAGTGGGCTATTCAGCACTGGGGAGCAGAGTGTCAAAATGAGAGATACGGTGATGCTGGGACAGTAACTCTTCTCTGCTCAAGGACGAGGCAGACCGGCTGGTCTGACTTGCAGTTTGGATACACTCTGTTCTGAGAGCACATTCCCTTGGAGACCCTGCCCCACCTGCCCCACCTGCATTCCCTTGGAGACCCTGTCCCCCCCCTTTTTCACACTGGATGATCTACCCTTTCCCCTTGGAGACCCTACCCCACCTACCCCCATATATCATCGACCCTGGCCTGGCCGCCTCACCCCTTCTCCTGGAGACACGACCCCCCCCTTTCCTTGGAGGCGCAGCTCCCATCTCCCTGCACGCCATCAGGACCCCCGATCTACTCCCTTCCCTGGAGCCCCCCCCTTCCCTTGGATTACCTCAGACCAGTGGGTCTGGTCTTTCCCCCCTCCCTGAGCAGACCTGTGGGTCTTCTCCGCCCCCTCCCTCTCCGAACATCCGTGGACTGCCCACCTTGTGCCACCATGAACGCCCTGGACATTTAATTGGACAACCACATTCCCACCCCACGGTCTTCTGACCCATCGCCTGTCACAGACCTCCCTCTCTAGGGGGGGTACAAGACCTGTCTCCCAAGGACAGGGAGACAGAACTTGGTGTGGGCAGAACTCTCTCTAATCTCTGTCACGACCACTTTCTCAACGAAGGCCTTTGTTTGTTCTATTCTGAGACTTCTTTGGGACTTCTGTGGGATTTCTGTGGGACTGCTGTTGCATCATCGACTGATTCATTGTACTAGACTACGAACATCTTGGTGTGTTGTTTTCATTGTGTATCTTGTGATTGCATCATTACTTACATTAAACTACAAATAACTTGGTCCGGTATTTAACCTTGTATTATTCTCCACTACCCAGTTACACTATCCTTAACAGTCCTCGGTATGAACAGGACAGACAACAAAATGTCTTTCAGGTCTGTTAAGATCTGCCAAGCTGGCTCCTCACAGGGAACTCTCTGCCCAATCAACAAAGGCAAAAATCTGATTAGACTCCAGTTCTCATGTGCGTTTCCCCCAATAGTTTTTCTGGATGCAAAACTGAGAGGCACAGGATGAGGTCGATTAGTTTTGTCAGCCCACTTAAAGTTGAAAGATGATATTGCTTCATTCAATGTAAGTAAAGTGACATACTTTTTTGGGATGAATACACTGAGGCAAAGGGCAAGTTCAAAAGGAACAACTCCTTCAAAAAGTTTGTGTACAAGATCTGGAGGAAACCCACTAGTAACATCAAAATATGAGAGGCGCTTTGACAAAATACAATTTGATTTCACACCATAATAATTTGGCAATTGTTTTTCCTCAAGGATTCCTAAATGACCTGCATGAATGTCTTTGGTTCTCAAAGTAAAGACTCCACTTTTAACTTCTTTTGTCTGGAACTCAGATCTTTCTGCAGTGCAAAATCTACATACATATGACCCTGAAAAACTTTTGACAAATCCTGCCTTTTACGGTTCTGCCCAACTTTGTTAGAAATATCCCACTCTGTTCCAAAATGGAAAGATCATTAATTACAGGTTCTAACACTTTCTCATACCCATAGCACTTCAGATCATTACTTTTGATTAAAGCAGCCAAATAGATGGAAGACAGAGCAGAGTTACCACCTGGTGGCAAATTACCTAGAATCCAATACAAACCACAAATGTTATGCTTACGCCTAGATGTCCCAAGTGGGTTACATATTTCGAAGTCATCAATGTATAATATCAATGAAATGCTTTCTTCCTTTGACAACAGTCCATTTTCTTTGAAGAGGGCACCATCGAAGAAAGATTTGTATACGTGTGCAGAAGTTCTCTGTGGCTGTGGCTGTGTATCTTCAGTCTTTAAATTAACAGCCTGGTCCAAGATTGTCTGGCAGTCAAGAATTTGCTGCAAAGACTTCAAAATTGAAATATACTGGAATGACTTATTAGTCTTTTGGTCAAGTATATATTCCACTGGTTCCACTACATTAAAGTTTCTCCTGTAGTAAGCCAAGCTGTAGAAAGAAGACCTGTATCTCCAATTGCTTTTTTAACAGGGTTTGTCTCACACAGTGCACTGGCTAGCTTTTCAACAACTGACTGGTCAAACTGGCATCCATTATCTTGCAATACTTTGCAAATGGTCTGTTGCGTAATTGGCAGAGAAAGAGAACCAATCAAATAGTTGAACTCCTGCAAAAGCTCATCAACAGCTGCATTAGACACAAGAAATATGTTTTCTAACTTAAGGAGGACTGAAGCAAGTTTAAGCTCAATATCCTTATTCAAGTTTCTAGAATCCCCTTTGTCAAAAGAAGAATCTAAATCGACATTGCTCTCTATACTTTCCCCATCTGAAATATCACTGGGAACAGTGGCAGAGGATTCTTCAACAGAATGTATCCCAGGCTTAAAGACATTCACTGTACCAGAGTGTTTTCTGTATTTATGACTTTTGAAGTTCCCATAGATGTTGGTTTTATATTCACAGTTTTGGAACACACGTTACTGTCTCCTTGATTTTAAGATGCTGAAAGGTGTGTTGAAAATATTCCCTTTCTGTGGAGAGTTGATTATTACCACAAATATGGCATCTAAACGTGGATATAGCTTTGGCGACTGTTCGTTGGGCAGGGTGATTTCTTGATAAATGGCTCAGTAGGGCATTCCAGGTCTTGAATCTACAAGCACAATTCAAAATATAGCTGCAAGCAGCAATGGGGTGGCCAAGCAGGTCAGATGACCCAGAAGAAACTTTCGACATCCTCAGAAGAGGGTTCCAAGTACACGCAGCAAGTTTGGCGTGAATCCATCAAAGATTTGCTGAGATACGACAGAACTGTCTGTTTGGCGGCTCTGCTGCCGATTTCGATTGGCTGTACCGGACAAACGGTTTCGAAAATCTAAAATCATTTTGATAGTTTGTGTGAGGATTGCATTGACTATAGCTTGTAGCTTGACTACAGGTAACTAGCGACTGTGGTGTACCTGGCTTCCTTTGCAGTGGCTTACAGTCTCGCTAAACAGAGAATCAGAGACATGACAAGCTCGTCGGCTTTGGCTGGATTCGAACCTCTGATGTTGACGTTGCCAGGACACCAACGTATCCTAATGAGCGATTCTCAGTGCTGCAAATCACAGTTCAGTTACTGGGTAAAAATATAAGCAGTTTTTCCTGTGGTAAGCGGTTGTCCGATTTGGCCCAAGTTTAAACAGCTGTAATTCAGTCCTATTTTGACATGTCAAGGTGATTGTGGTCTGAAGATAATCTGTCCCAAATTTGGTGAATATTTGATACATTTTGTAGGAGGGGTAGGACAAAAACGTTTTATTAATTAATTCAAAATGGCAGCATCAATTCGGCTGGTATCACAAGTTAACATGTGTCAGACACGGGATCGCCCGCCTAGAGGTTAGAGGACACATATCTACAAAGCACAATAAATCTGACTCTTCTTGAGTATAGATCCCCTGAGAATGAAACATTATCATTACCATTATACTGTTAGACAGCTACTGTGGCATACCTGGCTTCACTAAACAGATAAACCAGTATCATGTCATGCTTGATGACTGTGGCTGGGTTTGAACCTATGACCTTGCACTTCAGAGGAACCCGTCTTATCCCAGTGAGCTATTCTCACTGCAGGGAAATGCTGTTCAGTTACTGTATAAAAAAAAGTAAGCAGTTTCTCCTGTGGGAAGCGTTGTCAGATTTGACCCAAGTATAAAAAGCTGTAATTCAGTCCTATTTTGACATGTCAAGGTGATTGTGGTCTGAAAATGATTTGATTACATGTCCATGAAAATAGGAGCAACGGCAAACAAGGAGTTTGTTTTTATGAAAATTCCAAATGGCCGACGCCCAAAATGGCGGACACGGGACAATGTGATATATTTCGACTTAGTATGCCACATAGAATCAGAAGAGACCAATCTTGTGATTTATGACAAATCTGTTCAGAAATTATGATGCAAGAAATCCGATGCACTGGCTAGATGTAGCATCACTATATCTACAAAGCACAATAAATCTGACTCTTCATGAGTATAAATCCCCTGCGAATGAAACATTATCGTGACCATTATGATTATACTGCTCGACAGCTACTGTCGCATACCTGGCTTCACTAAACAGATAAACCAGTATCATGACATGCTTGAGACTTTGGCTGGATTCGAACCTACGACCTTGCACTTCAAAGGAGCCCGTCTTATCCCAGTGAGCCATTTTCAGCTCTGGGATTTGCTGTGTACAGTTACTGTATACAAAAAGTAAGCCGTTTCTCCTGTGGCACGCGTGGTCAGATTTGGCCCAAGTTGTTGCCCCAACAGCTGTAATTCAGTCCTATTTTGACATGTCAAGGTGATTGTGGTCTGAAGATAATCTGTGCCAAATCTGGTGAATATTGGATACATTGTGTAGGAGTAGGGAAAAAAGTTTAATTCATTAATTCAAAATGGCGGCCTCATCAATTCGTCTGGTATCATGCGTTAACATGCGTCAGACACGGGATCTCCTAAGATATCACGAGACATAGGAATCACTTAAATACGACAAACAAATCAACAGTTATTGGTCAAAACACAGTTTTGTCTATTGTAGCGCCCCCTAGACCTCAAATGACCCTACCTTTTTCGGACCTCTTAATAACAGGGTCATGAATCCATACACCAAGTTTGGAGTCAATGCATCAAAGATTCACTAAGATATGACCTCACTTCCCTTTTTCCAGATCAGTTGCTGAATTTGATTGGCTGTAACTAACAAACGGTTGCGAAAATCAAAGATCCAGGGGATAACTTTTGTGAGGCTTGGTCTGAAGATCATCTGTGGCCATTTTGAAGAAGATTCGACAAGAATTGTAGGAGGAGTAGCGAAAAAACGTTTTTCCTTAACATTCAAAATGGCGGAGAATCTATATGACTGGGTATGACGTCATAGAGTGCGGTGAACTTGTCTTGATCCAGGGAATCCAATGATGCCTCATTTTGGAAAATGCGGCATATGGTAACGTGTGTAAACACACCTTCAACTTTGACCCATTGGTGGCGCTAGAGGGTTTGAAATGGAGACATGAAACTTGGTGAAATAGATGAGGGGACTGGTCCCAAAGAGTGTGCCAAATTTCACAACTTCTGACCATGTGGTTGGGGCTGCCATAGACTCCCATGACAGATGTGTAATAATAATAATAAGAAATATAGCTGCAAGCAGCAATGGAGGGGCCAAGCAGTCCAGAGCAGGACATGGCCTCCATAGCACTTGTGCAACAATTAAGTCACAACAACCTGTTGCACTCATGCAACACACCAAGTTTGGTTGAAATATCTGTTTGCGTTCAAGAGTACCGAGTGTTCAAAGTGTTCATTTCTGGTATAACACCGCAGGCCTCCTCTGCTCCTCGTGAGAACAAAGGAACCGAAGTTTGGTGACAATCGGACAAATGGTTGTTGAGTTACGCTCTCACGTCTCGTTTGGCGGCTTTGCCGCCGCCTTTGATCGGCTCTACCGAACAAACGTTTTTGAAAATGGAAAATACATCTGATACCTTTTGTGCAGCTGGGTCTGAAGATAATCTGTGCCAAATTTGGTAATCATTGGACAGAATTTGGGGCGTCAAAAAGTTTTTTACACTTTTCCATAAAATCCAAAATGGCGGCCGCGTCAATTCGGTTGTTATGAAATATTATCGAAGGTCAGACTTGGGATCTCACAACACATCAAGAGACAAAGAAAATACTTTATTAAGGTAAAGACTTCAACAGTTATTAGCCAAAACACGTTTATGCTTCCGGCCACGCCCCCTTTTAGTCACATGACACCATTTTTGGAGGACATCCTCAGAATAAGGTTCAGAGTAGGCGTAACAAATTTGGTGTCACTGCCTCAAAGAACTGCTGAGATATGACTTGCCTTCCCGTTTGGCGGCTTTTCTGCTGAATTTGATTGGCTGTACCGAACAAACGGTTGTGAGGATCAAAATTCTTTTCGATAACTTTTGTGACGCTTGGTCTGAAGATTATCTCTGGTAATTTTGACGAAGATTTGACAAAAATTGTAGGAGGAGTAGGCTTTCAAAGGGTTTTGATAAAACCGGAAATTGCGGAAATTCTATATAACCGGAAATTGACGCCATGGTGTGCGTTGAACTCGGCTTGATCCAAGGAATTCATCGGTACCTCATTTTTGACAATCGGACATGCGGTTCAAAAGTTGCGTGTGTAAACACAAGTCCAATTTTGACACATTGGTGGCGCTAGAGTGCCCAGGTATGAGACATGACACTTTGTGAATTGGACCAGGGGACTGTCCCCAATGAGTGTGCCAAATTTCACAACTTTCGACCAAGCGCTTATGGGGGCTGGCTTAGACACCCATGACGGAAGAATAATAATAAATATAGCTGCAAGCAGCAATGGAGGGGCCAAGCAGTCCAGAGCAGGACATGGCCTCCATAGCACTTGTGCAACAATTAAGTCACAACAACCTGTTGCACTCATGCAACACACCAAGTTTGGTTGAAATATCTGTTTGCGTTCAAGAGTACCGAGTGTTCAAAGTGTTTTTTTCTGGTATAACACCGCAGGCCTCCTCTGCTCCTCGTGGGAACAAACGAACCGAAGTTTGGTGACAATCGGACAAATGGTTGCTGAGTTACGCTCTCACGTCTCGTTTGGCGGCTTTGCCGCCGCCTTTGATCGGCTCTACCGAACAAACGTTTTTGAAAATGGAAAATACATCTGATACCTTTTGTGCAGCTGGGTCTGAAGATAATCTGTGCCAAATTTGGTAATCATTGGGGCGTGAAAAAGGTTTTTACACTTTCCCATAAAATCCAAAATGGCGGCCGCGTCAATTCGGTTGTTATGAAATATTATCGAAGGTCAGGCTTGGGATCTCAGAAGACATCAAGAGACAAAGAAAATACTTTATTAAGCTAAAAACTTCAACAGTTATTAGCCAAAACACGTTTATGCTTCCGGCCACGCCCCCTTGTAGTCACATGACACCATTTTTGGAGGACATCCTCAGAATAAGGTTCCGATTAGGCGTAACAAATTTGGTGTCACTGCATCAAAGAACTGCTGAGATATGACTTCACTTCCTGTTTGGCAGCTTTTCTGCTGAATTTGATTGGCTGTCACGGACAAACGGTTGTGATGATCAAAATTCTTTTCGATATCTTTTGTGAGGCTTGGTCTGAAGATCATCTCTGGTAATTTTGACGAAGATCTGACAAAAATTGTAGGAGGAGTAGGCTTGGCCTCCTCCTACAAAACCAAAGGGTTTTGATAAAACCAGAAATTGCGGAAAATCTATATAACCGGAAAATGACGCCATGGTGTGCGTTGAACTTGGCTTGATCAGCAATGGCGGATTCCTCCAAAACATTGCGAACCATTGAAAAATTCATATTCTTCACAAATTGTCACTGTATAGAAAAATCCATGCTTGAATATTTCCACTCCTAAACGATCAAACCACTAACCCAGACAAAGCTAGCAAGTAAAACAACCATGGTACCATTGCTACGTGTTTAATGCTAGGTAGCTCTAACTATGCAGCAAACTAGACTACCTAGCTACAGTTTCGAAAATAATAATTTATGATGTGAATACCGTCAGAACAACTTGGAACGCACAAACAAAATTACATCAACAATGACATGTGAAAATAGAACAACCCAACCGCACAATTACGTACAGTATACTAATTTCAAACGCGTCTCACGAAGCAAGTATAATGTTAAAGATTTTACGGCTTGCTAGCCTGTAATACTGTCTGTACAAAGAGAAATCCTTAGCTCAGCTAGCCTAGCTAGATTAGCTGCTATCCTGTTTACAACAGTATAAAAGTCTTCAAGTTATCATACGAATACAAACGCTAAAATACATGTTTTGTACTGCCGTTGTAGGCTCTTATTACTCACTGTCAAATGTAACAATGAAAATCTCTGAGGGCTGCAGGAGTCTCGTCAGTCGTTGTCTTCAAGTCTTCTCCAACAATAAATAAAATGGTCTTCTTCTTGTGAGTCGTACCAAGCTTGCGCATGTGTCAAGGGGCTCTGGCCCCTTGTGTGTGTGAGAATGTGGAGCACGCGTGCACAGGAGCAAAGGGAGAGAGGATTTGGGTAAACAGCCCTAGAAATTAGCCAAGCATGCATGTTGCCAATTTTGATTGGCTGTACCGGACAAACGGTTTTGAAAATCAAATATATAAATTTTGAGTGAGGGTTGCTCCAACGATGATGGATGCCAATTCTGGGGAAGATTGGAAAAAAATTGTAGGGGGAGTAGGCTTTCAAAGGTTTTTGATAAAACCGGATCCACAAGGGCTTTTATTTTAAGCCAAGGAGTGAAGGGAAGGGGCTTGGTGAGCCTACCCATTCCAGAAAGCCTTGTATCTTTGTGCATCTGGGCGTGGCCTGTAGCGTCACCTATGGGTGATATTGGGCCATTTGTGGTGTGGTAGTTACTCTTGGCCTATACTATCAATGTTTCACGATTTGGAGAACTTTTTACCATTGCATACAAAATCGGAAATGCAATACCATCAAGATCCACAAGGCCTTTGCTAAAGACCAAGCAATGAGTGGGGGCTTGGTCAGCCCACACTCTCCTGAAATGTTGCGTGTGCGTCTTGCCAAGCCTGCGCGTGTGTCAAGGGAAAGGCTGAGTGTGTGTGAGAATGTGGAGCGCGCGCGCTCAGGAGCAGAGGGAGACATTACATTGCAAATTTCCTTAGCAATTAGCCAAGCACGCATGTTTCAAATATTCACCAAAAATCTACTTTTCATGTTACAGTCAACTTTTCCTCAGATTTGTGTACTAAACATTCTCAAGAGTCTTCATATGAACTTGTGATTGAATCAAAGTATCAGTTTTTGACTGGCGAATGTGTAAAGCATTATTTTAGCGTCAGCGATAAATTCGATTTCCTTTATATCAACAGGCATGAAAACGGGTCGGGTGAAAAAGGTGAGAAGGATATTACCCCTCTAAGGGGGTCCGGGTGCATGCTCCCCCATAAGAAAAATTTAAATATTCCATATTTTAAAGCATCAATCTGATGCATTTGGAGATACTTATTTTGCCAACCTGGGGAGAGCTGGAGAAACTTAACTTAAGCCATGAGTCAAAAATTATTATGGCCTCCTTACTAAGTATTATGCAAGCCGTTTCATGCCAGCCTGTCACTGGGTCTAACATTTACAGTATATGAGGCACAATGTGGTAAGGGCACCACAAATGGCTTAATGCATAACCCCCACAAGAGATGGTGGACATGCTGTAACTTAACTTGTCTACTCTTCCATCATGATTGACAGCCAATACAAGTACCAGCGTACTTTGAAGTCAAAATGCGTATCCGCTACACAAACTGCGTACAGGTTGGCAGGTCTGCTTATTGATAGAACGGCAGGGACTGACTGGGAGTAAAAAAATAGGCCCTGGACTTTGATCCAGACCGGCCCACCAGAACCGGTCCCATACGCCACTACAGCGAGCGCCCTGCTAATGCATGCAAATTCTGCCTGATGTGATGCTAGTTAGGGACTTCCATGCTTAATGCGAGCGTTTTTGGAGCTTGAAACAAACAAACATAGCCGTTTGTGCAATTGGTAAAACGTTGGCTAGTGAAAGTAATTACGTTTACGTTTCTTAGCCTGGTTTTCCATCTTTATATTGTCTCAAATTAGCTTTCGATTAGTGTCACTGTTGTGTAAGCGGCACTAAGGGCTGCATACGTTCATTTGGAATTTTCCACCGGAGCTTTAGCTAGCCGGCTAACGTTGCGTTCTCTCCTGCTGTGTTCAATGACTCAATTCATCAAGCTGTAGCTAATGTTAGCTAAGTCTGTCAACAGAGCTCCTGGGTAACTTAACTTAGATATACCAGAAAATATAAAAAATGATTGAAACCATCATTCACCAAATTCAGTCATGTAAATCGCCGAGGCCAGTGCTTTCAGCTTCTGATGGTGGTCTGCACTGGTGATGCAAGGACCCTTCGCGTTAATATTTCCATGCACTCGCGCTCCCTTCTGTCACGCGCACCTGTTCGCAGTTCACTGAATGAATATACCCCCCCCCCCCCTCCCTCCAAAACAATTTCTCATCAAATCTACACGATTCACGAAGGTCACCTATTTTGGTTTCAAAACGGCGAATTTCGCCGAAAGGTGAGGGATTTTCATGTCTGATCAATCATTTTTGGAGATATGAAGTTGCCTTTGCACATGGTAACATGTTGTAGTGTCTTTCACCGATATACCAAGTTTAGTGTTGATATATCAAAGATTTGCTGAGATTTGATCCAAATTCCTGTTTGGTTGCTTTTTTGCCAATTTTGATTGGCTGTACCGGACAAACGGTTTAGAAAATCAAAACGCCATGGGATAACTTTTGTGAGGATTGGTCTGAAGATCATCTCTGGTAATTTTGAAGAAGATATGACAACAATTGTAGGAGGAGTAGAGAAAAAACCTTTTTCAATTAATTCAAAATGGTGGCCGCATCAATTCGGCTTTTATCACAAGTTATCATGTGTCACACACGGGATGTCCCAAGATATCATGAGACAAAGGAATCACTTAATAAAGGCAAACAAATCAATAGTTATTGGCCCAAACACATTTTTGCTTCCTGCGGCCACGCCCAGTGATCACATGACACCAAATTGTGTGGACATCCTCATAAGAGGGTTCCGAGTCATCATACCAAGGTTGGTGTTGATATCTCAAAGATTTGCTGATATATGACTTCACTTCCTGTTTGGCGGCTTTTCTGCTGAATTTGATTGGCTGTACCGAACAAACGGTTGTGAGGATCAAAATTATTTTCGATAACTTTTGTGAGGCTTGGTCTGAAGATTATCTCTGGTAATTTTGACGAAGATTTGACAAAAATTGTAGGAGGAGTAGGCTTTCAAAGGGTTTTGATAAAACCGGAAATGGCGGAAATTCTATATAACCGGAAATTGACGCCATGGTGTGCGTTGAACTCGGCTTGATCCAAGGAATCCATCGGTACCTCATTTTTGACAATCGGACATGCGGTTCAAAAGTTGCGTGTGTAAACACAAGTCCAACTTTGACCCATTGGTGGCGCTAGAGTGCCCAGGTATGAGACATGACACTTTGTGAATTGGACCAGGGGACTGTCCCCAATGAGTGTGC